>VMDR010000030.1:0-456135 GCA_007922815.1 Macrotus californicus
TTGTTTTAGTCCTGGCCAGTGTGGCTCGGGATTGAGTGCCAGCCTGTGAACCAAAGTGTCGCTGGTTCGATTCCCAATCCGGGCACCTTCCTGGGCTGCAGGCCAGGTCCTCAGTAGGGAGCGTGCGAGAGGCAACCACACATGGATGTTTCTCTCCCTTTCTCCCTCCTTTCCCCGTCTTAAAAAAAATTGTTTCAATCTTTGTATTGATCATGTATTTTTTTCTGGAAAAACGTGAAAGTGATTTGTAGAAAAACTGCATTTAGTCTGGCTATGTTTCAGTGGAATTAGAAAAGCGTCGCCTTTGCACATGGAGAAATTCAGGACAGAGTGTTTGTGACTAAGTCAGTTTCATAGCCAGCCGTTGAATAAGAACTAAAATCTGGGTGCACTATTAGTTTAGGGTACTAGAGGAGTGGCCTTAAATTAGGAAAGGTGAGCCAGTTTAGAAAGACAGTTAAAATACAATTTTTAGGAATGCATTTTCCATTGCAGATCTCAACTAAATTGAGCAGCATGAAAACAGACAGTAAAGCGATCGTAACCGAGTGTGCAGAACTAGAGTTTTATCCTCAGATCCGAGTGAGAACCTCAGGAAGTGTTTTCCAGCCGCCGTGTGGTCAGGAAGCTGCGGCAGTTCTAACCCCAGCCCAGTCTCAAAGCTGCTCCACCATGACAGTGCCCCAGGGGAGCTGGCACTTCGCCCACTGTCATCCCGGACCAGCCGGACCTGTAGTCAAGGCTGTTAGAATGTGCTGGTGTTTTGTTTGAGTGTATTTCTTCTCTCCATTTCATGTCTGGTTTTTTGTTTTTTGTTTTACTTAGAGCTGAAGACTGTTGGAGAAGACATGACTCTAGAATGTATTGGGATGGTTGAAATAAACAGGTTATTTATAGAGCAGATTTGGTTCATACCTTAGGCATTTTAATCTGAATCCCTAACCTCGGTCCCAGTGTGTTTGTTCACTTGCATTAGTTTTTCTTCTTTTTTATTTCTTTTTGACTTGTATTATTGACCAAGGGGTGTTTTGGCTGAATAAATGTTTTAGAATTTTTGTTTGATTAATTGAAATCAAGTCAAGTACTCCCAAAAATGTTTTCTTTTTCTTTTTTTTCTTTTGACAGAAAAGTCTCTTAAATTATGTGTCACCAAAGAGATGCTTCTCCTTAGCATTACAACCGCTTATACAGGTAAGCCCTTGCAAGTTACTAAGTTTTGTTTCTGTTGCTGAGTAATGACAGTGAGGGCTGAAAACAACCACCGTGTTCCTCTTTCTCACAGTTCTGTGCATTGCCTGGGCTCAACAGAGGGCAGCTCCGGGAGGTCGTAGTGGGGTCTCTTGGAGAACAGCCTGGCCCAGAGTCCCATTTGCTTGTCTGGAGGGGTCAGATTGCAGGCTGGGTCTCTCTCTCTCCAGGTGTCTCTGAACAGCTGCAGGACCCCCTCACATGATTCTCTCCAAAGAGGGCAAAAGGAGAAATGACCAGACCATAAGCTGGCCTGGCACCTGCCCAATGTCACCTCACTACAAGTCACAGGGCCAGCCCACACTCCATGGGGATGGTTCCACACACAGGCTTAAAAACCTGGGGATAGTTCATCCCAAGCCATGATTTTAGGGCAAAGTGGAGCACTACAGAAAATAACATGAGTAAATCTTTGTAATTTTGTATGGATCAAAAAAATTTCTAATGAGCCTGGCTGGTGTGCAGTGGATTGAGCGCCAGCCTGCGAACCAGGGGGTCACTGGTTCGGTTCCCGATCTGGGCACATGCCTGGGTTGCAGGCCAGGTCAGGTCCCCAGTGGGGGGCATGCCAGAGGAACCACACACTGATGTTTCTCTCCCTCTCTTTCTCCCTCCCTTCCCTTCTGTCTAGAATAAATAAATAAAATCTTTAAAATAAAAATTTCTAATGAAAAGGAATGAGCTCTGTGGCTTACTACCAGTCGTGTGATGTGATAGTGGGTGGAGTGTTCTTAGGTCTTCAGAATGATGAGAAAATCTGTTTTGTCTTAAAAAGCGCCATACTGCCCTGGTTGGTGTGGCTCAGTGGATTGAGCACTGGCCTGCGAACCAAAGGGTCTCCAGTTCTATTCCCAGTCAGGGCACGGGCCTGGGTTTGTGGGCCAGGTCCATAGTAGAAGGCACGCAAGGGGCACCCACACATTGATGTTTCTCTCCCTCCCTTCCCCTCTCTCTAAAAATAAATACATAAAATCTTTAAAAAAGTTATCTTAAAAGTACTGTAATGTGCCAATTATTAC
Organism: Macrotus californicus; assembly: GCA_007922815.1. Lineage (NCBI taxonomy): Eukaryota > Metazoa > Chordata > Mammalia > Chiroptera > Phyllostomidae > Macrotus > Macrotus californicus. The sequence goes on from VMDR010000030.1 coordinate 2,268, forward strand.
TTTTGTCCTTTTCTGCCTCATAGGTATAAAACATTTTTTTAGGAGAGATTGAGTAAATATTAAACATCTTTAAAATTCAGAAAAGATTTATAGTATTTAGGAATCAGGTCTTCTACTGATCTGCCCTAATTTTTACCCTAATTTTTTGGAATTTTTTCCTGAGAAAAGGGGTTTAATTAAAATGTTGTTATGTGTTTAAGCAAAAGTGGATAGCACATATTGGTTTTCAAAATGGACCTTCCTGTGCCCTTGCAAAGCTGTTACAAATTTAGGGTAATCATGTCCTCTGCTCGTTTCCTGTCCACACACACAGTGACCATGTTTAACATAAGGATGTCTTTGCCTCTTTGAGTTGACATGTTTAACTGAAACGTGACATCTGCTGTCTTGTGGCTAACTGCACGTTATCAGCTACGCAGCATAAATTTACACTGTGCTCAGGAGCAGCCTGTCCGCCTGAACGATTTCTGTTTTCTGTGTTTGGTGTGTGCAAAGCTCCAGTACTACTAGGGGGAAGCAAAACTCGGAAAGGGAGGGTGTGAATGTATAATTTAAATCTGATTTTTCCTAAAGGTCTGGAGTTGACTTTCTTCTCTGGTGTATATGGAACCTGCATCGGTGCCGTAAATAAATTTGGAACAGAAGAGAAGAGCCTCATTGGACTTTCTGGCATTTTCATCGGCATTGGAGAAATTTTAGGTTAGTTTGAAAAAAAAAAAGTTTGGTGTTAAATTAGTTTTAAGTTACAATAGAAGTTTGAAGTGTACTTCACCTCTCTGTTCTCGAATTTCTGTTTCCCTGCTTATTTCTACCCAGATGGGTATGTCTTTGTTTTTTTATTGTTACTGTCTTAAGAGAACTGAATTACAAGACATTTGCCAAATAATTCACAGACAAAACCATACATAGGAAAACACATGGTCTCCCCCACTTTTCCTCATAAACGGACAGTGTCTTGGGATCCCTGACTTTCTTATTCTCCCTCTGTCTGACACCAGCTGGGTGTCCAGCAGCCCGGTCCAGCTCTGACTCTGCCTTCGGGGTTAGCGTCGCACTCTGTGCTGGTCAGCACTTGGTAGAGACCAAGGGGCCCTCTGCAGATCTCTGGGATCGTCTCTGAGTGGCTCTCTGTCTGACACCCTGTCCTGGGAACTCTAGCCCTCTTGGGACCCCAGACTCTCAGCTCAGGGGGCAGTGTCCTCGCCTGCCTTCCCTCCAGCAGCCAGCCGGTCAGTCGCAGGGCTCGCCCCTTCGTTCGCTGTCTCCCAGAGGGCACCACCCTTTGGTGCCTGACATCCGTCCCATCTTCAAGTCCACTGCTGCTTATTTTCTGCACATTTTTAAGGCAAGGGATAGATCCAATCCCTGCTTTTCCATCTTACCTAGAAGTCTGTTCTGATTTTTAAAACTTCTTGTGTTTCAATAGCTACTCTTTATTTTATATGTTTTTCTTGATTAAATAAGCTATTGGTTTGTCCACTTTCTTTTTTCAAATCAAGAGTGTGACATATTAACTTGCTTATGGGTTGTTCTGCTCTCTGCTCCATCCATTCCGTAGGCGGAAGCCTCTTTGGCCTGCTGAGCAAGAACAGTCGTTTCGGTAGAAACCCGGTTGTGCTGCTGGGCGTCGTGGTGCACTTTGTAGCTTTTTATTTAATATTTCTGAACATGCCTGGGGACGCCCCCATCGCTCCCCTTGAGGGGACGGACAGCAGTGCTTACATCGCATCCAGGTAGAGTGAGTGCCACTTTTCTAGTAGTGGAAGGAAGGGCGGGAGATGGCGGATCTAGATCTTTAAAGGGGGCCAGTTAATCCTCTTCTAGGAAGTCTGTTATCTTTATAAGGTCACCTGTCAAGTGTAATGGACCCAGAATGAGTTTAGAGCTCATTCTAATCCACATTTTACCTCCGCGTTTTTGAGCAGTGGAATCTTTAGAAGTTAGGGCCTCCAGGAAGAACCATGAGGATCAAGGGCTAGCCCGCCAGCTGGGCAGGACAGCCGGTCCTTTCACAGCTGACACTGAATGTTTTGGGGATATTTCACTTAACAAAGTCGTCATGGACACATTTGTGACCAGACCCATGGTGTAAAGGCAACCCTGCCCAGAGCAATGTTTGCTTCCCAAACCCTTAATAGCCTGGAATTTGCTAGACTGAACATGAATGCATTTTTTTAAAAAGATTTTCTTTCTTTATTTTTAGAGAGAGGGGAAGGGAGGGAGAAAGAGGGAGAGAAACGTCAATGTGCAAGAGATACATTGATCACATCCTGGCTGGTGAGGCTCAGTGGATTGAGCGCCCGGCCTGTGAACCAAGGGTTGCGGGTTTGATTCTCAGTCAGGGCACAAGCCTGTGTTGCAGGCCAGGTCCCCAGTAGGGGGTGCACGAGAGGCAACCACACATTGATGTTTCTCTCCTCCTCTTTCTCCTTCCTTTCCCCTCTCTCTGAAAATAAATAAAAAAAATCTTTTAAAAATGAAAACAAAAAGAGATACATTGATCAGCCGCTTCTCGCACACCCCTAACTGGGGACCTGGCCCACAACCCAGGCATGTGCCCTGACTGGGAATCGAACCAGTGACCTTTCGGTTGACAAGCTACGCTCAATTCCCTGAGCCACACCAGCCAGGGCATTCGAACATATTTGAACATAAGTTCTTCCTTTGAAAATTCCAGTATTTATTCTTGTTACAGAGTATTTAAAATTTGGAAGGTAAAAGGCTTTTGTGGGTGAGTTGCTTTTACATTGTAAATGGCTCTGGCAAATATTGTTGACACTCATTCTAAATTAATTTTTATTTTGCTCAGCAAAGAAGTGGCCATCTTCTGCAGTTTCCTGTTGGGTCTTGGAGACAGCTGCTTCAATACCCAGCTGCTCAGTATTTTGGGTTTTCTCTATTCCGAAGACAGTGCCCCCGCGTTTGCGGTCTTTAAGTTTGTCCAGGTAACCGCTTGGCAGATGGTGGGTCCTTTGTTTTTGTGCTTTGGGTTTGTTTTCTTACCGTCTCCTGGGTGGCAGTCGGGGTAGCCTTTAAAGGGGTTTGTGACTGGAGTCAGGAAGCAGTGAGTACAGTGAGGGCCTCCAGGTGTGTAAGAGATTTTACACTCTCATCTCTCCGATGTGGATCGGGCACTTCCTTCCTTAGCTCCCCGGATTCCTCACTGTGTCTGCACTGCCCTTTGTTATTCCAGTTTTTCACAAGTCACTGTTCTAAATAACCCATGTAGTTTGCTGGATGGTTACCAGCTTGGGAAGGGAGTTTGTGGTGTGTGTTTGTGAGCTGGTGACACATGACGCGCTTTCTAGACGCAGGAAGTGCAGAGGCTGCCAGTCTCAGAAAGCTGTGGGTCGGAACGGGATGGGGCTCACGTGGAGAGTGGGTCACCCGTGTGCACGCTGTGACCCGTTTTCTTTGTTCTTAGTCCATTTGCGCAGCTGTGGCGTTTTTCTACAGTAACTACCTTCTCCTTCCCTGGCAACTCCTGGTCATGGTGATCTTCGGGTTTTCTGGGACTGTGTCATTCTTCGCTGTGGAGTGGGAAGCTGCCGCCATTGTCGCCCGGGGCTCTGACTACCGAAGCATCTGACCCAGGGAGCCAGCGACGGGAGGGAGGCCGAGCCTCTGCAGACTGCACGCTGCAGGGCGGAGCGAGGGAGGAGGTACCGCCTTTCGCTTTCACTCTGCGGTGGGGGTCGCTTAGCGTGGCAAAATCAAAGAAGCGGGACAGCTCGGTCTGCCGGAGTCGGTGCTCAAGTTTACAGATGTCTGCTCTTCCAAACAAGTGGAATGAGGGAGACTTGTTCTGTCAGTTACAATTGTTCAAAGATGTTGTTTTTTCAAAAGTTCGTCTGTCGCAAGTTCCGTATAATCATGTTATTGAATGTAAATGTTTTCCTCTCCCTTCTGTTTCCTCGAGTGATCCTGCCTCGGTTCAGAATCCTAGGCCATATGTCATGTAGAGATTCTCGCTGGGTATCGAGTTATGTGCTTCCACGTAATAATAGGGAGCATATGCCACCCCACGTGTGTGTGGGGGTGACACAGAAATAAAGTGGAGATGCTGAAATGGAATCTTCTCTGTGAAAGGGTTTGCACTTTCTTCCTCTTTAAATGTTCTGTTTGGTAAGTTTTCTTACCCTGTAGTTCATAGGGACGGGTGGCTAGTTAAGTATTGTAAAGTGAGGTAAAAATTGTATTCAGTCTTAAAAGCAGGAATCTAACATTTATAAGTGAACAAAATCACTAAAACACACACACACAATTCCTGGAGGAGGATTTTTGCCACAATTTTCCTAGAAGACACAAGGCAGGAACCAGGAGCTCTGAGCTACGGCAGCGGGCCGCCACGTGGGGCGGCCAGTCCACACACGCTTGGGGATGCGCACAGCTCTCTGGGCAGGCGTTTGGATGGAGATGTCAGCTTCCTTCCGTAGGGGCTTGCTTAAAACTTCTTAAATTTACATGTAATTCAGAAGCCATGAAATGCACCATCTTTAAAGTGTACAATTTAGCGTTTTTTGAATAGCATATTCACAAGATTGTCCAGCGATCACCACAATCTAATTCCCAAACGTTTTCGTCCCCCCAGAAAGAACCACATGCCTCTCAGCCGCCAGTCCCCGGTCTCTGGCCCGGCCCTGGCAACCCCGAATCTGCTTCCTCTCCTGAATGGGTTTGCCTGTGTCGACGTTTTACATGAACAGGAGAGCTCACTTTTAAATGTGATTCTTTAGCTGTGCAGATGAAGAAATCTGTGGCAAAGGACATTAAGCCAAGAGGACAAACAATATTTTGTTTTCCTTGTTTTTTCAGTCCGCTAGAAACTTAGAAATTTTAGAGCTGGCTGACCCATCTGAGGAAATCCCACAGAGTGATTTTCGGACTTGCTGGCAAAGTGCAGGAGGCAGGCTGCCCCGAGGTGAGCCAGGGCCCCGCTGGAGTGCGGCGCCGCCCTCTTGTTCCACCTGCTGAGCTCAGGTTTTCTTTCTTGAAATGGAGATAAGCTCAGCTGGCTTGGTTGACCCTTCAGAAATAACTTGTGAATGCTATATCGGAAAGAGTTAAGTGCTTTTATTATTGTATCATCTAAGCACATTATTGCTCACCCACAGGTGTTAGTTTAACCACCGTACAACAAAGTAACCTAAAACTTAGCTGCTGGAAGCAGCACACACTTGGCATCTCAGACTCTGTGGGTCAGGAATCTGGGCGTGGCCTAGCCAGGTCTCTCACAGGCTGCGGTCAGCGCGTTGGCTGGGGCCCGCCTGGGGTGGCCCCGCTTTTCAGCCTGCTCCTGTGATGGTTGGCAGCAGGCAGTTCCTCACATCCTGTTGGACGAAGAGTTAGTTCCTCGGGGCTGCTGGCTGAAGGCCACCCTCTGTTCCTTGCTGCCTGGAGCCTTTGTCCTTAGGGCAGCTCCCCACGTGGCAACTGTCTCCACCAAAGCAAGCAAGCGAGGGAAGACAGAGTGCTAGCGAGATGGAAGTCACCGTCCCTTACAACCTAATCTCGAAAGTGATATCCCACACTCACAGGACGGGACTGCACGAGGGGGTGAGTGCCAGGAACCGGGGATCCTCAGGACCATCATATGAGGCTGCTTGGTTTCCATCCAGGCCCAGAACCGGGTCCTCTGCGCCCACGTTGCTCGTTCTCCCAGGCTCTCGGCTAGGCTGGCAGGAAGGGGCTGGCAGCCTGTTAGTTACTGACCCTGAATGCTTTGGTCCAAGGAGGCCAGAGCATCTTGTCCCCACGCACAGGATGCCTGGTAACTGCAGTCAACAGGGAAATGTGATGATGTGACCTGGCTGCACGGGGTCACGACCTCGGGCCGCCCACTCTACGTTCAGAGCTCACCTTCTCTGTCCCGGGGGATGTGTATGTATTTTTTACTCGGTTTTTAGGTCTATAAATAACGTTGTTGTTGGTGTGCCCCTTAGAGGACTGGTAACATGAAGCTCATCTTTGAAATTTCTATTATTCTTTGAATCAAAAGTGAAATGTGGCAATGAAATAAAGAGTTTCACTTTTATGCTGATATCTGATCTTATTTCTGTCAAATAATTTTGCCTTCCTATCGCTAGGCGAGTGAAAGTCTTAGCCGTGCCTCCCTGGGGCGGGGTGGGGTGTGCCGCTTTTACTGACAATGCCGGGGGCGTGGACTGCGATTTGGCCTGGCCCTCCAGCAGCCGCTGTGGACTCAGGTTCTCTGAGTGTGAGGAGCCCCTCCCCCGCCCATACGAGAACCTCTACACCTGGGCTTTGGCTGTTTATACTGAGGGTTTCTTTCCTCTGGGGATTGTGGTTGGTTGGTTGGTTGTTGATTTGCATACGAAACACATCAGTACCAATTAATAGTTTAAACATCTTAGATCCTCATACTCATGAGGATGGTTACTTTTCAAAAAACAAAATGAGTTTCGGTGAGGACGTGGACGTGGGAACCCTTCCCTGTGCACGACTAGACGTGCGAACGTGCAACGGTGCGGCCTCTCTGTGGAACGGTGCGGAAGGCTCTCAACAAGCGAGAGCCAGAGTTCCTGTGCGGTCCCGCGATGCCATTTCTGGGCACGCACCCCAGAGGAACCGGAGGCGGGGGCTTGAAGAGATATTTGCACAACCACATTTGTAGCGGCGTTATGCACAGTAGCCCAAAGGTGGAAACAGCCAGAACATCCATCAGCAGTTAAATGAGAATGAGATGTGGTCTATCCATTCAGTGGAACCTTACTCAGAAACCCTTTCTTCTTTCGGTCCTTTACTGTGACGCCATCCTGGAAAGATAGCGCCGCCCACCATCCATACCTCCCAGGCCACGGCTGACGGAGGCCGGCCTCTGGAATGTAGGACAATGTGCAGTGGTTGCTTCTTATATGTGTCCTGTTCGGGGAATCGAACCCACAACCTTGGCATATCGGGATGACGCTCTAGCCAACTGAGCTACCCGGCCAGGGCCACAGGACGACAGCCTTTTATTTCCGCTTGGAGAAAACCTGACTAACCCCTGGCTTGGAAGGCCAACTGTGCCCTGACGGGTTTTACCCTGGTCCGGGGCAGCGCTCTTTCTCCGTGGGCCTGTGAGTGCCTCAGCTGGTGCCCAGCTGGGCGGTGCTCCGAGGGGATCCAACTGTGCCCCCACCTGTTTCTGCCGGGCCTGCCGGGAGGCATTCCCTGATGAGGGTTTGCTTCCTTCGGCAGGGCCCCCCTTCCCTGGTTAGGATACATTTAAGTGGGAATCACCTTCCCTTGCCTCTTGGAGACCTTGAAGAGCCCCTGACTGTCCTTCGGCCGGACACGGAGGTGTCAGTGTGGGCCAGCCTGCCCGTTGTGTAGGGGTCAGCACTGCGGGGGAGGTTGATGCTCAATGACATAACCCATCACCGAGCACGAGATGTGGCCGAAAGGGCAACAGCTTCCACGGGTCTTTCTCTGACTGTGTTGGCTGTCGGGGGCTGTGGCTGCGAAGTGCTCCAAATGCTGGGAGCGGTCCTACTTGTGACTCCGGGATGGACAAAACAAGGAGCCCCACACCGACCTGACGGGCCCCAGGAAGGCCTGCGCGGCAGCCTTCCGAATGCAGGGGGAGAGTAACTGGCAGGGTGGTCTGAAAGAGAAAATCGCTAACTAAGAGCAGGTCACGGCAGGCAGGCGTGTCCAAGGCCTGTGGCTTCCTTAACAAAGATCACCCTTTACCTTTGAAATTGTCTATCATCTCTGTGCATCTAAGACAGCATGCCTTTGAAATGTCGGCATCATCCTCGTTCCCAGACCCCACAGGCCACCTCTGTGCACCGTGAGTGGTCATGGCTAACTCTCTGTACCTGCCAATGTAGAAGAACTGAGTGTCTCCGCGTGTAGCTCTGTATCCAATCCCAGAGATTTCCCCGCTTTGCTTTCTCTCACCCCCTCAACCTCCCCCCGGTGGGCTTCACGTAACCCCCGTGTGTCTCCTTGGATTCCCACGTGTAAAGTCAGCTGCACGACTGCCCATCTCCCAAGCGTTTTCCCAATTTGTTGAGGTTTTGCGTCCCTGCAGTTGTCAGTTTGGCTCCGACACACGCAAATTCTCCCAGGTCTGGACGGCTCCTACATCCGTATCATCATACCCCTGCCTTGGTAGTCTCTCAAAGGCTCTAAATTCATGCTTGCAGCTGCTCACTGCTCAGCAAAGGGCCCTTTTGAGACTGGAAAGTCAAAAAAGGAACAGGGAGAATGGCTTTAAGGGTTAGGGACCCGAAACCGTGACCTGTGAAGGTCACAGAGGTGAAGCAAAACCAAGGATCCACAGGGCTGCCCAGGAAGCTGGGAGTGACGCTAGTCCCTTAATTTTAGCTCACGTCTCTCAGAAAAGCTGAGAGGAGGCTCCAAAGGGGGAATTGTTGAAGAGAAAACCACAGGCCCCGAGTGGCATCACTCATGCTGACAGCCCGTGATCCCAAACCGAGACTTAATACATGACCTTAACTGCATTTCCACCTCTCCCAGAAACACAATCTCAGCCAGCCTGGAATGTTCTGGTCAGCACCAATGAGGTCATCTGTCACATGGGTCCTCTCTCCCCCCCCACATGCAAGAGGCAGTCGGCATGATAAAAAAAACTTCCCCATCCCCCCCAATAGATGTCCTGCTCTAAAAATAGAGCTTTCTTTTGTCAGTAGTTCCTTTGCCCTGCCCCTCTGCCTGCAAAAACCTTCCATTCCCTACCCCCTCTCCCCACAGCTGCTCCTGTGGTTAGGTGGATGCTGCCCGGTTCATGAATCGCTTAATAAAGCCAATCAGACTTCTGAATTCACACCATTGAATTTTGTTTTTTAACAGCCCTAATTCTGTGTGAACTGAGAAAGATGATAATTTTTTTCAAAAGGGGATTGCCGTTTTAGAGACATCAGATCCCCAAAAAGGGCTTATTTGCACATCTCTTTTTTCCACTTCATAGTTCCTCTTTTTTCCTTTTCTTCCTTAAAATGTTGTCAGATTGTCCCGATTCTTCAATCTTCTTTGTTTATATTCTAAGCCTGTTTGACTTTTCTTTCTAAATTGGTTTAGTTCTCTCCATTTTACATTTTAAAAGGATCTTTTGGGGTAATTGCCACAGGAACTGAAAGCAAAGTCTCGATGACTCATCCTGTAGACACTGTGAGCACAGCGAGAAGTCTTTCTTGCCTTCCTCCGTGTGGTTAGAAGCAGTTAAAGGAATAAGGAGCACAGCGAGAGTTTTCAGTTGGCGCGTCGCGTACGTGATGCCGTCACAGGCGCGTCGGGTACGTGGCCTGTCGCGTGGGTGATGCCGTCACAGGCGCGTCGCGTACGTGGCCTGTCGCGTGGGTGATGCCGTCACAGGCGTGTCGCGTACGTGGCCTGTCGCGTGGGTGATGCCGTCACAGGGAGCCGCGCAGGACAGCAGGGCTGGCTCTCCTGCAGGTGGCCGGGCCCCCAGCTACGCTGTGCTCCATTCTGCGGGGAAGGGATTTGTTTTGTGGCCAGTGCTTGCTGGAGACCCAAGGTCGTTGCCTTGGCAGCAGCAGACGGACTGAAGGACCATTTTGGCCTGTCTCATTATTTTGCAGGTTCAAGTGCATTGTGTGTGGCACGCAGTTAGTTTTCTTTCCTGAGAGATCAGCTCCTCGTGTGTGTCCCTCTCGGGTGGGTGTGCTCCTGAAGCTCACATGGGTGAGAAAGGGGCTCGGACCAAATCTGCCCCGGCCAGTGACCGAGCGCCACCTCACAGGGCAACCTCGTCACGAATCCGTAACTGGGCAGGTCATGGTGGGTTGTCAGGCCCCAGGCCTTGAACTTCTTTAGGAAAAGCTTCCTCAGACCCCTGGACGGGTAGCCACCCTCAAGGAAGCATGTAACCTTGTGCACTGTCCTGCATCCAGTCCCTGCCCTGCCTGCTGCCACCTCCAAGGGATCGTCCTTACTTCCCTCCCTGATGCCAAATAGACGTACAAGTGCAGCCGCAGAGCTGTCACTCTCCGAGCATTCTCCTGTCACCTGAGAGATGTGGCTTCCCGGCGTGTCCTCTGTTTGGCTCTAATGAACTCCAGTAACCTCTCTGGAAAGTGTCTGCAGGTTTGGATGGTTTCACGAGGACGGCAGAGAGAGGTGAGTAGCCCAGCGCAGGCCGCGGTTATCTGTGCCAGCCCCCAAGCCCCCCAGGGCGCGTGCTCCTTCCGGCGCAGCTTTTCTCTGTTTGGAGTTCTCCGGTCTTCATCGGGTGCTCCACTGCTCTGGGCACTGCTCTGAGCATGTTACAAGTAGGATTATCCAGGAACCCTTGAAACCGGAAAAGCCAGCGTTCCTGCTGCCTGTCGCCTGCCAGACCCAGTAACAGAGACGGGTTGAATCTATCTTTATGGGCACTTTATTTAGATGCCGGCGATCTGAGAAGACGGGGGTTTGTGCCCTAACAGACCATCTGACACTCCATTTTTATAAGGAGAAGAAAAGTGTAGGTGAGGGCATTGGAATTCAGGGGGAAAGTTAATCAGGTAAAAGCTGCAGCTTTCTTTCATCTGTGTCCTGCGTGGTGGTCTTTATCCGGGGTCTCCCCCTGGAGCACGAGGCTCAGATTCCATCTCCATCAGCCGCCCCGCCCCCCACCCCAGGCAAAAAGGTGGACCTGGTTCTGGTCTCCTGGAGTCGGGGTGGGTCCTTCCTTCAGTTCCTGGAACAATAGCTTTTCATGGGCGTTGATTACTGAGCATATTAGCTGTTACCTGAAACGAACATTTTTCCGACATTTGAGCCCCCCCGTCACCCTCATTACATCCGTGGTTGTACACGAGAAAAGCACGTCCGAATGGCGTGAGAAAGGGCAGAGAGGTCAAGTACAATACCAAGATGGCAGAGGCAGTAAGTGGTAAGGCTGAATTAAATCCAAGACATCTGTTTTGGAACCTGGACAGTTAACAGCTGTGCTCCAGCTGTGCTCCAGGTGGCTGTCACAGCAGGATGCCGGGACTGTCACAACAGAGGCAACTGGGAGCCACCTTGTTTTCCAGGTACGAGGCGGGAGTGTGGTAGGGCAGAATGAGGACCGCCCCCCCCCCCCCAACAGGTCCATGTTCTAATCTCTGGAACCTGTGACTGTCTTACATGAAAAGGGAGACCTGAGGTGGCCAGTCAGCTGGCCTGGAGATGGTGGGCTATCCTCGGTTACTTTCTCGGGCCACTGTAATCACAATCATCCTTGAAAGTGAAAGAGAGGCAGGGGTCAGGTCAGGATCAAGGTGGCGATGGGAGAGAGACTCACCCTGATGAGAAGAACAGAATCACTGTAACAAAACAGACAATAATGAGAGTTGAAGGGGGACCTGGATCCCTCACCGGTCTCTGGGGGGTTATAAAATGGAAAACAGCTTGGCAACTTCTCAGAATGTCAAACATGAACCTACCACACGACCCCGAAATTCTGCTGCTAGGAATTCACCCGCACAGAGGCACGTACGTCTGACCGTCCTAGCGGTCCGGAGCTGGAGTGATCGGATGTGTGAGCGGATGGATTGCTCCAGCTGCCCGGAGGCATGCTCGCTGCAGCAGGGGTGAGCCTCAGAGTGTAAAGGCAGCCGCACATGAAAGACTGCGTACTTTGTCATCCCGTTCATGTGACACGCCCAGAAAAGGCAGATTTACGGAGACGGAAAGCACAGTGACGACGGGGAGCGACCCCAGGTAGTAACTGGAAAAAGTGCAAGGGGACTTTTGGGGGTGATAAAAATGTTCTAAAATTGGATTCTGGGGAATAGTGTACACGTCTGTGAATTTGCTAGGAAGTCACTGAATGGCACATTTACAAGTGAGTGGAACGTCGGTTTCTTTTGAAGGCGGGGCGGTTGGGTGCTTCAGAGACTTTCACGAAATGACGGCCTCCGGTAGTTTGTCCTGAACAAGCACGTTTCTGGCCTTTGCGTTAGAATGTGGACGGGACCGGAATTCAGGGTGCCGAGGGAAGGTGGCGGCCCCACAGCAGGGAGTAAATAAACCAGTGCCTGCTGACGTCCTTTGTGCTGGGCCATTATGTGTCTCTCTGTGAATGCAGGTGTGACTTGTTCGCACTGTCCCCTGTCTCCAGCCTCTGTGTGCAGCTGCAGGCTCCTTGTCCTTTCTCTGCTGGGTCCGGCCCAGACTTGCAAACGTGCATCAGTTCCTAAGCCGAACCAAGAATAACCAGGGGACATTTGGGCGTCACCTCTGACTCATTATGTGTGAATGTTGGTAATGAAGAGAGAGGGAGGCTCTCAGCCACAGGGTGAGGTGGGCAGGTCTCCGGCATCTGACTAGGTAAGGCGTGAGGGGCCCACCTGCCTGCACTGGCACGGGGATTCAACCCTGCCAAATGCACGTCCAGCTGTGAGGGCCACGTCTTCTTTCTGTTCCCGCAGGAAGACACAAATACTCACCCAAGTGAAGAGCGACAGCAGCTGGGCCAGCGCAGGCAAGTGCAGGTTTGGGTGGCATCCTCCCCTGGGTTGCTGGCTCTGTGAGGGTCAGGCCCTGACGCTCCTCCTGTTGCCAGTGCTTTTGAGTGAAAATTCCCCTCCCACCACCTTACCTGTGGGACAAGATTGATACAACCTGACTTTGCAGAGCCCTTTCTTATACATTCTTACTCCAGCCTCCCCAGGACTCAGCCCAGAGGTTAGGGGAGAGGGATTTGCACCCCCACAAACAGCTCCGAACTGAGTGTGGAGAAGGGGGCACTTGTCTGGGGGCAGGGAGCAGCTCAGGCTTCTCTCCACCGCACTCACCCGCTGGCCTCTCGCCGGAGCCTTGGCCGAGGTGTTCACGAACTTGTTGGATTAATGAGAACTTCAGAAGTTGACTTCAGAGCACACAGCGTCTTTTTCCTTTGGTCTGGTCCGAGAGAAGTTACCCTATTTTGCTGTGTGTAATGCACACTCATGTTTTGTGTGCATTATGTATGGGGTTGTCGTGTCTGTTATACCTGTGCTATGTAATCATTATTCCCATGTATAACATGCATTCTTATTTTTCCCTCAAAAATTTGGGCAAAAAGTACGCATGATACGTGGCGAAATACGGGGTCTTTTCCGAGCACATCGGAGAAGCCTGTGGAGGCATTGCCGTATCGGGATGGGTGAGTATGTCCCATGGTGAGGTTTTACTGGAGGTCCCGTGTGGATGAGCAGGCAGGGGGAGCAGCTTGGGGAGCTTCCAGAAGCGTTCAGGAAGAGGCCCTTGCTGACAGTTCCTGAGTGCTGCTGGGCCCGGGGCTGAGACCCACAGCAGGTCGGGCTGGCACGGGTCCTGGCACCTGCTGACTCAGGCTCGTTGTTCGCTCTCCACAATTCTGCTTTTCTGTGCAGACTGATTCTCCCCCTTGTCTGTCACGGGAAGTCTACAGTAAAGCCAATCGAACCCAGTCCGGCCTCTGGGTAATAACGCAGCTTGGAAGCAGGAAGATCCTTCTCCGCTTGCCTCCCCGCCTGCCGGAGACTTTCAAGTGGACATCAAGGCAATCACGAGCCTTCAAGCGCCTGCGTGGGGGCAGACAGACTGGCAGTCACAGGTGTTGGGGGCAAGGAGAGGGGACACGGGGTCTATGCGGTATGGGGGGCATCGAGCTTTTGTGAAGGCCAGTCACAGAGGTGGGGGCGTGCCTCCTGGCGTCCCCGGGAACTGGGGCCGTGCTGTCCCTGTCACTGTGGCTTTCGGTCTCCTGGGAGACCCCCAGCACGTCTCTTTCATTCCGCCAGGAGCAGAGTCTGCCTCTTACCCTCTTTCGTGGCACTGTGCCATGGCAGTCAGTTGGACAAAAACACTGGTCTCATAAATTCATTAAGTTTCACTTAAATTTTTATTTTTTACTTTTTTAAAAAAGATTTTATTTATTTTTAGGCAGAGTGGAAGAGAGGGAGAAAGGGAGAGAAACATCAATGTGTGGTTGCCTCTTATGCGCCCTGCACCGGGGACCTGGCCCTACAACCTAGGCCTGTGCCCTGACTGGGAATCGAACCAGCCACCTGTCGATTTGCAGGCAGGCACTCAATCCACTGAGCCACACCTGCTATGACTGTATGAAAGAAATTTTAAAGAACACTCACTTATTTGGATAAATTCAGCGAATACCAAGCACCTACTGTATGGCAATGAGCAAAAGCCACTGAGCCTGGGCCCCTGGAACTTCTGGTCTAGCATGGCGGCATTTGGGGAGTCTGGTGGGCATCAGATCCAAATGTGCCATCAGATCTAGAATGAGCTGCGATTTGGCCAGATAATACAATGGACTTCTCCTGACAGGGCAGAGCTTCCTTGCAGGCCGCCAGACATTAAACAGCCCTGCCAAGCTCCAGGATGCCCGGTCACGGGGCCGCTGTTCCTCCCCAGAGTTCCTTCTGTCCTCCAAGGGAGTGCTGCTTCCTCCTGTGGCCGATGAGGACAAAACAGGTTCTGGCCCCTGCTGGACTCTTTAGCAGGTCACGGGCTCTCCCCATGGAATTTCCGCCACTGAAAACGAGGGTTTGGATGTGATGGCTTCTAGGATGTCTATTGGCAGGAGAGACTCTGGTTCTTACCCAGGGAAAGGTCCTGCTGGCCGGGACCCACTTCTCTTTCTTCCCACAGCCCTGGTCTGCCAAACACCCCACCCCCTGGCTGATAGCCCCAGGTAGATACCCAGTGGCTGGGGGGAGGTTTGGGCCTGTCCCTGTAGTCTTCTCCGCGGGTGCTGCTTGCAACACAGCTTGTCCCTTTCCAGGTGCAGCAGGTGGAGGAGTTACCCCAGGAGAGAATCCTGGGAATGCGGAAATCGGCTCCCCCCCTTCCACGCCCTGCAGAGGGCACCCCGCTCCTGCAGTTGGTTTGTGTGCTTCTGGAGACAGTTGCTAAATGGACTCGTTGTCTTATCTGCACTGAATTAGGCCTATTTTTGTCCACGGCTTGTCTCTGAGCCGGAGTGGAGAAGAGAGCAGTAACAGGAAGCCGACGTGCTCCCACCGTGCCGCAGAGCACGCGTTTGCTCTGTGTGACCGAGTCGCCTGCAGCCTGCACCCTGAAAGCCGGTCTCAAACCAATCACTCAACATCAGTCCTGGCTGGCGTCTTGCTCTTGGCTTTCCACAGACCTGAACGGGGAGGGGTGTTGAGGGGCCCTTGCCTGACTGAGGGGTGTTGTTAGCAAACCCAGTTTGTTCTTTTGGTGAATTCTGTCCTCTCTCATCACTGCCTTCCCACCTGCTGCTCCCAACCCTGTCAGTTCCCATGGACTCTGGGACCTGGTGCAGGCCACCCCTGTGCTGCCCAACTAGCAACCAGCACAACCCTGACAGTGTCCCTGGGGGACCCAACCCCAGGGCACCGTCCAGCCCTCTTCATGGGGACAGGATGCACAAGTACGGGGACCCGTGTGTCCGAGACGGTGCCCGGGGCTTCCTGTAAGGCTGCAGGGCTCAGTGCAGGGCCCCACGAGGATCCGGCATTTGCTGTCACCCACTTCAGTGAAAACGACCAAATGCAGACACACAGGAGACTCCAGCTGGTGTCGCATCAGCAGCCAGGCGTTAAAGCCGTGCCCCGTGTAAAGATGTGGCGGCGTCTGTGCAGGAGGCCAAGTCTCCCTCTGTCCATGGTCCTGCTCTCGTTCGTTGTCCCTGACGGTCCCCTTTGTCTGCCCGAGTTCCCGTCTTTTGGGTGAAGGGTAGAAGGAAGGTGGAAACCAGAATTCTTGAGCCGGTCTCATGTCATGGGGTCCCAGCCGAGGTCGGGACTGGGTGCCCTTGCTGAGTCCTGTCGGGGACAGAGTCCCCCTCTCGGCTCCCTCACCTGGCTTGCCTCCCCTGCCCCCACCAGAGGCATCCTCAGGAGTACTTCTTGTTGGGCCCAGTGGGTCCAGAGTGCCTGGATGGGTCCTGTGGTGACTTTAGGTTTCAAACTAGCACCACCCTCCTTTGGAGCTCAGGGAGCAAATTAAGTTGTTGGGGAGGGGGGGCTGGCTGTTCTCACTAGGTGGGAGCCAGCGGCCAGCTCCTCCGTTAGAGGGTGCAGGGGAGACTTGGGGATGTGCTGAGATCAGGGTCCACCCAGGGGCTTTGGGACTGTCCCACCTTGACCCGGGTGTGTTCTGAGCCAACTTGAGGACCTTGGCTGGAGTCGCCTCCTTCCGCGGCCCCTCCCTTAAAAAAAACTTTATTGAAGTGTAGCTTCTTTGGAAAATTACCTATTCAGGCCTTTTGTTCATTTTTTAAAAAGATTGTATTTATTTAATTTTAGATAGAGGGGAAGGGAGGGAGAAAAAGAGGGAGAGAAACATTGATGTGCGAAAGATAAGATTGAGCAGTTGCCTCTTGCACATCCCCAGTTGGGGACCCAGCCCGCAACACAGCCATGTGCCCTGGCTGGGAATTGAACCCACAACCCTTTGGTTTGCAGGCCAGCACTCAGTTCACTGAGCCACATCAGGCAGGGCCTTTTGCTCACTTTTAATTGGGTTACTTGTATGGGTTTGTTGTTTTTGAGCTCTATGACTTCCTTTAGTATTTTGGATGCTAACCCCTTAGCAGATAGGTGGTGTGCAAATACTTGCTCCTGCTCCGTAGGTGGCCTTTTTGTTTTGCTCGTGGTTGTCTTTGCTGTGCAGAAGCTTTTTAGAATGCTGTAGTCCTCTTTGTTTACTTTTGCTTCGGTTGCCTTTGCTTCCACTGTGTGCCATTTCTACGAGGATGTCAGAAAATTGATCCGTGTCTGCTCCCACCTGCCTGGCCGGCCGGGTGTTTGCTGGAGTGTGACCATTCCAGTAATCTGCCTGAGCAGATGCTAAGAGCAGCGGGGGGGCGGAGCTTGTTTGAGCTGCCGAGGACTCCCAGCCCTGGGCAGGTGGCCACCGTGCGCTCTGGGATTGTGACCACTCCTCACGGCCACAGTCATGCCTGCCAGGCACACTCATTGTTGGAGACCTTCTGGGGGTCACGGAGAAATTGCAATGCCCTCAAGGCACTGTGGGTCAGGGAGAGCCTTCCCCTAGACTGGAGGAATTCCGGGAGGAAGCTGGAGTGCAGAGGGGCGTGGAGCAGGAGACAGTCACAGCAGGCCTCCCTGGGGCCAGCTGGAATCTGCAGCCCTGGGACAAGGAGCTGATGGGAACAGGGAAAGCCGGAGAGGGGGAGTGGCCAGCCTGCAAGGCCTGGAGGTGCCCACGGTGACCACAGTGACCACAGGTGAGAACAGGACTTCCACCCTGGGTGCTCCTCTCCTAATAGCAGAGAACGGCCGGGTGGCCCGCTCCCAGCAGGCTCTCCACAGCAGGCCTGACGTGTAGCTGGGGCGTGGGGCAGTTCTGTGGGGCTTGACCCCGCACAGTGGCTCGCTGAGACCCCACTCTGCATCCCACGGCAGCCCTCACTGGACAGCCCCGTCTGGTTCCTCACGGCCGCTCTGCAGAAGGGGACCGAAGTCTTCAGACTTGTAGCCAAGGCAACCCGTACACATAGCCCACAGCTGATTCTGTTTTAGCTGGAGACAGTTTTCATTACATTTCCACTTGGGGCCCATCTTCGTCCTGGGTCCCCATCTTCCTCTTTGGCTCTCCTGGGTTTCGGGGTCCCTGAGACTGCCCCCACATTTGATGATCACTAGAGAGGCTCGCAGGACTCAGCGTGCAGTTGTCCTCATGCCCGAGGTTTATTCCAGCAAAGGACCCGCAGTAGTGGCAGCAAGGGGCGGAGCCACAGGTGGGGTCTGGAGATCTCTGCGGGCTTCTGACACCGCACCAACCCCGAGACCAGCTCCGGACAACGAAAAACGCAGCGACACGTGTGTGATGTGTGTGCCCACAATGCCCACTGGAGACTCAGCTCTGCAGGTGTTTGCTGGGTGCTGGTCACACACTTGAGCGACTCTCAAAATTCCAGACTCCTGATGACGGCTCCTCAGTAGTGTGGTGGTTTGTATTCCCACCTGTCAAGTTCCAGACTCCTGTACGCGGGGCAGGTGATTGTCAACCGTGACGACCCGGGTAGCCCTCCCTGGAGGGAGCGTGCTAGTGCGGCTCAGAACCAGCTTTGCCTGAGGGGCCTCTGAAGGCAGCAGCCAGGTCCTGGCCAGGCCCTCTTAGCCAGCGCCCTCCTGCCCTGATCCTTCCCCCTAGAAACAAACAGCGAAGTGACGGGATTTTCACTACAGAGGCTTGGGGTTTTCCTTGAGGGGCTTAGAGCCGGCTCAGGACAGGAGGGCGGTGGGCATTAACCTGTGTGTGTGGCTGGTTCCCTCCCTGTGCGGACCCTACTCTTTTTTCAAGGGCAACCTTGAAGGACAGAACCAGAAAACTCCACCCTTGAGTTCATTGAGCAGCTCCTGCAATCAAGGCCAAGGCTGGACTGGCCATACCTGTAGCCAGGTGCCCCTGGTGGGGCTGAGCTCAGCCCAGGAGCAGGGCCAGGGTTCTCTGAGACTTCCCAGAATGTTCCTGGAGTGTCACACAAAGTACTTTCTACTCCCATGAAGTGGGGGTGCAAGAGGGGCTGCAGTTCCGGAGCCACTCCGGGAGGCGGGAGAGGTGCAAGAGGGGCTGCAGTTCCGGAGCCACTCCGGGAGGCGGGAGAGAAGTGGAGTCCTGGGAGAATTCACACCCCGGTGACGCGTCCCTGGAGGTATCCCTGTTCCCTCAGTGTCACCTCGAGCTGCCTCTTCTGCTGATATTCCTGAACAAGACCCAATTCATTATCATCCTAAAAACGGATTTTAAAAAAGAACCCTCAGCTCAAGAACCCCTGAGATCTGGGCTGATGGACGGCTTTATTAGCATGCATGCTTCAATTGTGTATTTATCAAATTAAACCAGCAGCCACGGGCAGTTTATGAAGATTCTCTCATCGCCCAGAGGAGAGAAGATGGGGGAGAAAGGGCTGGCGACTCTGTTCTAGGGGGGCCAGTTCTGAATGTGTGAGAGAACATGCGAGAGGCCTTCTCGGGGGCTTGGCGGGTCACAGGCTGGAATAATGGTTGCCTTCACACGGGGAATCCTGGGGCTGAGTCCCCATCCTGTGCTCCCTAAACTCTGAGCGTCTGCCAGTCAGAAAGGCACCATTTATTCAGTGCCTGGCCCACACCTTGAGGACTGTGTAGATCAACAGAAAAAAAAAAAAGCCAGGAATATTGAAGGGAAGCTGACCCCAGGGCGACGCCCACCGTGAGAGGGGATTTGCTCTCAAAGGATCCAGGTTTGTTTAGAGCCCAAATTGCCCAGGGAGTGCCTGCTCATGTCTGCCCCTCGGCCCCTGGACCAGGGTTTTGGACCCGATGAGTGACAGCCAGTGGCAGCCTGGGCTCTGAGGTCTGCAGGGCGTGCGTGTGGAGCCCGATCCACGGTGAGCCCCTGTGTACAATGCTTACCTCCCGGAACCGCGGCTTCCTCATCTGTGAAGGGCAGACGTGCCCCTCCACGGGGAGCGCCGGGCTGTGCAGCAGGTGTCTGACAGGGCAGTCCAGAAAGATAGGACATGAGTTTTCTGTAACAAATAACTGCACACTTAGTGGCTGAAAACATCAGAAATGTATCATTTTACATGTCAGGAGATCAGAAGTCCAAAGCGTGTCTCCTGGGGCTAAATCCAAGGTGTCGGGGCCACGTTCCTTTTGGAGGGTCAGGTGGGGTGGGTGGCGGAGAAACCGGCTCCTAGGCTTTTTCAGCTGCTAGCGTCTGTCTGCATTCCTTGGCTTGTGGCCTCTTCCTCTGTCTTTTTTTCGAAGAAATTTTATTGATTGATTGACTTAGAGAAAGAGGAAGGGGAGGAGAGTGAGACATTGATTTGTTGTTCCAGTTATTGATGCATTCATCGGTTTCCTCTCGTGGGTGCCCTGACCAGGACCTGAACCCGCAACCTTGGCTGTTGGGACGACGCTCAACCAACAGAGCTGCCGGGCCAGGGCCTCTTCTTCAAAGCCGGCAACGGCTGGCTGAGTCCTCCTCACGCGGCATCCTGCTGACCTGATGCTCACTTCCCTTCTGCCCACCCCCCCCAGTCCCTATTTAAGGACTGGTGTCATCACATTAGACCCACCCGGATTATCTAAGATGATCTCCCCCTCTGAAGGTCGGCTGGTTCCCAACCTAATGTCCTCTGCAACCTTGACCCCATTTGCCATGCAAGGCAACACGTTCACAGGTTCTAGGGACCAGGGTGTGGTGACCTCTGGGAGTCCGAGAGTCTGCCACCCCCAAGTGGCTACTGCTATCTGTTCTCCTGCAGTGTGGCCCATGATGCATCCAGGGGACTGTCTGGAAAGAAAGGGGTCACTTTTTATTTTAAAGATTTTATTTATTTATTTTTAGACAGGGGGGGAGGGAGAAAGAGAGGGAGAGAAACATCAATGTGTGGTTGCCTCTCGTACGCCCCCTGCTGGGGACCTGGATTATAACCCAGGCATGTGCCCTGACTGGGAATTGAACTGGAGACCCTATGGTTCACAGGTCGGCACTCAACCCATTGACCCACACCAACCAGGGCAGAAAGGGGGTCACTTTTTTAAAAGCTGCCCTGCTAAAGCAAATTTAAATAAAATAGCAGTGTAAACACAGTCACATATTTAGAGTCCTTGAGTCATTTCCTAGCACGTAGTAGGTGCTCAATAAATGGAACCTCACGGTCTCGTTAAAGGAAGAGCTCGCCCGTGTCTTCAGTGCTGGGATGGGGTCCATGTGGGAGGCCCCTTGTCTGGTCTGTCCCTGGCTCCCCTGGTCTCCCTAGGAACACATGTGCACACACATGCACATGCATGCCCAGGCACAGATATAGCAGCTGACCCCCCTGTAGAATGGGGGAAAGTGCAACGGCCTTGCTCCTGGCGCCCACGCGCTGTGCGGCAGAACAGCCTTCTGGCACAAATAAAAATAAACCCAGACGCTGCCTTTCAGTCGGAGGATTAGCCCAAATGTTGTGAAACAGAAAGCATGCAACGTGCATCAGAGAAGCGGCGCCCCCCACCTGCCGGCCTCCCCACACAGCCCGGGGCTGCTGGCTGCCGCTCACAGGGCTGTGGGTGATTTGTGCGCGGTGTCAGTAAATGCTGTTATGACGTTATTGATGCTCCGCTCCCCAGGAAAGGACAACGGCCTGTCGCCTCTTAATGTGCTGTCTGCTGCCCAAGTCGGAGCACATTAAATGGGGATTTCAAACACTATACACTGCTTGTTTCTTTCTTGCCTCCCCCCGCCTCTGCCCCCAGGCCTCCTCTGTGGGCTCCAGAAGCAACCTTGCTGCCTTGAGAGGGTAGGGGCAGCCGCCAAGACTTCCAAGCCCAGGAAGGCTGGGGGTGGGGGGCATCGAGGGGCAAGGAGGACCTCAGGGAACGTTGAGCTCACCCCTGGGGCCAAGGAAGTGTCTTTGCAGTGGAAGGGTGCAGGGTGGGCTTCAGGAAAGCTGGACTTGCTGGGTGGACAGGGCTGGCAGGCTCCCTGCTCTGCCTTCTGGGGACATCTGCAGGGGACCCAAATGGCTGACATGCCAATGGATTTTATGATCTTGCACAGTGTTTCAAAAAAAATTGAGTCTGCGTTTTAAAATTATGTGACTTCCCATGAGAAGCCTAGATTTCTGACTCTCTTGAAATGACTGGGCTCACATTCTCAAAGCGTGGGGACCTACATACAGTCTTCACCATCGCTAGCTGCTCCAGGCCCTTTCCACTGGCCCCTGCCACCCACACTCATATCTGGCTGGAGCCTCAGAATGGGATCTTATTTGGAAATGGGGTCTTTGTAGATGAGTTAGCTAAGGTGAGGTCATTCTAGATGAGGGTGGGCCTAATCCAACGACTGGTGGCCTTATAAGAAAAGGAGAGGAGATGCAGACTCACACAGGGGAGAAGGCCATGTGTCACAGGTCAACAATGCCAAGGACCGCCGGCCCCCAGCAGAACCCAGGGGGAGACGGGATGGATCCTCTCGAGGAGCCTCCAGAGGGAACCAACTCTGCTGACACCTTGATTTTGGACTTCCGGCCTCCAGACCTGGGGGACAATCAGTTTCTGTTGTCTGGAGCCTCTCGGTCTGCTGTGATTGATTTCTTACAGCGGCCCCAAGCCACTGCTGTGGCCCCCTTCCCTTCTCTGTCTGGCCCACGCTCTAGGCATTTTGAGTGTGAAAACCCTGCATAGTTGTGCTTCACTTTCTCCAAAACCCTCTCCCGGGACCCTGCCCTCCCTTTTGGGACAGAGGGCCTGCGTTGCCAGCAAGGGCCTCCTGCTGGCTCTGGGCCTCTCCCCATCCTTCCAGCCGGAAGGCAGCAGAGAGAGCCAGGAATTGCTGTATTCAGAACCCCCCAGGCCGGTGTGGTCTGGATCCCAAACCTCTGTGTTCGGCTGGCCCATGGTTCTGTTTAGAGCCTCCAAAGAGAAAAAGCATGAAGAGGGGAGGGTTCTGGAATCCTGCATAACCTGACATCCTCAGTCCTTGGGTGTACCCTCCAGCAGGAGTGGCCCCCAACTCCTGTCCCCCCTGGCTGTGTTGGCGTAACCTGTGGCAGTGAAAACCACCTGTGCCCAGGCCTCCCCTGAGGTACCAGATTCAGGTAAGGACTCCATTTTGTTATGTTCTGCAAGTGACTCTCCTGTGGGCCTGGGCTGAGAGGCTCTGGCCTGTAGGGTGGGGTTCGCCAGGAGCAGACTCTGAGACAAGGATCCCAGTGCCAGTAGTTTATTCGGAAGGTGACCCCCCAGCACATGGACAGAGGAGAGGGAAGGAGGCGGGGAAGGGAAGGAAACCCACATGGGGTATGTGATGGTGCCGGTTGTCATGGTGGGCAGCTGTGCGCAGTCTTGCTGGGGAACAGTGGGAGGCGGCACGGAACACGCCGGAGCATCCCACCTGAGGGAGAGGGAGATGTGTGTTTATTCATTCCTGGAGGGCCGCTTCCAGGCCATTAATTTTTTGGCACTTCTGCCTTGCCCCTGCGTGTTGGAGCATATTCCCACTGCCAGAAACAGAAGCCTCAGGCATTGTCCCCTGTGTTCCCAGTCACCTGCCTTTGGCATGTCGGGGTGAGTGCCCAGGGAACAGAGCAGGCACCTACAGCATCTGCTGCAGGGAGACAAAACCAAGGCAATCCCCCAGCACCACACTGGGGGGGCTCCTGGGTGCCCGCGATAGACCATTTACATGCATTACCAGGCTCAGTTCTCAAACGGCCCTGTGAGGCGGGCTGCAACT
This sequence comes from Macrotus californicus, assembly GCA_007922815.1. Lineage (NCBI taxonomy): Eukaryota > Metazoa > Chordata > Mammalia > Chiroptera > Phyllostomidae > Macrotus > Macrotus californicus. The sequence goes on from VMDR010000030.1 coordinate 25,431, forward strand.
GGCCCGATTCACAGCGGAGGACACTGGGGCGTGGAGGGGCCATGCCTAAGGCTGTGTGACACGGGTCCACCGTTTGTCTCCCACTGTCCACTGCACACCAGTGAGCCAGCAGGTGGGCTGAGCCCTGTAGTCGACAAGAGGCTGACGAGAGGAGCCGGCCTTGGACAAGAAGAGGCAATGGGGGCAGTTCTGGCTCAGAAAGTGGCTTTCCTGTCCTCCGGGGCCTCCTGCCCAGCCTGAGTGTGCAGTCCATGCTGCCCCTGACCCCCTCAGCGCCCACTTCCAAGGCTACAAGGCCCAGAGGGGGCGGGGGGGGGGGACCCTCTCCCATCTTTGGAATTCTGGCTGCCAGTAGAGGGAAGACCACCTCCTCAGACAGGTGACACTGGACATGGCCATATTTTTTTTTGGGGGGGGCAGACACTTCTTCTCCCCACCCTTTGGACTAAAATGACAGCCAGCCAGGTGCAAGTGCAACCCCCTGAGCTTACATGAGAGACGTGCACAATTGGAAGGGTCATTTCATCCCTTAGTGTAGAGGCCGCTTTGCCTCAACAGCCAGGGGTTACCGTCCCCCCCCACCCCCACCCCAGTGTGTGGCAGGTGTGGGCGTGTAGACCCAGGTTCAGAGCCCGGCAGAACTCCCCCGCCCTGCGCTCTGGCCGCTCCTTGGCCAACCTGCCCGAGGCTCAGTTTCCCCACCACCACTTGCACTCTCCTGCCCGGAGGTATGGTCAGCAGTGCCCTTGTTCAATACAAATGTGTTACCTCTCTGGAGCGCACGTTAGTCCGCCAGCACCAATTCATCATCGGCTTTCCCATTTGCAGGGAGCCAGGCAATGAGATAATGGCACACCGGACAGGTGGATCTTGATGAAGAATAAGCAGGAAAAGCTGGAGCGTGAGTCACTGCTGGTGGGACATGGCTCAGAAGGGGGCTGGGAGGTGGGCTAGGCCGGCCGCAAAGGGGCTGCGCGTGGGGGCCTGGACCAGGGCCAGGCAGTCGGAGAACAAAGGCTTTCTTCTCTCCGAAGCCAGACTGTAGAATCATTGCTTGGGACGGAAAGACCCTCAGGGTCACCTACGTCATTTTACACTGGCTGGAAGTCTTGGGCTCTTCCCAGCCTGGGGCTTCCCGGTCTCGAAAAAGGAGGAAGTGGAGGGGTGGGTGAGAGGAAGGCACCGGGCACATAAACGCTTCATAGAGTCGGAGGGGGCCTTAGCGAACTTCCGGTCACTCTCATTTCTCAGCGGAGAAACCGAGGTGCGAGAGTCCCCAGGACGTGCGCCAGCCCCGCCGCTGGTTGTGGGCGGGTCTGAGACTAGAACTCAGATCTGTTAGCCAAGGGGAGCCGCGGCAGCTTCTGACCAGAGAGAGCCAGAGGATGGGGGAACGTTGCACAGCGAAATCAGGGCGGGCGTGCAGGGGCCTGTGCAGAAGCCCACGGGGCGACACTGGCAGAGGTAGGCGGGAAGGCCCTGGCACCGGGCAGAAGGCTTCCGAAAGCGGGGCCGGGTGAAGTGACCCGCGCCCGCCCGCCGGTCCCCAGCTCCACGACCCGGGCCGGGAGGGTGCGCTGCTGGGCCTCCGCCACGAGGTGGCGCCGACGCGCCGAGGAAGCGCGGCAGCGGCTCGGCCGCCTCCTCGGAGGAAACAATGCGGCGCCTCCCCGCGTAGCGCAGCGCAGCGCGGCGCGGGCCGCACGCCGGACACCCGAGCGAACGGGAGGCAGGGCGGGCGCGGGGCGCCCTCGCGGAGAGCCATGGGCGCCGCACGGCGCCGGTGCGGGGAGCGGAGCGGCCCGGAGGCGCGGGGGGCCGGGGCGCGGCCCGGGGGCTGCCTCTAGCCGGCACCGAGGGCGCGGGCCCGGGGATGAGGGCGCCCGCGGCGGGGAGCCCGTCTGCGCGCCGCGGCGCCGTCCCGCCCAGCGAGCGAGCCCGAGCAGGCAGACGCGCGGCCGGCGGTCTGGGGGCGCGCCGCCTCCCGGCCCCTAAAATGTGAAGCGCGGAGGGCGGAGACGCAGAGAGGGTCAGCCGGGCGCCCTCGCCGCCCTCCGGCAGCCGCGCCGCTCCCTGGTCCCCGCCCGCCGAGGCCGCGCCGACCCCGCGGGCCGCGGCCCGAGCCGCGAAGCCGCCGAGGCCCCGCGCTCCCCCGTCTCGCTCCGACTCCGCTTCCGCCCGGAGCGGGTTCGCGGCCCGGACGCGGCGGGACAGGGCCCCGGACGGTGCGTCCCGCCTCGCCCGCGGCTCCTCGCCCGGACAAGTCTGAACAATGATCACAGTCAACCCCGATGGGAAGATAATGGTCAGAAGATGCCTGGTCACCCTGCGACCCTTTCGGTAAAGTTCTCTCCCGGGTGGCGCGGGGCAGGGGCGCCCGGGTCTGTCCTCGCGGGGGCGCGTGCCCGGTGCGGAGGGGCGGCTCGTGCTGCCACCCCTGGCGACGGCCGCGGGGCTGGGGCGAGGCGTGGCGCTCGCGGTTCGGGCTCGTGTGGGGGGCGCTGAGTAATTCTGGGACTTGTCCCGACTTGGTCCACTTTGGAAAGGACTCCCGAGTGCGAGGGTGGGAATGAGGGCAGGTAGCACCCGGGTTGTGGTCCTGGGCTCGGAGGTCGCCCAGCCGGGGCGCCCCTTCCCTGCTCCTCGGGGTCCCGCCCCTCCTCGCCGAGCACCCCACGCTGGCGTCAAAGTTAGGGCGCCGCACCTCGGGGCCCGTCCGCCCACCCCGTCCTGCTGTGCCGCCCCTTCCCTGCACCCTTCGAGCACTGCATTTCTCGCCGCGGGGTGCGGGCTGTCTCCAACGGAGGGGTCCCCGAGACTGGGGCAAGGAGCCTCTCTGATGGGGACTCGAACCCCCCACCCCCATCTAGGTGGTGGAGAGGCGGGGACAGGGCGGCTCTGCGCTGCAGGGGCGGCAGGAGCCCGGGATGTGGCGGGAGCGTGGAGGCAGGATGGAGGTGTAGACAGGTCCCTTCAACCAACTGCGGGCGGCCAAGGCCAGGCAGGGCGGCCGGTCGGGCTCTGCTGGCCCCACCCCGGAGGCCTCCGAGAGTGCTACCTCGCCGCCCACCCAGGGAGTGGGGGACCGCGAGTGGGGGACGGAGGGCGCAGAAGGAGCGGCCACAGGTGAGGGAAGGGGTCCTTGAGGCTCCCGAGGCTTATGCTGTGGGAGGCGCCGAGTTCGAGCCCCTCCTCCCGAGGCCTCCCAGGGACCCCCTGATGTCCCGCTCTTCTCCTGACCAGGGAACCTTGGTTCACGTGGTGCCCGCCGCCCCAGCACGTCCAGCCCCTCCATCCGCCAGGCCTGTCGTGGGGGGCTGAAGAGACAGCCCCTGGGGCTGCCGGAGCCTGCCGCGCCCCCCCCCCCCCCCCCGCCGTCCGGAGGGTGCGGGAGCACCACAGGGCCGGGTGTCTCCGCGGGTGGGCCTTGACCTGGCCAATGGGAGGGACTCAGGAGCCCCCCCCCCCCCAAGGCTCCTATGGGAGGCGGCCAAGTCTGGAAGGGGCCTTGCTCCTCCGGGAAGTCCACCGATCTCTAGCTGACCCGCACCGTGGAGAGGGTCCCCACCCAGTCTCATCCACCCCATGTCCGTTCCGCCGTCCAGGCTACAGAAAGCCCACCCGCAGACCCGAGTTTTAGCCGGACATTTCCAAGGGCAATTAGCGCCCCTGCGGGGCTCCAGCACCATGGACAGCGCCTGTGCCCAGTGCGCATCCCTCTGGGGTCCTGCCCTGAACCGCAGGCTCTGGGGTTGCATAGGTTTCCCTCCCAAGTTGTCCAGCTTCACCTCACGGTCTCCCTAGGCCAGAGACCCACAGCCTGCACTAGAGTCTTTGTGTCCCCTTCAGATGGGGAGGGGGGACAGGCGACAGGCCTCCGGCCATATCACCCCTTGCCATCCTCAAGGGCAGGCTGGAATGGCCCCAGGACTGGGGTCGGGCAGGGACATGGGCAGATGAGGCGTGTTGGGAACACTATGCTCTGGGCTAAAGGCTGAGACACCTTCTCACGGCAGGTTTTGGGACACTGGGGGACACTGGCAGCTGGGCTTCCCAGCTCTGAGTGCAACCCCATTGCTGGGGCAGGGAGTGGGGGAAGGGAGGGATGAGTCACTTGAGGGGCTGTCCTTGTTCCCAGGCTGGGAGGACAAACAGCCGATTTCCCCAGGACCTTCCTGGGTATGTGACCACCTCCTCTTACACTGTCCCTCTGGCTGCTGTTCTGAGACCAGCCTGGCTTCACCTTGGAGACCCTCGGGCTTGAGCCCCACCCTGGGCTTGGCGGGATTCGATGAGGGGTCCCGGAAGAGGAGGGAGCACTGTCCCTGTGCCCTCTCTCCTACCCCCTGCCCCCCCATCTTCCCTGTCACCTCTCTGCTTTTGTATTCTGCCCTCTCTCTGATTTAATCTCTAACAAGCTTCCTTTAAATATGGGTAGGGAATTTTGTTGTGCTTTTATTTTCTTCCGCAATTATGTGTTTTCTTTAATGGACCAGAGTTTAATTAAATACTGCTCTGCCAGTTTCAAATAATGAAGATTAAAATGCATAAGGCAAGTCTTGCATGGAGAGACAGACACGTGGGGTTGGAGCACGGGGTGGTGGTGACGGGGCTGGGGGTCTCTGGTGTGACGGGGGGACTCCCTGGGGCGTGCCTGGCTCCCTGCGAGGTGGGGTTCCTCTCCCTGACGGGGGTGGGCGAGGCTTCCTCTTCCAGCTCTGCCAGCTCATCAAGACAATCGATTTAAAGTCCCAGAACAGCTGCCACCTCTGGCCACCCCAAAACTAAGCGGGGGAGCTCAGTTCTCCTGTTTGGGGCCTGGAGTCTAGGACAGAAGCAGTGGAGTCGGGCTGGGAACTTGAGGGGGGCTCCCTACCACCACGGCCCCCCCGCCCCACCCGCCGGGGCTGCACAAGTGCCTGGCACCTGGTAGATGATCAGTGACTATGGGTTGAAGCCATGAACAACAGTCCTTTTTGGGCCAGCTCTCCTGACCATGGTGACAGAACCCCCTATGTGACACCCCACAAGCCGATGCACTCTGACCGGTCCACGGCTCCGGCTGACAACCTGCCGTGTGCCTGCCTGGTGAAGACGTGGGTCAGGGAGAGTGTGGGCACAGATGGTGACCACACGGCCCTGCCCTTCTAGATCTTACCACCTGGTAGTAGCAGGGCACACCCCGCCCCTTTGCCCATGGCAAGGAGGTGTTCCAGCACACCATGACTGGGGGCGGCGGCCAGGGCTAAGCACACAGGTGCTGGCAGGCCCGGTGACTGACAGGACCCAGGTGGGTGGTGTCTCGCTCTCTGGCTGGCATGGGGGGGGGGTCCTGCTGATTCCTTCTACACCAGCAGCACCTGGAGAGCTCGTGAAAGCAGTGCTTGCCCCGCCCCCAGAGTGTCTGATTCAGGAGCGGGGCAGTGGGGTGGCAGCTCAAGAATTGACCCTCCAGCATTTCTGAAGGTGTGTGGAGGCTGCTCTGGGGACCACACTCGGAGGGCCTCTGTTAGCGAGGCTCGGAGGCTCGGACCTCACGCCCAGGTGCACGTCCTTGTCCTTCACGGTCCGGGGGCCGCTGCGCCGCATCCTTGTGGGGGCCTACCTTTCTCCTGTGCCAACGAAAGGCATGCTGGTGCTCAGCCCTGACCTTCTGTCTCCCAGTCCCCGCCCCCGGTCACTCGGTCACTGTGCAGGCCCTCGTGGGACAGGGGTGCACGCTGACCACCCTGTTGCTCTCCGCAGGCTTTTTGTCCTGGGCATTGGCTTCTTCTCGCTCTGCTTCCTGATGACGTCTCTGGGAGGCCAGTTCTCAGCCCGGCGCCCCGGGGACTCCCCGTTCACCATCCGCACAGAAGGTATCTCGCTGGGCAATGGGGCGCCGAGTCGGTGCAGGCGCGTGTGGGTGAGGGCGGGAGGCCCTTGAGCCTAGCACAGCTGACGGCCCTCTGGCGCCCGTCCCAGGTGTCCTGGCCCCTCATCAGTGGGTGTGTGGGTGGACAGGCGCCTTGGCTCGGGCTGCAAGACCTTGCGTGCTGCCTCGGCTTTGGTCTTAGCTGTGGTCATCAGGGCCCCTCTCGCCTGGGCTCTCGGGCCAGGGTCTTGGTCATCAGAAAAGGCTGCCTGTGTGGCTTCTCTGGTGGGAGGGGTCTGACCACAACACCGGTCTCTCTGGGACCCACGTACTCTCTGCCTTTGGTCCGGGCTGTGGCCCCAGGGGGACAGAGGGCAGGCTGTCCGTGGGCTCTTGTGCCTTATTTCTGGGCTCCTTGGACACGGTCTGGACCCTCACAGCTCTGCCCACGTGGCACTAGGAGGCTGTGGAATGGAGTCTCCGAGCAGGGCGGTGGGGACCAGATGGCCCCGGTCGGTGCCCTGGCTCACCGTCTACCAGCTGTGTGCCGCTGGCCGCGTCACTGCCCTCGCCTACAAGGGAGGGAAGCAACACCCGTCCTCAGGAGCTGGGTCAGCTGAGCTCACCTGGCGGGGGCTGTGATGGGGCAATGACTCAGGCGACCTCTGGCTGAAGGTGGCCCTGCACCCTTCATCCTGGGAGGGGTCCGGCTCCGTGTCACAGGGCCTCTTCTGGTCAACCGCAGGGAAGGGGAACACGGGAGTGGGGAAACTGAGGCAAGTGGGGTTTCTGGAACTGTCCAGGGCTGGCTCAGTGGGCTTCCCCTGTCCCCCTGGGAAGTGTCTCTTTGACGTCCACCCTCTCAAATCCTCGGGCTCAGCTGACTGGCTCCTCCGTTTCAGGTGACGACTGTACCCTCCCGTAGAAAGTTTGTCCTCCACAGGGTGCTCGGGCGCCACTCATTGTGACACCGCGTCCCCTCATGACAGTCGCTCCTTTGTCTCACACACACCTCTGTAACCTTGCAAAGGCTCCCGGCAGGAAGTCCGCATCCATTAGTCGTTCAGGCCTGAGTGTCAGCTAACTGTGGCTGCCCGGCCACACGGAGGCTGCGCAGTTCCGAGCCTTCGTGTCCCCCGATGAACACCGGGGGTAGCAGCGTCCGCTTCCCCGGCACTGCCACGAGGACGCATTCAGAGAGCATGCGTGAAGGGCCGCCAGCAGCATCTGGCGACCAGTCCAGGCTCCGCAGATACTTCCTGGAGGGGCTGAGTGTGAGGAGGGGACATCGCAGAAAAGTGCAAAGGACCTAAGAGCTGCCATGATTTCCAAGAAGGGATGTGAGGGTTGGGACGGAAAGGGCGGCTGCGCCTGGTGTGAAGGCACCTGGAAGGGAGGCTTGGGGGGGCGACCCTGGGGGTCCTGAGGGGTGGGGTGTGGGGAGTGATGCTGTAGCTCCCTGGGAGCCATCCCTGCAGAGGGGACATGTCTGTCTCCGGGGGCTGCTATATATCAGGGGCTTGAGGAAGCTGGACCTGCAGAAAGGTCGGGGTGGCGGCCAGGGGCTGGGGTGCATGGCTGGGTGTGTGGGCTCTTCTGCTCGCCTCCCTGAGGGGTTGGGGCCCCCACTAGGCCCAGAGTACAAGGGGCTTGTGGGGGCCGTGCCAAGCCCTGCACTCTGCAGTTGGCCTGGTAGATGGGGCGGGAGCCTGGCTCCAGCCGAAGCCTTGTGTCTTAGGGGTGGACAGAACCACAGAGGGAGGAGGCCTCGGCCTCGGCCGCACAGCTAGACTCCAGGCATTTGTGTGTGTGTCTGTGTGTGTGCTTGAACTTGCCACTGGAGCGTAACAGGCGCACGCCGAACACGGCCGTGCAGCCGGCAACCCGGATGGAGAAGCGGGACATGCCTGGCCCCCAGAAAGCCCTCATGATGTCAGGACCCTGCTCTAGTGGCACCGGGAGCTTTGCCTGTTTGGGGACTCTGAGAATGGAGCCATTTGGCAGTGTCCTCTGCATGTGCCCTGTCCCCTGGGTACCCGGTCACGGGGGTTCCTGGTCTCGGGGTGGGGTTGATGTCGTTGTCACTGTTGTGTGGCGTTCTGTGGTGACAACACACCATGGCGCAGCATCCCCGCTTCTGTCGGGGGTGCTCAGGGCTTTCCTGGCGGGCCTTCTGCGAGTGGTGCCGCTATGGACATTCTGGTACGCATCAGGTGGACACGTGGTTTCTGTCGGGTGCCCCAGGAGCGGGGTTGCCGGGTCTCCTGTTGGAAGCTAAATACCTGCAACATGGAACCAAAGGCCTGAAGGAGGTCACGGTCAAGGGCAAGGGGGGTGCCCTGTGAGAACCCCAGAGAACTGCCCCCGATTTGCTGCATATCCCAATTCTCATTGACTTCCAGTCCCTTTCATGACCTTGGATTAAGTTGATTTGCTTGGAGAGAGGCTAAGCACGCACTTGGAAGAGCCCCAAGTTTATCTTGTGAGTTTAAAATCTTGATCCTGCAAGAGACACCCCAACCCCTGCCTGGGGGGCAGCTCTGGCCTGAACTTTGGAGTCAGCAGCGGGGAGGGCTGGGGTTGGGGGAGGGGGGCTGGCGTGCAGGGGCCTGGGCAGGGGCCTGGAGGGCCTGAGGGGCGGTTTATCCAAGGAGCCCGAGCTCAGCGCCAGGGCGGACTCAGGAGACAGAAAACCCACATGTGGAAGATAAATCCTCGCGTCGGTCAACAAAGCCGTGCGAGCACAGATGGAGAAGCTTTCTCCCCTGCCTGTCAAGGCTGAGGGCAGTGGGGTGGGTCCCACAGGGAGGGACAGACGGCTGAAAGGACGTGGCTGGGAGGCAAAGTGGTTATCTGAAAGGAGAGGAGACCCCACTGCAGCCTCTATGGACCGAGGCCTCCCCGGGAAGGCTCCGGGTTCACCTGTGGGCCAGTTTATATTTCGTGACAGGTACACTCTGTGCTCTGCACACTTGTCTTCAGACTTGGGGAGCAGGAGTCTGAAGGGAGACAAAGGGGGACACATCCTCGGAGGAGGGCCAACCCCACTCTGTCTAGTAGGAGCCCCGGGGGCGGATCCCATGTGAACTCTCTCTCCAGCCCCAGTCCCTCCCCACTGCCTCTTGCCTCCGCTGCCCTTCCCTGTCCTGGGGAGGGACTCGCTTCCCCGTGACAGGGGATGTGCGACCGGGGACGTGAGGTGTCTGAGGCCTCCTTTCCTGTGCTGCTGCGGCTCCTCAGGGCACATGAGGCTGTCCCAGCTCCCTGTCTTGTCTTGAAGAAGTAGAGGTCTGAGGCTCTCTCCGGGGGTGGGGGACGCAGGTCCGCAGGCTGCAGGTCCTTGGTCTGCTGCACGCATTGCCCTGAGTTTCTGCTGGGGCAGACGTCCGGGCCCCGCCCGGCTTGCTCTGTGGCTGCCTCTGACCCTGAGCCTCGGCACCAAAGGGCTCTGGGGCACCTCCTCTCGAGGCTGGCAATGGAGGGGCGTGCCCAGGCCCGGGGCCTGCCCCGGTGTCCAACGCCTTCCGGAGCGCAGAGCGCCCATGGTCTTGGCTGGGTTCTGAGGTGGCCCTGTGCCGAGATGAGTGTGCTCACACCGCCAGCTGCACGTAGGGCTCCTGTGTCAGCTGCGGGAGGTCTGCCTGTCTGTCTGCTCAGGTGCGGGCCCCTTCAGTTTCCAGGAAGCAGGGGGAAGGGCAGGGTGGGGACAAGAGAGGAGGACAGGAGAGACAGAGAAACAGGGCACATGTCTGGGGAGGGCGGTGCCTCGGTGGGCAGGAAACACCCTGTCTGTAAGTGAGAGGAGCCATTTGTACCTCTGGCGCCCCAGCTTTCTTTATTTATATGGAAATGTGGAGGCAGCACGTGTGAGATCTGAAGTGTGTCACTGGGGCCACACAGAAGTACCTTTCAGTTCAGCTGACGCCAGGAGCCGAGAGGTGACCCTGGGCAAGCCAAGTCAGGAGTGCGCTCTGCTGACAGTCCCGGCCAGTGGTGGTGGCATCGGGGGGTGCATCGCGTGGGGAGGATGGCGGGACTGGCTGTGTAAAGCCAGTGTCCCTCCCAGGGACAACCCCCTGCCCTGTCCTGGGCAGAACAGGTAGGGAGCTGCCTGCTGAGGTGTCAGAAGCTTCCAGAGTCCTTTGCCCCTTACTGATGAGGGGAGTGGCCCCTGGGCCCCCGCAGCTGGGGAGGCGGCTTGTGGTCTTCGTCCAGTCTGATGGAGGTGGCATTGCAGACCCATCTGCGGGTGAGGGGCCCTGTCTCCTCAGCCCACCTGTAAGCCTCTGCCTCCCGGAGTCACTGGTTCTGTTGACGAAGACCTGGCTCCCTCCCTGCTGTGCAGGGTGGTCCTGAACCCAGGCGCCTCTGAGGGACTCTCAGGGACTTACAGTCCCTGATCACCTCTTGCTCTGATGTGTTTCTGTTGAATTATCCTGCTCGGTGTCTCCCTTCCTGCCTTCTCTGCCCCCGACACTGACCTAGAGGGAAGGGCACCCAGTTCCCCTAGCGTCCCACCATGCAGGGGTGTGGCGGTGGGTGGGGGCTCGCATCTCGGCTCAGCACAGCCAGCAGATGACAACCCCCTCTTGCATCCTTGCCTTTCAGAGCTCCCTGGTTGTCCCCACCTTGTCCCTTGGGGGATCCTGCCAGCCCCTCAGGAAAAGTCCTTTCCTGTCCCATCCCCCTGATCTCTGCAGGCAATCAGGGAAGACACAGGCCTGTAGAGCCCAGCCCCCCATTTTATAGGAGGGGAAACTGAGGCCCAGAGAAGGCAAGTGACATGCCCATCCTGTTGATGCCCATTCTCTCCAACACCCAACCTCACCCTCTGCCAGTCTGTGTGTCTGTCTGTCTCCCCTTCCTCATCTCTCCCACCCCGGCCCCTCCCCCCACTCACGCCTGTTCTGGCTCCAGAGCCAGGACCCTGGCTCTTCAAGGAGACTATGGCACCTCCCCTCTCCAGGTTTGGTGCCTGCTGGCACTGCCAGGGCCTGTGAGGGGGCCTCCTTCCGACCACAGGCGGGCTCAGCTGGCAGGGGACCCAGCCAGGAGGTGACTTGGTGTGAGAACCAGTGGCCTCCGTTGGGTTGGGCCCCAGAACTAGGAGATATGGGGGACAAGCAAAGCAGAAATGTCACAGGGAGTTCTGTGGCGGGGAGCCTCTCTGGGATCCCCCTCCTCAGCCCAGTCCCAACCTTGGAGCAGAGGAGACCAGCCCCTCCCGACCCCCCTTCCCCTCATCTCTGCCTCCTCTCCCCAGGGGCTGGCCCTGCTCCCTCCCGCCCTCTCCTCACACTGCAGCCCTGAGCCGCAGATGGGGTCTGGTGCGTTGCCTCGCACGGGGGACGCTGAGCTGGAGAGTGTTGCCATGACTGTCCCTCGGCCACATGGGGTGGGCGGTGAGGCAGAGGCAGGTGAGAACCCGGGGGGTCCGTCTCCGCAGCCCCCCCCCACCCTTAGTTTCCCGAGATGCAGTCCCTGTTGGTGTCCCACCCCTGCACCCTCTCTGTCCCCACTTGCGGGCTGCCCTGCTTTGTCTGGGGGCTGCCCTGTCCCCCCACAAGAGTCCCAGAGCCTGGCTGTCCTGGGAGCGACACTGAAGCCATGACTGGAGGGAGATGGTGTCACACAGCCCAGCTCCCTCACCACCCCCTACTGCCCTGGGGAGGACGCTAAAGTCGGGTCCTCCACCTGCTGGTTTCCCAGCTTGGTGGCACCCCCCTCGGGGCTGTCTCCCCTGCCCTGTGTCACCTCGCCCATCCCCATCCGGGCTTTTCTTCACCACCCAAATGAATGACGTTTGTGTTGGGCTCTGCTTCCAAGGAGCCCAACCTCAGGTGCCCCTCCCTAGAAGCCCCGGAAACACTGGGGGGTCCATGGACTCAGCTCATTTTTTTTGAGAGATTCAGCGCCCGGTCCTTGGGGTCCACGGGGTGCCAAGCCGGGAGTGGTGCCGGAAACCGAGCACCCAGGGCCCGTTTGGAGGAGCTGCATAAACCCTTCCCGAGATGTCATTAAAGAGGCATGTGTGGTGCTAACGACAGGGAGCGATTAGAAAGGAAATTGCAGAGAGTCTCCGGCCGGTTAATGGGATCTGGGGTGAAGCACCTCGTTTTCATTTAATTTCATCCTTCACAAGGTCTCCCCTGCCCTCAGCCTTGGTGTTGGTCTTTGGGAGCCGGAAGACTTAGCTGGAGAGTCAGGACAAATTCAGGGTGGTCTTCTATGGCGGGGTCTGGGGTGGGGATGGGCCTGAGCCTGGTAGGAGAACAGGGCCCTGTACCCCTTGGACATGGGCCTGCAGCCTCCCCTGTGCATGCGAGCCTCGTGGGGAGCAAGCAGCGCAAGGTCTGGGGCCCCACACCCTAGAGATTCAAACACGCAGGTTGAGAGCAGGGCCTGAGAATCTGCATTTTAACAGTCTGCCCAGGCGATTCGGGGCGGGGTGAGTGGTTGACCAGTTTTAGAACCTGATGTGGAGATTCTGTCTGGAGCTTGGTGAAAGGGGGCTTTGAGGCCCCTGTCCCACTCCTGGGCCTCCTCTGTCACCTTGCAGACCTGAGTACGTCTCAAGCTTGATTTTGTAGGCTGCCAAACCGAGGCCACGAAAGGTTAAAGGGTTGTCCCAGGGCGCACCGTGGGGAGGGAGCAGGGTTGGTCCTCTGCTCTGTGGATTCCTGTCCTGCAGGTGAGGGGTGGCCAGACTCCCTGACCCCTCCCCCTCTTCCTGGGAAGATAGGAGTGGGCGGGGGGCTGAGCCTCAGTGGCCTGGAGACCAGGTGGCCTCAGGTGGCCTCTGGGCTGCTGGGGCCTCACCTAATTGTGGCCATGCTCTGCCCGCAGTAACGGGTGGGCTGGAGTCCCGAGGTGCCCTCCGCAAGATGAGCGACCTGTTGGAGCTGATGCTGAAACGCATGGACGCGCTGGCCCGTCTGGAGAACCGCAGCGAGCTACACCGGGCTGCCGGCCCCGGGCACTCTGCCCTGGACAGGTGAGGGGGCACGGAGTGGGGGAGGGGCGGCACCCCGGGGTGCAGCACTCCTGGGGCCCAGCGGGGGTGTGCTGGTCTTCCCACTCCGTGGTGGTGGAGAAAACGGCGAGAATGCAGAGCCGCACGGTAACAGGAGCTACAGCGCCGTTCTGCCCCCAGGGCCGAAGCCGTTAACATCCTGTCGCTGTGGCGGCCTGTCTGTCTCTCCCCTTTTTAATGACACATCGCAGGTGAAAGCTGAAGGGTCCTTTACCTTCTTCCCCCTGGAGACAAGTGCCTTCCCGACACATTTCGGTCCATTCCAGGCGCTTTCACACCTGTGTTTTGCGCACCCATGTGTGATAAGAGCGCGGCGTGCGGTTTTCACACGTCCTCCGTAGGTGGCATTGCGGCAGTTTGGAGCTCTGTCCGTTTTGAGGGGCACGTGTGGATGTCCACGTGGATTGTGATGGCCATCTGTCCTCCACCGATGGACCGTGCCGTAAAGGATTTTTGGGTTTATTGTGCTAAGTATGCCCCGCTGAGGCCAGAAGGCGCAGAGATTCCCGAAGTTTGCGTTGCTGTCCCATATGCCTCAGCGGTGACCGCAGGAACCCAGCGGTGCACATCCGAACCGGGATGTCTGTGGTCTCGGACCCCAGAGAACAGAGTCAGGGTGTCCCAATTGGGAGTCCTGGCCCCCCCACGCGGCTGTGGGGAAGGGCGCTTGGGCCCCGCCCTCCCAGGGAGAACTTTTAGGTGTTGGCGTCCTTTATGAGGTGGGGTTGCTCAGTGTGTTCTGGCTGCTGAGGAGTTAGTTGGACAAGTTTAGGAAAAGCTAGCTACACCTCAGCCAGTGTGATTTGCTAAAAGTGTTCTCCTGCTAAATAACATGTTGGAAATGCGCACTTTGAGACAATGTGCCGAAAAGCTCTATCTCGGCCAATGCATGTGGTACAAAAGCCAAGCCCCTGACGTTTCTGGAGGAAGAGGCTGCCACTCCCGACGGGAAGGCGGCAGGTTTGAGGGGCGAGGGAGCTTCCTGGGGAGACTCGTCTTAGGTGGTAGATCTCACCTGCCCGCCAGAATCGCAGACAGCCCAGGGGGCCTTCACTGGCGTAAGTCACGTGCACTGTCCAGATGGTCTCGACGACACTGCGCTCTCATGGCTGTGTCCTGCTGAGAGCCCCCAGGGTGGGAACGGCAGGCAGGGCGAGGCCTGGGCCCAGCTCTCAGGCCAGCCATGGCCGTGTCCTCAATGACCTCCTCCAACAAGGAGGAGACCGAGGCTCAGAGGAGCTCAGGAAGCCGCTTCCAGGTGCAGGCTGGGAGAGGGCTGGGCCTGGCTGGCCCCAGCCACCTGGCTCCAGAGCCCACCTTTCCAGCCATGCACCCAGGAAGCATGCAGCTCGCAAGGGTCCATTCTTAACCCTTTGGCAAGACTCTCCATACCAATTACTGCACAACCCAGGAAGAAAGGCCTTTGTTCAGTCTTTGCACTGGTTTTGTTTGGTTTGGAAAATGTAGCCACTAAAAGGAGCCGGGAGTTCGGGGCCCTGTGTGTTACTGGGATGGAGGGCCCAGCACAGTGCTGGCCCCAGCGGGGCTCTGTGCCCAAGGGCAACCGGACCTCTGGTGGGCTCCATGGCTGTGGGCTGGGTCCCCGTTTAACGCCGCCCCTGCCTCTGGGGCCCGAGCATCTGACTGAATAAACTAAAGAGATCCCCTCACAAAATATATATGGAACCTACTATGCGCCGGGCGCTGCTACAGGTGCTGGAGACACAGTGACGTTCGTTGTCCTGATTCCCGTGGGGCACAGGCAGGGACTAAGAGGAGGAAATCAGTGAGAGGGAGTCAGATCCTGACCCCCTCTCTGAAGGGTTGTGGGGGTGCTGAGGAAGGGATTGTTCAAACGGGGGTCTGGGAAGGCCCTTCTGAGTTGGGGGATGTCGGAGCTCGATTCTGAAGGAAGGAGAGGAAGGAGCCAGCCACGGGAGCAGAGATTTGGGGTATGGGGAGAGCAGCAAGCACAGGCGCCTTGGGGTGGGACCCCGGTTGGTACATTGGGGGTAAAGGACCAGCGTCCAGGCCAGCATGGCAGACGGTGGGGAGGGCGGGAGAGGCCAGCAGGCAGGTGGCACGGGCTGTGGCAGCCCCGCGGGGCACCGTTGGGACACTATTTTCAGAGCTGTGGGAGGTTGTTGGAGGACTGGAAGCCAGGGACCGACAGAATCTGGCTTCTTTTTTTAAAGATCATGACTGCTGTGTGAGGAACGGCTCGAGGACTTGGGGAGGGAGGCAGAGGGGCCAGTGGCAACAACGGGAGATGGCCCTGAAGGTCCTGGGCCCCCCTGGAGTTTTCCGCAGGGCACAAGATCGTTTTCTTCTCCCTGTACACGGATCAATTTGCCCTGAAGCTGCTGCTGTCCCCTGCACCCCAGCTTCTCACCCCCTCTCCCGTCCCTCCCACTCTCCTGTCTGCTCCCAGCTGTGTGGCCGCCCCTCTGGGCTGCAGATCCAGCCCTGTCCATAGATCTGTTCCCCGGGCGAGGGCAGAGGACCCAGCTGGCTTCCCGCTGAGCGTCCTGCTGTGGGCAGAGAGCGAGGGTCAGGTGTCCCTGGGCTCTGGGCGCTGTTGCCAGCACGTTGCCTGTGTCTCTGGATTTCTTCCAGTTCTGGCCCGTCCCTCCCTCCCCTGCCCTGCCCTGCCTCTCCCCCTGGGGCAGCACACACCACCTCCCAGCTCCGACCAACAGGGCCCATCAAGCCGCACAGGTGGGGCCGTGCATGTAGGGTGCTGTGCTGCCACTCTGGCCTCAGAGACTGAAGCAGAGGGCATGTCCAGGGCTGTGGGTGCAGCTGGCTCACCCCTCCCCACGTGGTTGCTGTGTGCTGCCTCTGGGACTCTGGGCACCCTGGGTGCCGGCTGCAGCGGGCACCGCATCGTGAAGGGTCTCACCCGTGACCTGGTCATTGCAGCCTGGGGACCCGCGTGAGGGAAAGAATCTTAGCTTCAGGAATGGCTCTTTGACATCGTGGTCGCTGAGGCCTTTTTAATGGCATTAGCGAGTTTGGGCCACTGTTTCCGGGCCCGCCGGGGAGGAAGCACCTCCGCACCAGGGCTCAGGCCGCCGCCGGGAAGCGTGTGGACGGGGAAACACGAGGATTTTCACGGTCGGGGGAAATGCGAACAAAGCAGGTATGCGACTATAAATAGAGTCGGACTGCACAGGGTGTACCACTCAGTAAAAATAAAATACTGCAGAAAACACGGCAGAAAGGAGACACATCAAAACTCTTGTCTGTGGGTAATGAGATGAGGGGCTTTTCTCTCCCCATAAAAATTTCATTTTAAAAAGCAGCTTGATTTAAAAACTCAGAAATGCTTCTAGACATCCCAGCTTCGGGGGCCGCAGGGCCTGGAAGTGCAGCTTCCCTGGGGCGGGGCAGGGGGTGAGTCGGGGCTGGTGGCAGGGCAGGGGACACTCCACCTGTTAAGAGGCTCAGGCTCAGTTTTAAAAGACACACCTCATTTCTCTCAGCACCGGGGCCGGGACCCGCCCCGGGTGTGCCACTCCTTGATGCGACAGCCTTGGGGTGAACGTCGGGGCGCTTGTCCGCCTCCAGGGCTGGAGAGAGGCCCGGATGCTGGGAGGGTGGGCGGCTGGGCGAGGTCGGTCAGTCCTCCAGGGTGGAACCCTATCGAACGTGGCAACAAATGTGAGCGGGTTAAACTTCCCAGACGAAGACACAGGTCCGCCGTGTGGCGAAAGCAGAGGAAGGCGTGTCTGGGAAACAGATCCGGAGAGTGTGATGGCGGTGTTGACGTGGGGCGGGAACAGTCGGAGGCGAAGGGGCGTTTGGCAGGACGAAGGGTACAGGAACGTGCCGGCCTCACTGGTAACAAAAACTGCACTTTGAAGAAAACAGCCTGACTCATCCAGTCGGCCCATGCGTGTTAACGACACACCTTTCATCCTGAAAGTGCAGCCGGTGGACACACCTGTCCGCACGCCGCCACTAAGAGGACAGCTGGAAAAGGGTCAGCACGGCGTGGACACCCGCAGCAGGATGCAACGTGCCCCCGAGAAACCACGGTAAAGGGCTTAGTGAATTGCCCGACTGGTGTGGCTCAGCTGGTTGGAGCGCCGTCCCCTCACCAGAGGGCTGTGAGTTTGATTCCTGCTCAGGGCACGCGCCTGGGCTGTGGCTTCGATCCCCGGTCCCCGGTCTCTGGTCCCCGGTCCCCGGTCCAGGCGCATACAGGAGCAACCGATTGATGAGTCCCTCTCATTGCTGTTTCTCTCTCTCTGTTCCTCTCTCTCTCAAAGCAATGAAAGAAATGTCCTTGGGTGAGGATAAAAAAGTTAGTAAAAGAGGCAAGACACAAGGCATGTTCAGTGAGACTTAAATAAAATGTGTGTCTTAAATAAAATGCATGTATGACGCCTTACACACACCCTCCAGGAGAAAGCTGGGCCCTGGGGTGGGGTGGGGGGTGGGTGTCCTGTCCCCCAGCCTGGTTTCAGCACCCTGCTTCTGCCTCGTTCATGGGCACCGGTCCCTTCCCCACACGTTGAAATCCCACACAGTGCACTTCTTGCCCCGTTCCTTGTCGATAGTGGGAAGGTACCTATTATCTGCCATCTCTCTATCATCCATATATAGAGGCATATTTCTTGGTGCTCTGGCCTGGGTAGGGGCTGGCAGATCCACAGTCACCTGTTTAGAGTCCCCCTGCCCCCAGCACCAGGGGCTCTGGACAGGGGTGAAGAGGGGCCGAGAAAGGAGCGGTAAAAGTTTAGGGAAGGCTGGATGCTAGGGTGGGGGTTCCTTGTGTCCCGGGTGGTATGTGTGAGGGAAGACAGACAGATGGACCAGGGGGAACACGTGTCCCATCCGCGGTGCTCTGTTTCTGGCTGTGCATGCTTGTGTCTCCCGGTCCGTGTCTCTGCAGGCACCCGTGTGCGGGAGTCTCTGTGTTTTTAAAGCAAAGCACCCAGTTTCCTAATAAAATAACAACTCCCAGCAAGCATGCTGGCCAGCTGTGCAGAGATCGATGCCCTGTTAATTGAATGCAGCCCTCATAAATCACGGGAGGGACTCGAAATTCAGCCTCCTTCCCCGGGCGTCCCGGACCGCTCTCCACCGAGCCAGGGGGATGAAGGCTGGAATTGCCGATTGCCTTGAGGGGCACCTGTGTGCGTGTCTGCGTCCAGATTCCCCCAGGAGGACAGGCCGGAGCCTCAGGGGACCTCTTGTAGCCGGTGTTAGGAGGGGAAGTGTCCACTGGCCACAGGCAGGAGCCAGAGTTCCCTGCTCAGCCCTGGCCCCTGGCCCTGAGTTGGGAGCAGGGCGTCCTGAGGCCGGAGGGAGGCCTGTGGTGTTGGTTGCCTCTCTGGGGGGTCCTGGGCAGCTCCAGGTCAGCCTTGGGGCCAGCCAGCTGCAGGGGTGCTTGTGGTCTGTGGGGTGCTCGGGCCAGGGAACTTCTAATGCCAGGGATACTTAGAGCACGCCCAGGCTGGTCCCAGGTGGGAGTGGGCGGCACAGAGCCTGGGCTGGCCGTCTCTTACTTTCTTAGTAGGAAGTGATGGTCGGGGTGGAATTTCTGGTGCTTAGTAGGTGTGCAGAGAACACCCAGGCCTGGGGCTCACATGCCGGGTACGTCTGACCACTCTGCAGAGGCAGAGGGACGGGCAAGGGCTGGCACGGGGGGGACTTGGTTTTGTCCTCCCCGGAGTGGGGCCAGCAGGTGTGTGAGGTCCTGTCTCAGAATTCCTGGGCTTTGGGTTCGCTCGCTCCTGAGTTGGGCCAGTGCTCCAGGCCCCAGCACCCCCAAGGAGGGCAGTGTGAAGGATGCGGAACACCGAGGGGGTGGCTCCACCAGGCAGGGCAGGTTAGAGCTCCCGGGGTGGGGGGGGCACCTATCAGCCCCCTTCCCATGGGGCAGGGGCTGCAGTGGCCTCCTCAGGAGGTGCCAGCAGATCCCAGGCCATTGCTCCCCTCCACGCCCTGGCCCAGGGCTCTTGCAGACCCTCGCGTCTCAGTCTGGCGTGGGCGCCCCTCCCTGACCGGCCCTGCGGCTTCATTCACGCAGCCCTGTCAGGAGCCCACCAGTTCGCGCTCTTCTGCGTTGACCACCTGCTTTTCAAACGCACACACCAAAGATAAAAATGGGAAGAAAGAAAATTAGCAATGAGGAGGAAGATTGAAGGGCTCTCCGTCCTCTGCGCTGGCGGAAGGCAGACGGGGGCATGCTGGGCGGCAGGCGAAGGGCAGACGGCACCCTCCTGTGTCCCCCCTACCTGGGCAGACAGAATTCCAGGTTTGTACCCTGCTAACAGGCTCAGCATGGTTAGGACGGATGTTGCCAGGGAAACTCCTTCTGCCAGAACTTTTTCCGCCTTTACCATCTGCTGTTGGCTGTTATCCCAGTAGAAACAGTACTGAGGGTCCCACCCCATGACGTCACTTCACAGAGCCAGGAGGGCCTGCGGCCTTTTGCTCAGTCATGGCCACGGCCCTGCTGTCCTGCTGTCCTGCTGCTAGGCCCCCCTACAGGCACAGATGCTGTCCAGGGACGCTGCCTCACCACCTGCTACGGGCACCACCTGCCCGGGATGGGCAGCCGGTTGACCTGAGATGATCCAGCTATGCCGCAGGGCGCCTTCCCTGATTCCTCGAGCCCAGTGTTCCATTGGCGGCACCAGGCTGCTTCCCAGGCTGAGGACACGGGATGGGGGCCCTTGTAGGGGCTGTGACCTCTGCACGTGTGTCCAGGTGTTTGTCTGGGAGGCCCGAGCCCCTGTCCTCCCGCCACGCCTGTGGCTCGGCCTCCCCCCGGAGCGGCTTCTCCCACCCGCCCCTCCACAGCACAGCGGCTGTCTCAGCAGGAGCCGCTGCCTGGCTGAGCCCGGTTTCCCGCTTAATAGCTGTGTGACCCCGAGCAAGCAACTCACCCTTGCCATGCCTTGGTTTCTTTGCCTGCACAGTGGGGCCGTGGAAAGGGGCCCTGATGTCGGGAGATGAAGTGGGACGGGCACGTAAGGAGCTTGGCGAGGGAGTGCGCCCGGTGACTGTTTTACGGTCATTGCCATTTGCGGTGTTTTTCCCCTGTCCTCCCCACAGTCCAGGATAAGCCCTGCCTCCCTGGGCCATGGCAGGACTTCTCGGCGCTTCCTCTCGGGCAAATGTCAGAAGTAGCCTGAGTTTCCTAGGGCTGCTGTGACAGAGCATGTCACCCAGAGTGTGGCCCCTCAGTTCCTGAGGCCGGGAGACTGAGGTTGAGGGGTCCGCAGGGCGTCCGTAGGGCGTCCCCAGGGCCACGCTCCCCTCGGAGGCTATGGGGAAGGCTCTGTTTTGGCCGCTTTCCTGGCTTCTGGTAGTCTCTTGGCTCATAACAGCATAAGCCAGCCTTCCCCTGGTCTGCTCCCTGTGTGCGTGTCTGCGTCCAGATCCCCCTTTTCACAAGGACACCGGTCGCATGGGACTCGGAGCTCACCCTGCTCCAGTGTGATCTCACGTTCACTTCACTAATTCTATCTGAAATGGCCCTATTTTCAAATAAGCTTGCTTAAAAATGAAAAAATATATGCATTTATTGATTTTAGAGAGAGGAAAGGGGAGAGGGACAAAGACAGACGTCGATGTGAGAGAGAAACATGGATCGGTTGCCTCTTGCTCGCGCCTGGAGCGGGGCTCAAACCCGCAACCCAGGCATGTGTCCTGACCAGGATTCGAACCCTCGACCTTTTGGTGTATGAGACAATGCCCAACCCACTGAGCCACCCGGCCGGGGCCAAATCAGGGTACATTTTAAGGTACTAGGGGTTAGGACACATAAATTAGGAGGGCGCAATTTAGCCAATAGCAAAATTATGCTTTATGACTGTGTTGGTAGAAAGGCAAATATGTGAACGTTACATTTAAAATATCTCTTTGACCTTCGCCTTTCCCCTTACTTTTAAAGAAATTAAAGCACTTCCCGGCATCCCTGAAAGCACCGTGGGTCCTGGTACCACACCTCTTGGGCCCGATGGAGAAGTCAGCCCGGCTGCCACCTTGACCCCACGGTGACTCCACCACGGACGGCCCTGGGCTCCCGTGGGCCCCACCGGCTGGAGGCTGCCGCCCCAATCCACACCCCGTTCTTTTTTCCCCAGGTCATGGATGCGCCGTGGTTTGAGGTCTCACGGCATCTAATTTTGTCATCATTTGAGAAAAGGCTCCTCGGAGAGAGAAGCCTGCTTGCCCGTTGTTTGCAAGTGGAAAGGGTGCACAGATGCTTGGTCCAGCGTAATCGGTTGTGCCGAGGCTCTGTTCCGAACCAGCCGGACTTGCCCGGTCAGACGGACACCATCTGTGCTATTAGAGCCAGGGCTGGTGCTGTGTTTGGTGCAAAAACGCTCGTCGTGGGAACATTGCTGAATCCTCCCCACTGCCCCCCACCCCCACCCCCAAAAGTAAAGTTCCTGGCTCTGTAATTAGACTTCTGACCCTTCCTCTCAGGGATGAGGTGACAGCTGTCAGGGAGTGACAGTGTCTCCGGCCTTTACTGAGTGCCTGCCTCAGGCTGAGCACCGCACATTCAGCCTGGTGTCTAATCCTCACAGCCACTCCGTGAGGTGGCGGAGACGCTTCAGGTTCTATGGGCGCTGACCCCTGAGATCAGAGAGGTTAGGGAACTTGCCCGAGGTCACAGAGCTGTCCAGGGGAATCAGGATTCAAATCAAGGGCCTCTGACTCTGAGGCCCCTGTTCTTCCCAAGAAGCCTCTGAGTGATGTGGGGTCGCTGATCCAGGGCTTGAGAAGTCCAGGCCCACTCCACACCCCCTGTCCCCAGTGGTTCTTCATCTTCAATGAGAGGAGCACAGGTCAGAGAGAGGTTCAGGGGCAGGTGGGGGTAGGGGGGGGAACCTGGACTCATTTTCTGTGACAGATTAAAAACTGTTTCCTTTCAATTCTGCAGATGGTGATTGTGAGGGTGTCCTGGGGCCAATAAGGTCACGCTCTGAGGTTCTGGGTGGCTGTGAATTTTGGGGACACTATTTAACCCAACACAGAGATGGAGCCCTGGGCGTGAGACCTGTGCTGGGCAGCGTCAAGCTCTGCTTATGAAAGGTAGTTCCTATCCTTGAGGACTCAGGATCCCCTGGATGTTCAAGCCGGCTGCTCACAGTCACACCCTGAGGTGTAGGGGCTCAGAGAAGGGCCTGGCTCCTGCAGGGTGGATGGAACGGAGCCTCAGGGGAAAGGCGCCTTCAGGAAGTGGGTGGGGCCATTCCAGTGTCTCTGGAGCCCGGGCAGAAGCTCGGGCTGGTCCCTGGCTCCAGGTGGAAGTTGGGAAGGGCACCTGGCCCTTCCCTGCCCCAACCCTGACCCAGCAGCTCTCTGGACCTGTGCCCTGGGGCTACCTCCTTCGGTCACCTAAATAATCCTTCCTTCCTGTCAGAGGGTGTCCATCCTGTCTCCGTTGGTTGGTGGGGACACAGTTCCACCATCCTCGGAGCTTCTTTCGGAGCCCCGCGGACGTCAGGGTCAGCCCACGCCTTCTCTGGCCTGACCTAGGTGCTCTCAGTGGGCGCGGATCTGCCTCAGCAGGGTGAACGTTGGTGCTCAAGGGGCAGGACTCTCGTACATGTGACAATGGCCCGTGGTCCTCCACGGGCCCGGCCTGTGAACAGATAAGCAGAATATCCATGGGGTTGATGTTCCGAGGGGGAGAGTGAGTGGGGAAAACATGTCTAAAAAGGCTCCCTAGGGCGGCAATAATGCACACAGGCTGAGCATCCCTGGTCAACTGAAATCCTTTCCAGCTGCAGCTGTGACCGGCCCATGGCGCAAGCGGCAATGTGGGCTCAGGGCACGTTCAGGGCTTGCTTCTCCGGGCGCTGCAGGTCCAGGCTGTTCTCGGCTCTGTTCTAAAAGAGGAGAACGCTGAGGCTCAGAGAGGGTAGGCGACTTGCCCAGGGTCACACAGCCCATGAGAGGTGGGCCTCCAGCTGCCTCCTTGTGTGTGACTGTGACCTGAAGACGCCCGACCGCTCTCTTCCTGATGGCATCTGAAGAAACACCTTCACTTCTTCCTGCCGGGGGGGCCTTCCGAGCAGAAGAGGCATTTGTCTTTTAAATCTCCTCATGTGGAATCTCGTGGGAGGCCATAGTGGGTTTGGCTGTCTTCCAGGAAGATATGTTGAAGCCCTAACACCGCCCCCCCGTGCCTGTGAGCGGGATCTTATTTGGAAACAGGGTCTTTGCAGATGCGACCCAGTTAAGATGAGGCTGTGCTGGATGTGAGTGGGCCCTAGTCTGAGTAAGAAGAGGAAATCTGGCCACACGGGAAAGGCCAAGTGAAGACAGAGACAGAGGGGAGGGATGCAGCCACAGCCTGGGAGCTCCAAGGACTGCGGCCCCCCCCCAGGAGCGGGAGCGAGGCCTGGAACAGATCCTTCCCCGGCCCTGCCCGACCTTGACCTCAGACTCCTGGCCTTCCTTGGTGGGCAAGGTCACCCGCCCAGAAGAGGAGGGGAGGGGGTTTTCCAGCACAGAGAGCCCAGGTCGGAAAGACCCTCCTCCATGTAATCCCAGTCCTGCGTGGCCACGATGACCTGGTTCTTGTAAAGGGATAAATGGAGCTTAAACCGGGCTCGAAGCCAGAGGACAAAGCGAGAGTCCAGGCCACGGAGTTAATGTGTGCAGAGCAGCGAGCAGCTTCCCAGGGAAAGGCCCAGGGTCTTCTGGGTGCGGAGCCCCCAGGCCGGCAGAGAGCGCGCTGTCTCGCCAGGAGTGTTTGCCGAGATAAACGTGGCCTGCGGTGTCCCCTACACCTCCAAGTACACCTCCGAGTTCAGCGGTGATCAACCCAAGGAAACAAACCCTCCCCAAGTGCAGGCCACACGAGTAGTGGGGTAGGGGAGGCCCTTGGCGTTCCTGGCACAGAATACAGTTCGGATCCCGGGAGGAATCTGTTCTCGGAGCCCAACAGTGGTTTACTAGAGGGTTAACAGCCAGCAGGTCCCCAGGCTGCTTTAGGTGGAATTTATGTTGGCATGATTTTGTCCTTCGGGGAAGAAATAGAGAAAGAGTCGGGGCAGCCGACTGTGCTGGGACGAGGGCCTCTGTCACCCGGAGGCCCTTCGGCTGGCCCTGTCTTGGTTCTGGAATGGAATTTCCCAGCTGCCTCAGCCTCAGGCTCTGCCCTTGGACACAGGTGGTGGGATGGGCTCCGCCTGTGCACCGCGGGTAGTAGCCCCTGCAGCCGGGCTGGGGGCGGGCAGACGGCTCTGCTTCCCAGACAGGTTTTATCTGTCGCTGCATTTCCGCCCAGTTCAGTGGGGGCGGGATCCCTGCAGTCCCCGCTGCTCTGCTCCTGGGAGGGCTCAGCCCTGGTTTCTCCCAGCAGGTTGCCCCCTGGGGCTGGCCTCATGGAGCGGATCCAGGCCATCGCCCAGAACGTCTCGGACATCGCCGTGAAGGTGGACCAGATCCTGCGCCACAGCCTACTCCTGCACAGCAAGGGTGGGGGCCGGGGCACCCCTGCACCGCCAGGGACCAGTGTCCTGGGTGGGACATCCAGGGAGGGGCCCTGGCTTCTCCCACGGTAGCTCCCCAGGCTCTCGGCAGGGTGACTCTGGGTCTGCGCACCCCGACTTGGCATGAGGTGCTGAGGACAGCGGAGGCCCCTGGGGACTCAGGTGGCCCCTCCATTCTCCTTGATGTCGGGGTGGCAGTCCAGGGCTGCAGCCCAACCGTGGCCCCCTGAAAAGGTGGGGGCACATTTGGGTGGGGGCGTGAGGTCTGCCCATCCAGGCAGCTGGTCCATAGTCATTCAAGCCAGCTCTTCACTGGGTCTGAACCCCCTGAGGAGGGTGGGGCAGTGGCAGAGGGACAGCCCAGGTCTGGGGACACCCTGGTGGGCAGCCTTTTAGGTGAGAAACCTCAGGCTGTGCTAGCTCCTGCCCTTCCCCTCCCACCCCGACCAGCGGCTCTGTCTTCTGGGCTCTGTCCCTGTCCCATACCCAGGTCCTCAGCAAAGTGACCTTCTGTCCCCAGTGTCTCAAGGCCGGCGGGACCAGTGTGAGGCTCCCAGTGACCCCAAGTTCCCTGACTGCTCAGGGAAGGTGGAGGTGAGGTCTGGGCCTGTGTGTGTGTGGGGTAGTGGTGACCAGAAAGGGGGCTTCTCCGTGGGGGCCATTCCCCAGATGAGCTCAGGGGTTCCACTGCCGGTAGGGCTGCCTGCCATCCAGGGCCTCTCAGCCCAGGCCGCTGACTCTGACCCTGACCCTGACCCTGACCCTGAGCCCGGCCCCAGCTGGCGGAGGCCAGCATCAGGGAAACTGCTTCCCTGTCTGGCCTACCACCCATTTCAGCTTTTATAGCAAACACTCTGTCAAATGTACGCCATCAGCGACCTGATTCCCAACAAACTCACTTACGGAGCGGACTTAGTCTCTGTCCTTGTCCCTTGTGGTCTGACCAGCTGGACCAACAGCCCCTCGGGCCCCACTTCCCGGGACCTACAGCTGCATGAAACCTGTCCTTTGGGGGCCAGTGCATGGCTGTGAAAGCCCGCTCCTCACTGGTTCTGAAATCCCTGGGAGGGTGGGGCGGTGGCACTGCAGACCGCTTCCTCGGTGACCATGAAGTCTTGTTGTGGGTGGGTCCTGCCCTAGCCCCAGCCCTTGCCTCTTTGGAGGCTACTCCTGACCTTGCTGCAGGTGAATCCAGCCGGACCCTGAGCTGCTGTACCTCCCACTGTGTCCTGCCCTGGCCTTGTTTCCCTGGGGCCTCCTCTTCCCTCTGGGCCTGGAGGATGGTGGTCCAGCTGGCCTGCCCTAAGGTTCTCGGTGGCCAGGGCAGGAGATATCTCTACGGTGGGCCTCAGAGGCCCTGTCATGGGGGACAGTGGGAGTCCCAGGGTCACGCAGGCAGGGGAAACACCAAGGGGTGGGCGGGCTGCACGGGCTCCCTGGCCCAGGCTGGCGTCTTTGCAGTGGATGCGCGCGCGCTGGACATCGGACCCCTGCTATGCCTTCTTCGGGGTGGACGGCACCGAGTGCTCCTTCCTCATCTACCTCAGTGAGGTCGAGTGGTTCTGCCCCCCGCTGCCCTGGAGGAACCAGACGGCCACCCAGATGGCCCCCAAAGCCCTCCCCAAAGTCCAGGTAGGCCTGGGAGGTGGGGGGATCAGTGAGGGGTTGGTGGACAGCTCCGGGTGGACATCCCTTCACCCCTGGTACAATGAGGCTGGCCAGCTCTGCCTGGTGGGTGGGTTGGTTCCAGCCCACCCTGCAGAGTGCCCGTCCACCTCTTGGGGATGCTACAAAGCCAGGCCTGCTTGAGGGACAGCAGAGGCCCTGGAGGTGTCCCTTTAACAGACTAGAATAGCAGCAGTAATAGCTGGCACTTCTTGAAGACTCCTTGTGCCAGACACTGTGTCTGTCCCTGAGCCTCCCCACAGTCCTCACTAGATCATGTTTTACGGGGTCTCGAGAGCTGAGCTGGTTCAAGGCATAGTTGCTCCAGCTCCCCTGGATGGCAGCCTGGCCTCCTTGCCTCCTGGGAGCATCTGGGATCCATGGGCACTGTCATTGTATCCCACCTCCTAGAGGGCTCGGGACAGGACGGCTTGGCTGCAGGGAGAGAGCAGGGATCCCCACTGTGGGGGCCAGTGGACCTCCTGGAAAGGGCGAGGAGGCTTCCCCAGCCTCCCGCGGAGGGTGCTAGCCCCTGTCCCTGGGGCAGCAGGTGCTGGCAGTGGCACAGCTGCAGGTCTCAGAGTTCAAGAACCCGGGACTGAACTTCCCTCCAGGCAGTTTTCCGGAGCAACCTGTCCCACCTGCTGGAGCTGATGGGCAGCGGGAAGGAATCTCTAATATTCATGAAGAAACGGACCAGGCAGCTCACAGCCCAGTGGGCAATGGCTGCCCAGCGCCTGGCGCGAAAGCTGGGGGGCATCCACAGGGACCAGAAGCAGGTACCTGACCCTCTCTGTGCATGCGGACAACTAGGCTCAGAGGGCTTAGGAAATGAGCCCAGAGCCCCAGGGTCCCAAGTGGATACCGGTCTGCCCTTGAAAGAGTTTTATAGAATTTATTTGAATTTGGGCCAGAAGGGGGAGGGGAGGCAAAGACAGGTTAGAGGCAGGTGGTGGCCCTGGGCCCTCTTAGATTTGGGAAAGAAAGACAAGCTCCCACCCCTGGTCCTTGAAGGCCCTGCTGTCTGCAGACACCTCGTTCTTGTTGGGGGGAAACGTCACAGCATTTGTCTGGGATGTTGGGGTTGATGTAGCCTGTTTTGGGAGGGTTCATTGGTCTGTCCGTCTGTCCATCCACCCATCCAATGAGTACTTACCGGACTCTCACACCGCCCTGTCTGTTTCTTTCAGAGTCCCTCTCATTTCATGAAACTCTCTCTTGTCTGTGTTCACTGTTGTCTCCTCTCCCATCTGGAACGTAAGCACCATGAGGGCAGGACGTGACTGCCCTGTTCACCTGCGCCCGGTGCCGGCGCGGTCACTCTGCCTCTTGGTCCCCCCGCCGTGCCAGAAAGCGCCCGCCCAGGCCCAGTTCAGAGACAGTGCCTGCTGCTGGCCGGGTCTCCCCGGGGTGGCAGGGCCAAGTGCTGTTGCTCCTCTGTGCTGACCGCCTGTGCTCCTGCAGATCCTCGTCCACATCGGCTTCCTGACGGAGGAGTCTGGGGACGTGTTCAGCCCGCGGGTGCTGAAGGGCGGGCCCCTGGGGGAGATGGTGCAGTGGGCGGACATCCTGGCCGCGCTGTATGTCCTGGGCCACGGCCTGCGGATCACAGTGTCCCTGAAGGAGCTGCAGAGGTGAGTGCCGGGGGCGGGGAGCCCCTGCCCCAGGAGCCCCTGCTCTAGTGCTCAGTCTGCCACACCCCCTTGCCCCCCCACCACACCTCGGGGACTCCTGGTCACAGCTGGGACACACCGAGGGAACGCATTTTCCTTGAGCTGTTCACGCCATCGATCTCTCCATCTCCAGGCTGACGGGTGCCCCAGAGTTTGTACTCGGGGCTGGCAAACATTGGCTGAGGAACTGAGCCATGTCATATGGGTGGGGTCTGCTCGGCCTGCCATCCTAGTGGTCTTGGAGCAGCCTCAAGGTTTTTCTTGAACTGGGCTCCTTCCTGGACCTATCTGGGAGCTGGAGACATCTGGAGGGTGGTGGGTGGGCCGGTGATGCCTGTGCTTGCCTGCCCAGGGTCCCTGTGAGGCCACTGGAGGCGGGAGACCGGCTGGTGACTGGAGGGGTGGGGCTGCACGCGGGTGTGTCACTACAATCAGGTGTGTTCCTAACTTCTAGATCTGTGAGATGTAGAAATACATGTGGTTTTCTTCCTTTATTTACTAATGTTTATTATTTGGTACCTCCAAAAATACGTGTAACATGTGAAGCACAAGGTTAGCGGGGTGTCCATGGCCCCGCCACCCGCCATGCGGAAGGGAGTGTTACCCGGGCTCCAGGTGGCCTGGGGGTGCCCTGCTCTCGCTCGGCCCTCTGCCTCCCTGGAGGGAACCTACGACTTGAATTTTGTGTCTGTTGTTCCTTTGCTTTTTAGAAAAAAGTTGTTTTTTTTTAACACACTCACGAGTGCATAAATAGTGTGTGATTTGCTTATATTCTGGTTTGGTCTGGAGCTTCGTCAAGATGGGGGCCTCTGTAGGTCATCTCCGAGAATCGCCGTCCTCGCCCAGTGCTGCGTTCTGTGGTTCAACCACGCCATTGCCAGGAGCTCCCGCCCACTCGTGTCATGGCTACGAAGAGACCGTGGTGGCCTGTCAGCCCTGCCTGGCTGCAGGGGGTTCGTCCTGGTTTCACAGGCTATTCTGGACGGCGCTGTGTGGGACACTCTGGTGCACGTGGCCTGGTGCACCTGAGTCAGAATTCTCCTGGATGTGAACTTAGGTGAACGTTTGTGGAGGTGTAGGAAGTGTGAAAACTCTACCTTTCCCCAGGCGAGGGCACTAATTCAGTCCCATCCGTGTGGCTCCCAGGAGACCGCCTCGCACCCACACTCAGTGTCACGAGGCTCTGTGACAGAGGGCCCTGGTGAGAAACGAGGCCAAGCATCCGCCACCTGTTTGTCCGTCTTCCTTCCTCTTGAAGAAATGCCCGTGTATGTCGCTTACCCGCTTCCCTGCTGGGTTGTTGTTTCCTTATGCAGTTGTAGGAGTTCTTTATACGTTCCGGGTATAACTCCTGTGTGAGTTATGTGTGTTTAAAACTCTCCTAACTTGTGGATTGTCTTGGTGATTTCTTTATTTTATTTTTTTATCCTTACCCAAGGACATGCTCATTGATTTTAGGGAGAAGGGAAAGGAGGAAGAGAGAGAGGGAGAGAAACATCGATTGGTTGCCTCTCCTACGCACCCCAACCGGGGACTGAACCTGCCACCTAGGCCTGTGCCCCGACTGGGAATCAAACCAGCGACCTTTCGGTTCACAAGATGATGCTCCAACCACCTGAGCCACACTGGCCAGGGCAAGGCCTTCATTTTAATATTATCAGAATTGTCCATCTTCTCCTTTATGATCGAGAAATTTGTGCTTGGTGGATTTCCGCACCCCTTTAGTCAGCACTCGGTGGGGAGTGGTCCAGCCTGGCCCCAGGGCACACCTAAGGACGTCGGGCATCGTTGGCCTGGGGATTGACTTTTCATCAGGCCGCGAAGTTCCTCGTGGGTGGTTTTCAAGTGAAAATGTGATTCCTGTCCAGAGCCTGCCCCCGTCTTGATGGTCTGTTGATTCTCGGTGCCTCTCTCCTTCTGGTCGGCATTTCTTCCTGGCTGCTAAGCCGATGCTCGGCAGCACGGGGGTGATGGGGAGAGGAGGCAACTGCTGGGAACAGAGCCGTCAATGGTCTTCAGTCAGGGGTCTGCCAGGCCCTTGGGTAGACCTGCTCGTGACGTCACTCAGGGGGAGGCACGGGGTCGAGCCTTGTGGGGCAGGGGCAGGAGGTCGTGACTGGGCTGTGCTGTGAGGCCACAGAATGACCCGGTTTGAGGGTTTTCACACCTGTGACTTGAATTCACACCCTGGGAGTCATCGTTTTAGGCTATGCATGTGAGGATGGTGACAGGGACTGAGGAGGGGCTGCACAGTTGTGGCAGCCTTGGGAAGCACAATCCCAGGTTCTGGGGGACGCAGTGCCACCTTGAGTGCCACCGCAGCTCCCAGTCTGGCTGAAAGTCACCTGAGCTGGAAGGAGCCAGGCAGGGAGCTGTCCCCAGTGCTGGTGCTGAACCTCAGGCCAGCTGCCCAGTGCTGGGAGAGGGAGCCGGCTCTCACCCTGCTGGCCCTTCGTTGTCAGACCAAGCTGTTCACGTTGTGCAGGCCACTTCAGAGCCGTGTGCCCTCTCGCCACCCGCCAACGCACTGTGCTGCTCATTGGGGTGCCCACCCCCGGCTCCCTCTGAACGGAGCATCAGCTGCTGTCTGGGGAGCAGAGCGCTGCAGGGCCAGCGAATGGTTGCCTCTCTCTGTGGCCTCAAAGCTCCCCACAGAGAAGTCAGATGGGGTGAGCATGAGGAGAGCGGGGAGAACAGGGACCCGGTGTGTGAGAAGCCCGAGGACTCTTGGACAGCTTGTGGATGGTGCGGCCAGAGGCTGTGGGTAGCCATGGGCCAGACCTGCCCCAGGCAGAACAGCAAGCAACGGTCCAGGGGCCCCTGTCCCCTGGGTCACCAGAGACCCCCAGATGCAGTGGGAAGAGCCCTGGGGTGGGGTAGTCCAGAGCCGTTGTCCCAGGCCCTGCCACACACAGAGTCCCCAGGCGGGTGTGGAGCATCCTTCTGTCCGCATCACCAGTACCTTGCTCCGCGTCAAGGTTAGATGAGCCCACAGTTATTGAACAGCATTCAGCTTGGTCCCTCCCTTCTGGCCTTGCGTCTTCTGGGGCCAGAGAGGTGAGCACTGCGGTCCTTTATGGCTCCCTCGGGCAACGGGAAGGCTTGTTCCAGGCTTGTGACTGTTCAACACTGTGGTTAGAGAGTCACCTTCCCTGAGAGCAGAGAAAGTGGACCAGTCTCCCTAAGAGGCGGGAATGTAACTCAGTTGTTCTACCTCCCAGCCCATGCTAGGGTGTCTCCTCTCTCAACCTGCACCCTGAGTTTTTGCCTGCCCAGAGGGCTCCCTGCCCATTGGGCCACCCCAGGGCCTGGTGCAGAGCTGTGGTCGGCGGAGCTGTCATTGCCACTCACAGGGCCTGAGCGGGGGGGGGGGGGGTTGCTGCACTCGGAAGCCCTTAAAGCCCCTTTGTGCCATGCCCTTTGTCCTCTTTCCCGTGACAAGGGTAGTGCAGGCTCTGAGCCCCTCCAGCTCCTTGTTTGCCGGGACCATTGTCACGACACTTCCACCCTGCCCCTGCCTTCCAGCGAGATTCCAATACTGACCTGTGCTAGTTTGCTGGGGCTGCTATAGCAGCCACCGCCGGCTGGGTGGCTTAGACCACAGAAACTCACTCTCTCTGTGAGGAGGTGAAGTCTGAGACCCAGGGGTCGGCCCCTTCCGAGGATGTGAGGGGGGCTCCCCCGCTGCTGGTGGGTTGTCGGTGATCTTTGGCGTTCACTGGCTTGTAGATGCATCACCCTGATCTCTACCTTCATCTTACATGGCCTTCTCTCCATGTGCCCATCTGTGCACAGATTTCTCTTATTCTCTTCATCTTTTTTTAAAAAGATTTTACATATTTCCTTTTAGAGAGAGGGGAAGAAGGGAGAAAGAGAGGGAGAGAAACATCAACGTGTGGTTGCCTCTTGCTCTCCCCCTACTGGGGACCTGGCCCGTGCCCCAGGCATGTGCCTTGACTGGGAATCAAACCAGCGACCCTTTGGTTTGCAGGCCGGTGCTCAGTCCACTGAGCCACACCAGCCAGGGCCCAATTTTTCTTCGTATAAGGACACCTGTCACGTTGACTTAGGGCCCACCCAAGAGACTTCATACCAATGTGATTGCCTCTGTAAAGACCTCTCTGCAAATAATGTCACATTCTGGGGTCCTGGGGGTCAGGGTTCCAACATATGAATTTGGGGTGGGGGACACAATGCAACCCATGGCACGATGGTGACCATTGGAGCCCAAAAGGGCTTGTGGGCAGAGGGACCATGGGACACATGCATTTGTCACTGTGGTTCTGCAGGAGGAGGCAGAGTCCTGGCAGCCTTGCCTCCAGGCAAGCGGCACCAGGTTAATTTGAAAATAGGTCAACGGGATGCGAAGGTAAATCTGAATTCTCAGAGCCGCGGCTTGGCTTCTGCGACAGAAGCGTCTCCCTGGGCTGGAGAAATGACCCGTGTGGGGAAGGCCGCAGGACAAAGACGCTGCCTGTACATTTGTTGCGGTTTATTCACAGATGTTCGCAGCAGATGTCTTGGCCACTGACGACGTGGCAGAGCTGGACGGAGGAGCCGCTTTGCTCTGCTCCTCGAGTTTGGGCGTTTTAATTAACTGGCTCACTGGAGTGATGTGGGGGGTGACGCGCAGAACCCGCAGCTGGCTTTGCTGCCGCGTGAGGTTTCCAGGGTCAGAGAGGGCATGTCGGACAGCCCCCCCGGCCCGTGACCGCCTGCTCCCGGTGGTGAGGAGGGACGAGGCCAGAGCCCCCGTCAGCTGCACCTCGAGTCAGCCTTGTGAGCGCCCCGATCCATAGCGGGCACTTTGAAGTTGAGCCCTCCCTTTCCCGCCTGCCCAGAATGGGCTGTGCCATCCATTTTATTTGCATAACTTCAAGCATCATTAATAGTACATAGCATGAGGAGAAATTACTGAGCTCTTCCTCCATCCATGAGTGAAATTGGGTTCAGTAGGAAATTAGTTGACTTAATTGGCAAGTGACGGAAGCTGGAGAGGGGACGTTTAAGGAAGGAGGACGAGGAGCGGAAGCCCTTGGCCGGCAAGCTCGCAGCCCCTGTGGGAATCGGTGTCCTGGCCTTTTGTTCGTTCGGTGTTTGCTCAGGGGAGACACCGGTGAGGGTCCCCAGACAAGGGTGCAGGCAGAAACCACATGCCGCTCAGCCCAGCGTGGCCAAGCTGCAGCCGGCTAAACCCTCTGGGGAGCCAGCCCATGCCAGCTGCCGGGTTTGCACCCCCTGGGATCGGGCTGTGACACGAGCCCGAACCAGGCTGAACTGGCAAGCTCCAAGCAGCCACTGGGTGGATGGTGCGGCCATTCTCCCAGGAAGGAAGAAGAGAAAAGCACTGGGTTGGGGGGGGGGGGCTCCAGGGAAGACCTTGAATTAGGGTTCAGACATGTTGAATTAGAGGTGTCCACATGGAGGCAGCTGGGCGAGGGGCCCCAGGCTCAGAATGGAGAGGGCACCTCGGCAGCCGACGGCGACTGCACCCATGTCAGTGAAATCGGCAGGTGATAGGAAAAACGGCCTGAGAGCCATGCCTGCAGAAACTGCAACATCCCAGGCCCGTTAGTGGTCTGACCCCATTCCTAAAGTGGCTCATTAGCTGCCCACTTAAGTCCCCGGCCGCCTTTACGTCCCCTCGTGCTGTTGGGAAGGGGTGGTCGCCGCTCTAGTAATGGGCCGTGGGGACAGAGATGGGGCGATGCCGTTGTGCTCAGGGGACGGGCACAGGCGGGGTCGCAGGGACAGCAGCTTCTGTAATGAGACAGGTCCGGGGAAGCCGAGGCACCCTGGGTGCACGGCAGCACTGGAGCCAGTGATCTTGGAGGCCTTTGTAGGAATTCTTTTTAATTAGGCCCTTCCCACGCAGAGAAGGGAGAGAGGGAGGGAATCGTTTGTTCTAGAATTTGAGCACTACCTGGAGAGGTTATTTCCAGCTGCAGACCAAAGGCACAGGGAGAGATAAAACCAGAGGACTTTTAGCCTAGAAGGGACGGTGGAGACCTGCCCAAGCATTGCAGGTGGGAGTGGAGGTGACACAGGGCAATCTGGTGTCTGTGCAAAGCCACCAGCCCGTCTGCACTGGAGCTCTCACCGGGAATGCTTTCCTTGTGCCCGAACTCACCTCCCGCCCGAGGCTGCTTGCAGCTTGGGCCCCTGGAGGGCCTCTCTGCGGGGGGAGGGCGTCCCATAGATGTCTTCAGGGGACATCTGGACCACGCAGCCTGGGGAGATGGGGATGGGGGAGGTGGGCGGCTGCTGTGGGACCCCCAGAGAAAGGGAGGCTTCCATAGAGGCCCACACCGCTCCCCACCCGGCTCATGGGCTCAGTACAGACTTTCTGAGAGAGTGATCTAAATGTCTGATTGTCCCGTGCAGGGGGTGGGGGTGTCAGCAGGCTACTGGGCGGGGGGGCTCTGCAGGGTGCGCAGGGAGTTCTGGGCAAGGGGGTATACTGGAAGCTGTGACCATGTCCTTCCGGCTCTGGTGAGATGCCTAAAGGCTGTGCCCCCGAGGCAGCTCTGCCCCAGTTGAAATGCTCCTGTGAGTGATCTGGTGGCCAGGGGCTGCTGTGGGCTGCCGTGGGGGTGGGGTGGGGCTGGGCATCTGGGCCACGTGCTGGTCAGCAGCACAGAAGGACACGTCTGAGGAGGATGGGGCTTGGGCCACCTCAGCGCTGACGCAGCCGCTGCGCTGAGACCCTGGCGGGCTTCGTGGCTCCTTGGGAACGTTAGAGCTGCCCCTCTAGGCGGACACAGTCCTGCAGGGAGCGTGTTTATGGGAATCAGCAAAAGGCGCCGCTTCCCCCTGGCAGGTGGCCCAGGCCAGGGGCGTGGCGTGGTGGGTGAGCCTGCACAGGATCTTGGCCCCACCTGCCCCTCATGTAGTGAGGACCCGGCATGCTGCGCATAGCCGCCCCGCTCACTCCCTTCCCAGGAGTCGGCCCGTGTCGGGTGCCAGCCTCATCTCCTACAGGCAACCCCCCCCATCATCCTGGACTGTAGGGACCGGGGTAGTGGGGGTTCCAGGTCCTCCAGACACCGGCCGGTTGGGAAGGTGGGTTTCTGTGGCCTGTGGGTCCCCTGGGGGCTCAGATTCTGAAGGGCTCTTCTCTCAGTGACTTAGGGGTGCCGCCAGGCCGGGGGAGCTGCCCGCTCACCGTGCCCCTGCCCTTCGACCTCATCTACACCGACTACCACGGCCTGCAGCAGATGAAGCAGCACATGGGGCTATCCTTCAGGAAGTACCGGTGAGAGGGTGGTGACACTCACCGCAGTCCCTCCCCCAGTCCCGCCCCCCTGTCTGGCTGCCAGCTGGTCCAGGCCAGGAGAGTTGCCCAGACCCAGGTTCTGCTGTGGAGGGAAAGCCTCCCCATTTTCTGTCCCCTCACCTCTCCCCTCCCCCCCCCACCATATCCCTTCTCTAAGGAGCTCTGCCTCCTGGCCCGCTCTGATGGCAAGTCACAGGGAGCGGCCCCAGGGCTGCATGGAGGGCTGAGGGGCAGGGCTCAGAGGGGAACTGCGAGGAGGGGGCGTAAAGGGGAGGGGACAGTGGACAGCGGCTGCAACCTTCACTGTGTGCTTTGTGGGGGCCAGCCCCCGCTGCCCGAGGAAGGCCAACGCCATTGCTCTGGTCTCCTCAGCCAGTGGGACTTGGGCTCAGCGCGGAGAACCCTGCTGTTCATCACAGAGCTCCCATCTCACTGGCTCTCCCATGTGACTTTGTTAGGGAAAAAGTGACAGGCGGCGTTATCGCTTTTATTATTAATGCGTGTTCTCCGTGCTCGGCGCCTCCCCCTCTCCCGCCCCTTCTCTGGGGGCATAGTGCCGATCTCAGCAGTCTGTGGGCAGTTCTGGGTCCCCGGGAAGGAGGCGGGGTGAGGGAGCGCCTTGTGGGGGCGTCTGAGTCTCCGGTGCCCACTCCTGGGGGTGGGACGGGTGGAGGATTGGGCCATTGGGACAGCTGGGATCATTGGGACAGCTGGCATCTCAGCTGGGATCACTGGCCAGGCCCATCCTGGGGGTGGAAGGCTCCTGGGCAGGGGGGCTCTGGGCTGGCTTCTCCCGGGAAAGTGCAAATCCTACAGGTGACCCCTGGGGCAGTGTGGAGGGACCCCACTGCAGGCAGTGCCTCCCCTCTCAGGCTCCCTGGGACGCCATAATCATGACAGGTTCTGAGTCAAGGGCTCATGGCTCAGGTGCCTCCATGCAGCCCAGAGGTAGCCAGCTGCCATTACCCTGGCTGTGGGCGGGTAGGGAAGCCGACCCAGAGAGGTTACAACGCCTGCCTGCGGACACACAGCCAAGTCCTGTCTGAGCCTAAGCTCTGACCTCACCCTGCACTGCTCTGACCAGCTACTGGCCGGTTACAGCGCCCCCGCGGGGGTGACCCCAGCCCAGGGAGACACTGGAGGCTGCTGACTCTGGTTCCTGGTCCCTGGGGCAGGTGCCGAATCCGGGTCATCGACACCTTCGGGACAGAACCTGCATACAACCATGAGGAGTACGCCACACTGCACGGCTACCGGACCAACTGGGGCTACTGGAACCTCAACCCCAAGCAGTTCATGACCATGTTCCGTGAGTGTCCCTCCTGCAGGGCCTGGGAGGGAACAGGGCGGGGCTTCGGGGCTGGCAGTGCAGAAAGGCTCCCCCCAGGACGGTCCAGTACCAGCAGAACCTGGCCATTGCCCTCCAGGACAGGAGGATCCTGTGGCCTTCCAGAAAGAGAGGCCAAAAGTGGACTGGGTGGTAGAGGGGCAGGACCAGCAGGCTTTCCTAAGTGGAGGGAACAGATGTAGTGGAATGGATGTAGAAAGCAGTCGAAGGTTCTGGAAATGCAAGTGCTCCAGCATTGGTGATAGTGGGGCAGGAGGCTGTGGGTAGAAGCTGGGTCCCTCTGTGTGGAAGCCGTCAGATGCTGGGCTTCAGGCACCCGATGCAATTAGAGCTGAGTTTAGTTAGCTCTTTTTAATGAGACTCTAAAATATATACACACACTGACTTAGCCTCTTGAATGCATCACGCTGAGAATAATTTAACCTTTTCCTGACAACCCAAGGTCAGCTCTGTGTCTGCCTGGCGCAAGGGCCTGCCCTCTGGGGACCACGGAGGTGTGGGAGCTAGGTCCCCTGGCTAAGTGGTCCCTTCTCCTGTAGCTGTTTAAAGTGGTGCTTTTTCCTCCTTGTTGGGAGGTAGGGCTGTCACTTTTCATTGTCGTCAGGTGTCTGCCTCCAGCAGCATCTCTGGCATCTAATTTGCAGCTCTTTGAAGGCTCCGGGTCAGAGAGCCGGATAAGCAGCCTCGCCAGGACTGGATCTAAGTGGAGAGCAGACCTGGTTCTGAGCGGGGTCCTCAGGAGCCTGCTCTAAGAAAAGTAGCTGATCTTTTTTTTTAAGATTGCATTTATTTTTTATTTATTTTTAGACAAAGGGGAAGGGAGGGAGAGAGAGACACGGAGAGAGACAGGTGCGTGAGAGACATACCTCCTTTGCCTCTTGCTTGCCCCCAGCTGGGGGCCTGGTCCTCAGCCCAGGCTTGTGCCCTGCCTGGGAATCAAAGTGGTGACCCTTCGGTTTGCAGGCTGGTACCCAATCCACTGAGCCACATCAGCCAGGGAAAAAGTAGCTGATCTTTATTTGGCCTGTCCAATGAACACATCTCTCTTGGGTGCAGAGGGTCTTCTTTTGAACTGCTTTCCGGGTGTAGGCTGCTAGAGGCAGAGGTGGTTTCTGGGAGCATAAGTAATGGCTTGACTGGATCCCAGATGGTTGGGAAGGTGGGAACGTTCCTTGGAGGCCAGATGAGGAAACTGAGGCCCAAAGAGGTACAGCGTCCCGGCTGAGGTCACATGGCTCTGTGAGGACCAGATTCCTCCCCCAGGGGCCATTGCAAGGTTGCATGAAGCATATCCAAGAGAAGAGTGACTGTCCTAACAGGTCATCTGGTGACACTGTGCTCCCAGGAGAGTGACTGGTGTGGGATGGGTCCCTGGAGGGAAAGGAGGTGGTGGTGGTGGCGGGGGGTTGATGCTCCAGCAGCAGAGAAAACAGTGTCAGTGAGCAGAGAGGAACGGCGGAGGTGAGACCGTTGGGTCACCTCCTCCCTTGGAAGGGAAGCAGCATGCTAAGAGGCTGGTAAGAGGGACCTGGAGGCCCAGGGAACAGGGGTGGGGGTTCTGGTAGCAAAGGTTCCTGAGTGGACATTGGATACTGTAGTTCAAGGTTCACCGTAGGTTCCTGAGCTAGGAGACGGCACAGAGAAAAGGTTTTTTGAGGCACAGTGTTCTGGCCGATGGCCGATGGCCAAGGGGCAGCGGTGGAGGAGGGCAGGCCCGAGGTGGGTTAAGAGGCTTCTGTAATAATCTACACTGAGCACTCGAGGGCTTGCCCTTGTGGGGGAGCCCTCTGGACGTGGAGGCCCACGCCTGGCAAACTCCTACTCACCCTCCAGAACCCCAAGCCCGATGTCTCCCCCATGCCGTCAGTCTCACTGGCCCCCTCATCTCCTACCCAGCAGAGTGCTTTTTGTAACTTAAATCCAGCTGATTCTGTTGAAGCGTGTATTGAATTGTACGGGAGCTGTTTGCTAGTACATTTGTTTCCGCTGATAGATGGTGAATCACTGAAAAAGGAGCTACCGACTGATTTATCTTTATTTCTCTAGAGCCTATCGAGGTCCTCAGAAAATGTTAATTGGTTGAATAAATTAAGGACAGAAAAACCAAAAACCAGAGAGGCGTGCCAGTTTTAACGATAGACCCAGTGCAGGATGCCGTTCACAAGCAGCCGTCTTTCCCCAGCTGGTCTTCCCTCACCTAGCCCAACAGCTTCCCCAGGGAGAGCCGGAGTGGGGGGGGGCGGTGCTGGCCGCCTCTCCCAGCCTTACCCTTGCCCTGGCCCCCGAAACTCTGTGCCTAACACAGGTCCCGGCCACTTTAGTTGGTTGCGGTACTTCCTAAGCCACGCCCACTAGTTACTTAGCTAATTGTGTCCTAAACCTGCCTCTTCTGGTGCAGCTGGTGGAATGGGGGGGCCTTCAGCTCGGAGAACAGGCGGGAAATGGCTACTGGGGAGAGAGGTTGGGGTGGCAGCCCTGTGGGAGCCAGAGGGCAGGGAGAGAGGATGGGGGCGGGGCGGGAACCTGGCTTCAGGGAGGGTCTGGTCCAGCTCCCAGGGCCTTTCCCAGCCTGGGCAGAGCCTCCTGAGACGGCGGAGCTGCCAGTGCCCCGACCATTGACCATCGCAGAAGTAGCTCCGGCCTCCAGGGTCCCTGTGTATGTCTCTGAGGCTCTAGAGAAGAGATCTGTTGTCCTGTGACCAGCAAACACCCCATCACACGGTGGTCAGGTTGTAGTCCCAAGAACCCAGGGACTTTGTGGGCACTTTGACAAGAAACTGTCACCTCTTCTCGAATGGACCAGATATTGGGTATGGCTTTTTGTGGGTGTCAGGGTGGGGTGAGAAATGCTATGTAACTTAAATCTACACGTTTGATTAAAGTGTACATCCCAGTTTCAGAGATGCCAGAATGTGTAAAACGTGCGTCTGAAGTGAAGAAATTGGGTGTTTGGAATCAGGGCTCTTCTGGGAAGGCGGTGTGGCTGCTGCCAACCTCCTTGCCGCCACCTCCCCCATTTGGGCAGTAGAAGAGACTTAATGGGCTCCAATAAATATTCTATTCGCAGTCCTCTGCGCAGAGGGAGGGTCCTTGTGCCTTGCAAATGACGGTACTTGTCCTACATGGCCATGTCTGCCACGTGGGGTGGACGCTGGTCAGTGATAGTGCTCCAGCGTGATCACCCCGAGGGGTGGGGGGCTGGGTTCTGCACCAGGAAGTCAGAGCGCGCCCTGCTCTCTATCAGAGACCTGACCACAGGGGACTGGCCGGCCTCGGAGGGAGGACCCAGTGAGGGTTCTCAGGAGGGGATGGCCTGGTATTTGAGAGGGGCCCAGAAGACCTAGTCGATGGTCTCCCCCAGAAGGGGGAGGAGGACACCCCGGCAGAGGGACAGCAGGGGCAGGCGATGGCAGGTGTGACAGGGAAGATGCATGGCATTCAGGAACCATCGGGCTCGGTTCTCCCAGGTGCCCAGACACGGGCAGAACAGAACAGAGCTCCCGTGCTCGTGGGGCTTAGAGTCCGGCAATAGAGCAAAGCAATGTCGGGTAGTGAGCACCATGGCAGAAAAGAAGGGTCAGGGGACAGAGTGACTGGGGCCAGCAGAGACCCCTCAGCAGGGCCGTGTGAGCAGAGACCGGGTGAGAGGGAGCACGTGGTGGGGTCTGGGTGGGGGTGGGCGGGATGCGGTCGAGGGGCCGGGGCAGACCCTGCAGATGGCTGTGGGGACTCTGGCCTGCAGGACAGGCAGCTGCAGGGTTTTGTGCAGAGGACCGATCTGATCGCACCTCAGTGTGAAAGGCTCGCTCTGGAGAAAAGAGGATGCCAAGAGAAACCCAGAAATGGGGGGCAGCGGCCACAGTGGCCCGCCAGGGTGGCATGAGGGAGGTGTCTGGTGGGCGGAGCGAGAGAAAAGGGAGGAGCCTAAACATCCGCAGCAGCAAACTAGGGAAGGCGGACTCTGCTGAGTGTAGGCTCCCGGCTGGGTAGTGCAGGCCCTGGCGGAGCCTCAGTTTCCTCGTCTGAAAACAAGCAAGGGGACTTAGGCTCCCTTCTGTCCCTAGGCTTTGTGACCGTCTCTGGGAGAGGGGGCACCCAGGGCAATCTACCCCTCTCCCCATGACACCCTTCACCCCCCAACCCTCTTCCCATCCCTGCCAACTGGGACCCTCCCATGGGGCTGGTCCCAGGAGACCTGGCCTGTCCTTGGCTGTTTGGTGACCCCTTCTGACCTGTGGTCTGGCTGCAGCTCACACCCCGGACAACTCCTTCATGGGCTTCGTGTCCGAGGAGCTCAGCGAGACGGAGAAACAGCTCATCAAAGGTGGCAAGGCCAACAACATGGCAGTGGTATACGGCAAGGAGACGAGTATCTGGAAGGTGAGCAGACCCCGCACCCAGGCCTCCCTGCCTGAGCCCCTCCAGGATTTGGACCCCACCTACCAACCCCACACTGCACGGTGGAAAACACCTCCCAGGAATGGGCCAGAAAAGAGGTCCCCAACTGCCATAGGAAACACTGGCCTGGGGGCTGGTAATTTGTCCCCTCCCCTGCTCCTACTCTGCCACAAACACAAATGTCCTTTATTGAACTGTGGCTTAGCCCTCCACCTCCCTGGGACGGATCAGCAAACACCGTCAGCCCCGCAAAGGGGGCTTAGGCCAGGCTTGGGGATGCTGTGGGGCGGGAGCCACATGGAGAAGGAAGGAGAGGAGCAGGCCTGGAACCCCATTTTCAGGGCAGGGTCCCTGAGAAGCGCTGCCCGTGGGGGAGGTTGCCTATTCACTGACCTGTTGTTCTCTCTCCTCTTTTTTCTGCGCCCCTGGCGACGAGGCAGCTGCAGGTACGGTGACTGTTTGCTGCATGCTCCTCCTCTCCCTGCCTCCACCCTACTCATACCGTCTCCCCAGGGGTGCTCCCGAGGGGGCTTGCTGGGGTTCGCGGCTCCTGTGGATGGACCGAGGTGGGGGGGTGACGAGGTCAGCTTGGCATGGTGCGGAGCAGCTCCCAGGGCAGGTGATTGACCTTAGGCTGCACGTGAGGTGAAGGTCAGTGGTAACGATACTGACCGTGGGAAGCGTGGATTGACCAGCACCTGCACCCTCTGTCAGGCCAGCCTGTCCCGTGGTCTTCTTCCTTAATGGACCTCACGTGACACTGGTTGGGTTAGGTTCAGTGAACAGTGACTGAGGCAAGATGGACGTCCGTTTCTTCCCCGTTCACAAACTCTGCAGGTGTCGGGCCAGGGCTGTGAGGACCTCCTCGGCTCTTCTCACCTCATTGACCCGCCCTGTTTAGTTTCTACCCCCAGTCTTGCCTGGTGGCTCAGGAGGGCCACAGACATGCCAGTCGCGCCATGTGCCCCCAGCCAGCAAGGGGGAGGAGGGGCTGAGAAGGGCCACGTTTAGGATGTCACATGCATCTCTTCCCCACGCCGCCCCCCGGCTGGATCCAGCCCTGTGGCCCTGCCCTGTTTCGGGTGACACTGGAGCTCAGTTCTGGTTTTGTGTGACTGAGGAGAGAATACGGGGACACGTCATGGCCAGTGCTACCACAACCTTACGGGAAGAGCGGTAGCTAATACTCGTCCAGCCAGAGCTCACTAGGCCCTCGCTTACCTGCCGCACATGTTGGGATGCCCACTGACACATGAGGCAGTCGGGCACCGCAAGTTAGAGTGACAAGCTAGTAACAGGCGGGGCTGGGGTTCGAATCCTCATCTAACTCCAGCGCCTGGACACTTAACCCCAACTCCAGACAGCCCCACACCCCACCCCTGCAGTCATGAAGCCTTGGATGATGGCAGGTGCAGCTCCAGAAGCAGGACGAAAGGGCACAGACCTGGGCCGCGATGTGGGCACCCACCGTGGGGTGTGGGGAGTGGTACCAGGGGTCCTTCCCTAGGGTGGCTGACGAGCTGGCTGCCACGGAAGTCCGGAGCACTGAGAAAGAGGGGGGCTCA
This sequence comes from Macrotus californicus, assembly GCA_007922815.1. Taxonomy (NCBI): domain Eukaryota; kingdom Metazoa; phylum Chordata; class Mammalia; order Chiroptera; family Phyllostomidae; genus Macrotus; species Macrotus californicus. The sequence goes on from VMDR010000030.1 coordinate 67,717, forward strand.
GACTGTCTGCTTCTACCAGAAGGCGCTGTTAGAAACATCCCCCAGAGAAGGGGAGGCCCTGCAGTCCAGGAGAGAGAGGTTTTCTCTGCAGCTCGGAGACTCTCCGATAGCCCAGAGAGTGCTGGTCAGCAGGAGGCCTTGCAGAAGCTGCTTCCAAAAAAGACAGCTTGGCTCTGGCCTTTGTGACCCAAGCAAGTCAGAGGTGGCCGGGTCAGAGACCGAAAGCAGCATCCGGGACCCATGCCATCCAGAGTTCAGGGACCGGGTGGCCAGAGGGTCAGGGCAAATGAGGGTTTGGCAGCTGCTGTGCGAGGAGGTCCGCCCTATCCTGCACCCCTGGGAAGCAGCGCTGCCTGGTGGCTCAGGCTCAGGTGCTACTGTTCTATCAGAGCGTGAGGTCCGGGGGCAGGAGTGAGGGGCAGGATGGGGGCCTCTGGTTGGCGCAGGCCGGGCCTTGCTCTCTGCAGGAGGACACGTCCAGGCCTCAGAGAGCCCTCTGCCTGAGCCGGGACGGTTTCCGAGCTGCAGGTCGCCGCCCACAGGTAGGTTGTGACATCCACCTAGAGCACTGGGCTTCTGCTCCTCAGCTTTGCTGAGGAGCAGTTGACAAAGGAAAGTCGTGCGCACCCGACGGCGCACAGCATGAAGGCTTGGTAGATGCGCACATGGCAGAGTGAGCACGCAATCGAGCTACTCAGCACACCCATCAGCTCCCATGATTGCCTGGTGTTTGGGCGGTGAGGCCACTCCAGACTTCCTCCCGGCAAATTCCGAGTGTGCAGTGCAGTGTGATTAACTGCGGCCACTGCACCGGTCCCTGAACGTGATCATCTCACCACCGGAGTGTGTGTCCCTGTCCCCTCAGCCCCTCGGGACCACCGTCCTCTCTGTTTCTGAGTTCAACTTTTTAATGCCCTGTGTAAGCGAGCTGATACAGTATTTGTCTTTTCCTCTCAACTCAGAGAGTCTTAACCAGCCTTTTTAAATGAAATCTAGTGACAGAAATAATAGAATTAAAGAATAGTAGAGGACCTTCTATATATTAAGAGTAAGTACGATTTTGTGAAATTCAAGTTTACGTGTGTGCGTGATTAGGTGGTTAAAGTTACTGAACCGTATATGCAACACGACCTCCTTCGTGCACGCGTGTACCCTTTAAAGAGAACATATACATGCTAATAACACGTACAAGGTATGCAGAAGGCACACCGCAAACTAATGGCAGCTGCCTCTGGAGGCTGAATCGGAGGGTTCAGGGACATTTTCCCCATCCTTTATTGTGGCTGTTGATTTGATTTTTTTCTACGAGAGTAATTCAGTTTTAAAATAAACAGTCCTTTTATTTTTAGTGTGATTCCTGATGTATTTGGCGTAGAGTCGACCCTCCTGCGAGCTGGTTTCCATTTCTTTTTCTGGCCTGTTCTGTCCTTTTCCTCTTGTTCCTCACCCTCTTTTACGCCGATGTACGTTTTTAAACCCGGTGCCCATTAGCTGACCGACCACACTCTTTGACCCTCTTAGTGGCGGCCCAAACCATTATAACATGCTTCCTCGATGTATCAAAGCCGGATATAAACCAACACTTCCACCTTTTATGAGGTAATGAAAAGAACCCCAGAATACTTTAATGGTATCCCTCTAGCTCAGTGATTTTTCAACTGGTGAGCCACAAGAATTTTTAAAACGTGCAATACCTGACTTAGGGACACTGCCCTCATTTCCCTCAGATTGTCAAATTCAAAAATGGCAACAGCCAACACCACAACAGCCATCGGTGTGAATGGATCAAAATTATACCTATATTTTCATCGTATCGACAAAACATATCTCTTGGTGCGCCGCAGAATTTTACTCATTAGTTTATGTGTGCCATGAGATTAAAAAAAAGTGTTGAAAATCGCTGCTCCAGGGTATATGCTTTTATTGTATTTTGAGTCTCTAAAATTTTTCTAAAGATGCCCTCATTTCACTCTGTTCTCGGAGGGCGTGCTTGCCATGTATGGGATTTGAGCGTGGAGGTCACTTTCTTTCAGCGGCCTGGACATATTCCATTGTCCCCCGGCTTCCATCGTGTCTCCAGAGCAGTCGGAGTGCGTCGTGCCCCTCCAGAGGCGGTCTCTTCTCTCTGCCGAGCATGCCACCTCTTGCTTGGTTTTCTGCGGTGTCGCTGTGACATGCTCCGTGTGGGTGTCTTTGGATACACCCCGCATGGCTTCCGAAGCTCGTTTTGAGTCTGTGGTTTGATCTTTTGCTCCTTTTGGAAAATTCTCAGCTCTTCTCTTTAAATATTGCTCCCGGCCCCATCTCTTGCCTTTACTTCTCCGACTCCGTCCCCGCGTCTGATAGAGCGGATGCTCTTTCCTGTAATTTCCTACTTTCCGCCTTTACTTTCTCTGTGCTTCATTTTGGATGTTTTCTTTTGTTTTTTTTCACTGGGTGAACGGATTCCCTCCAGTCACTTCTTCATCCCGGTCATGGTAGTTTTAATTTCTAGCATTTCCATTCGGTTTCAAGTCTTAGTTTCTATTTCCTTGACTGTATTCAGCAAAGTATCTTCAAGCCTGTATCTGGTAGCTAACACCAGCTTCCAGACCTCCTGCAGACCTGTGCTTTCCGTCTGTTTCTCTTGGTTTTGGGACATACAGCCTTGTCTCCTCGTGGGTTGGGTTTTTTAAAATACAAGGTATTTAAATTTTTTTAATTTAAAAATCTGTTTTTATGAGCTTGATTGGGGCGTAATTGACAGGCAGCACACTAAACATGTTTAAAGTGTGTCACGTGATGCTCCAACCTGAGTTTGTACACGCCTGTGAAACCGCAACACAGCCATGACCTTGACGAGAGCCGCCTCCCCGGGACTTCTCTTCTTCCCCTTGTCCCCCTCCCTTCCTATCTTCCCACCTCATCTCCCGTCTTCCCACCTCATCTCCCGTCAGCCAGTGGTCTGCCCTCTGTCACTGATGGGTCAGTTTTCATTTCCTGTAATTTCATGTAAGTGAAATGTGTGGCGTGTAGTGTGGATTTTCTCCCGAGGGTAGTTACTTTGCGATTCGTCCACGCGGTTGCCTGTATTAATACTTTTTTCCTTCTCTTTGCTGAGTAGTGTTCCCTGGCACGGACACACCACACTGTGTCTCTCCGTTCACCTGCGAATGGGCATTGGGGTTCTTTCCAGTGTTTGGCTCTTACCAAGAAAGCAGCCGTGAACACTGATGTGCAAATCTGAGTGGACATACGCGTCCATTCCTTTTGGTTAAATACCTAGGGGTAGGATGGCTGCGTGGTCTTGTGGAACTACCGAACTGTTGAGCTTTTTCAGGAAAGTAGTTGTGCGGTTTCACAGCCCTGCCAGCAAGGCTGAGAGTTCCGGTGCCTGCACGTGTTTGCCGGTGCCGGGCGCCACCAGTCTTTGCCCCTGCAGCTGTCCTGACAGGCACGCGCTGGCATCCTCTTATCCGTGACTCCCTAATGACTCGTGACGGTGAGGATATTTTTGTGTGCTTATTGGCCTTCCATCTATCTTTGTCGGTGAAGGGTCTTTTAAAAAATTATGCCTGTTTGAAAAGTTGCTTTGTTTATTTTCTCATTATTGAGTCGTTAGAGTTCTTTGCGTTCTGGGTAGGTCCTTTACCGAGTACATGCTTTGCGAGTATTTTCTCTGTCTGTGGCTTGTGTTTCTCTTAACAGCATCCTTCAAAGACCAAAAGTTCTTCATTTTAGTGAAGTTTGATGCTTCCTTCCAGGGATTGTGCTTTTGGTGTTGTCTCCAGGACCTCTTTGTCTAACCCAAAGTCACAACGATTTTTCTCCTATTTTTACTGCTGTGGGTTTTATACTTTCAGGTTTTACAGGAAAGCCTATGATCCATTTTGAGTTAACTTTTATACATGATATGAAGGATGAAGTTCTGTTTCTTTTTCCTATTTTTTTTTTTTTTTGCATATGGTTATCCAGTGTTTCGTGACCGTTTTTTGAAAAGGCTATTTCCTTTCCTCCTGATAAGTCTTTGCACCTTTGTCAAAAATGAATCAATCATACATACACGGGTCTATTTCTGGACACTCTCTTCTGTCCCATTGATCTGTCTCTCTTGATGCCGATGTGCCGTTGTGATTACTGCAGCTTTATAATCAGTCCGGAAGTCGGGTAATGGGCCTGCTCATTTTCTTCTTCTTTTTCAAAGGTGTTTTGTGTAATCATGGTCCTTTCCATTTTAAAGTGGATTTTAGAATCAGCTTGTCAGTTTCCATGAAAAAGCCTGCCAGGGCTCTGAGTGGGGTCACATGGGTACCTTTTTCTAATGTTCTGGAGTTCCGGGACAGGAGTGTAAAAGGTTGTGGAGGTCATCAGAGGTCTTTTCTTCCAGAGAGGGGTCACGTTTGCCCTTGGCTCGTGACCTCACAGTCCCTGGTCACCTCAGTCAGTGGCATTGGTTGAGATGATTTCAAATGGATTCAGCCCCTGCAGGGGCCACCCCGGCCCTGCTCCACCCCTGCTTCCAGGTGTGATTCCTCAGAGCTCCAACGAAGTGTGGGGTTCCCTCTCTTTGTCAGGCCTTGAACTCTGCCTTTTGCCCCCCAGCTCTGCTAGGTGACTGGAAACTCTGCTCCCTCATGTAGGGGCTGCCCCTGGAACTAGCAGGTGCCCCCAGGGGGCGTGCTGACCTCCACACTGGCCTCAACAGTCTCCTTTCCTTTTATCTGGATCTTGGCCTCGGAACTGTCACTCCTGTTAGAGTCTCAGGACGGACGTCTTCACGTGGCCCCACCTTTCCTGGCTGTTCGCAGAGGCTGGGATGATCCGCATTCAGCAGTGTGGGGCCGCCTGGTGAAAAATGCATAGTTTTTGTGTTTCATGATGTGAATTATTAATTGTTTTGATGTCCGTTGAAAACGCTCTTCAGGAGCTGTGGTTTACAGACTAAACCTGGGCAGATGCTCCTTGCTGTCCGACCTCACGGCCAGCCAGCAGGCCGGGGAATCGTGGGTTCCTTTTCTCTGAGCGGGCCTCCCCCCTCACCCCACCCTTCTCCATGATCTGAAGGTCCTCTCAGCTTCTGCCTCCCTCTGTTCTTTGAGCCTCAACACCACACCCACCCCACCCCCTGCGGCCCAGAACCAGACCCCAGCAGCAGATTCATGCTCCTTTCTGTTGAGGTCCTACACTGACCACAGCTCCAGACCCAGGGCCCTGGACCCAAGGTCAGCGGGGGGCTCTGATGCTGAGCTGTCATCTCTTTACCTGTGCTCTGCCTCCCTCTCTCCCTTCCCCTGCAGGCGGGTCTGTTTCCAGGTTCGGGGTCTCAGGTCTAGAGAGGCCTGTCTCTCAGGTCTGTGTTAGTCTGCAGGGTTTCCGCTCCCAGGTGTCCCCTGCGAGGTCAGGTGCTCTGTCTCTTCCCTGCTGTGCTCCAGGCATTGAGCTTGGGGCCACTGCATAGCAAGGGCTCAGTCACGTGCTGCTGGGAGGGATGGATGGGTGGATGGATGGACAGGATGGGTGGGTGGGTGGAAGGAGGGAAGCAGGGATGAATAGGTGGAGGGTGGATCGATAGATACATGGATGGATAGAAGGGAGGGTGAAAGGAGGGGTGGAAGAGGGATGGACAGATGGGTTATCTGGGCTCCAGAGTGTTCCACACCTCCTCAGAGGTCCTTGGAGGCCGCCAGGGGTTCAGCAGAGGCTAAACTGCTCCACCCGGATGCATTTAAATGCTGGTCCCCACAGGGTCCTTTGGGAAAGAAAGTAGTTCCACAGCTAAAAATGGCCCTGCGGCCTCTGGGCTGGCCCTGCTTCTGTAACTCACAGGGGCAGAGAAGAGAGGGGCTTCACCCAGGGTCACACGGCTGGTGGTTAGTGGCCGACCTAGGGCTGGCCACACCTCTTCCAACTTCCAGACCAGGGTGGTGGCCTCCGTGGGCTCTGCCGTCCGGGGCCGAGGCAAGGCTCCGTCTCCCCCCCTACCCCCCTCCAGGGCAAGGAGAAGGTCCTGGGCATCCTGAGCAGGTACATGGAGGTCCACGGCACCGTGTACTACGAGAGCCAGCGGCCCCCCGAGGTCCCCGCCTTTGTGAAGAACCATGGCCTCCTGCCGCAACCTGAGTTCCAGCAGCTGCTACGCAAGGCCAAGGTAAGCCCGCCCCTCACCTCCTCACCCAGTCCGGCATGGACACTGAGGAGGTTGCCCTACATGCCTGCCGTCCCCACTCATGGCTCTGTCCATGTGTGGGCAGTCCCCAGCTCACTCTGCTGTCCTGGGCTTCATGTACAGGCCCCCTGGGGGCTGGGCAGAGCTGGGGGGCCACCAGGCAGGAGAGGCTGCACAGCAACAGGCCCAGTGATGGGAGAGGAAGACTTGGGCCGCCCACCTGCCCCCTGTCGGTACCACCCAGCCCAGCAGACCCCTGAGCAGGCCTGGCTCTGGAGCGGGCCGGAGGGCAGGCCTGGCATGGGGACTCCTGGCTGGAGAACTTCAGGCCCTGAGTTCTGACCGACTGCTCTGGACGTCCCTGAGCTGCATCTCCGGAGCAGCGGCTGGTGCGGGGCAGGAGTCTGCTGGTGGGCCCTGAAGTGCTGGCTGAGGCTGGAGAGTCCCCAGTGGCTGCCAGGTCCTCTGCGGATCTCACCACAGCTTCGTCCCTGGGTGTCTTGGACGTTCCCGTGTGTGGGCGTGTGGGTGGGGGTGGGGAAGGGTGCCTGTGTGCAGTGAGCCCACGCACAGCCCTCCGTGGTGGCCCGGGCAGCTCCGGAGCCCTGTACTGAGCCCCATCTGGGAGCCCCGAGTGCGGCGCTGAAGCTCGTGAGTGTGGGATGAACGAGTCAGGGTCCTGGGAGTCAGTGCAGGGCTGGGTCCTCCCCCACCTTCCAAGCTTCAGACCTTCCCTCTCCCCCTCCACTCTGGCACCTGCACTGAGCCCGTTAGGGCAGGAGGAGGCCGTCGACCCTCCCTGATCTGACCCCCTCGTTTCACCAGCGGGGCCCGCGGCCTTGCGAGGGGAGTGTGTGCTACAGCGTCCAGCCAGTCGGGCTGTCTTTCCAGCCCCCCACTGTCCCCTGTGAAGGGATGTCCCGACCCGACCCTGCCCCTGGCTCCCAGGGCTGCTTCGAGGTGCTGGCCTTCCCTGAATGACGTGGCACCTCGCCTCTTCAGCTCTTCATCGGGTTCGGCTTCCCCTACGAGGGCCCCGCGCCGCTGGAGGCCATCGCCAACGGCTGCGTCTTCCTGCAGTCCCGCTTCAGCCCGCCCCACAGCTCGCTCAACCATGAGTTCTTCCGCGGCAAGCCCACCTCCAGAGAGGTGAGCAGGAGGGGCCGGCCCCAGGTGGAGGTGGGGGCAGGGGCCAGGAGAGGTGGGACCCGGGGTTCCTGGAAGGGGGAGACAGTAGTGGGCATAGATGGGACATGGGGGCCGGGCGCCTCTCCAGCCCAGCCCAGCCCAGCCCAGTCCGTGTGCCTGCCCGGGCCAGGTGTTCTCCCAGCACCCCTACGCGGAGAGCTTCATCGGCAAGCCCCACGTGTGGACCGTGGATTACAACAACTCGGAGGAGTTCGAGGCAGCCATCAAGGCCATCATGAGAAGCCAGGTGCGGTTCAGGGACAGTCAGGCCGCCTGCCCATGCCGGGGGTCTCCGGTACAGCAAAACGGGTGCCCCCACCAAGGGGAGTTGAGACACACAGGCCTGCATTGGCAGATCTGACCATGGATCCCCCCTCACCAGTGTGTACACGCACATGTATGTGTGTCTGTGCGTGTGTCTGTGTGCATGTGTGCATGTATATGTGTGTGCGTGCACATTAGTGAGTGTGGCCGGGGTAGGGGGTGCCTTTGTGCTCAGCCAGCAGCCTGCACACCCTCACATCCGCCCCAGGTCCAGAGTCACTTTCCGAGGGCCTTTGGGCACAGCCTGGGGCCTGGGAAACAGGTCAGGTGCTGCCCAAACATTTGTACTGGGCCTCCGCCATCCGTGCATGTGGTCCTGGACTCCCAGCAGCCCCTCTTCAACGACACTGGGCTCTAGACCATCCGGACGTCTTGTTCAAGTGCCCCTCCAGCTTTCTCAGGTCAGGGTGGTGCTGAAGTCCTGCGTCTCCCATGGTCTGGGGCGGCGCCAGTGGCGCTGCTGGCCCAGGGGCCACCCTCTGGGTAGCAGGGGTAGAGCGTTCTGGGTTTCCTTCAGCAGGTGGGTGTTGGTGTGTGTGCCTGCATGTGTGTGGGCAGGGGCCCCCCCACTCTGCTCACCAGGATCCCTCTGGACCCCCTCTTGCTGTAGCTCAGACACCTGGCCGAGCAGAATAACCACCCCTGCTGCGGCCCCTTCCTGCCCACGCCACGGTCACTGAGTGCCCCCTCCCTGGGCGGGGGTGATGCTGGGGGTGAACTTGTGAGTCTGGAGTAGAACTGGAGAGACTGGACTCTGGGACCAGGGCCTTGACCAGCCAGTGACCTGATAGGTTCCTTCTGCAGGGAAGAGCCCTGCCCGGGGAGACTCACAGCTGGCCACTGTGGCTGCTGGCCCGGGCTCCAGGACAGAGGCCGCAGGGCCGGATCCCCACTGGGGCCGGAAGGGCTGAGCTGGGGCCCGGAGCCCCGCCCGGTTGTCCTGCCCCTGACGCAGGGCTGTACTTTCTCCACACAGTGTATCGTCACTCCCATGCGGGAACCCCAGCCTTAGCCCACACCCTCAGCCAGTGTCCCTCCAAATTCCCGACCTGCCCCATGCCTGCCCTTGTCCTTCCCTCCTTCTGTCAGGGGGCAATGTTTCCCTAGCAAAAGCTCAGGAAGGACGTTGCTGTGTCACAGCCCACGCCTCCCTTCCGCTAGAGCAGACGTAGCCAGGTTGACCTGCGAAGTGGCCCGAGCCTGGCCCCTCTGTCAGCCGTGGGGAGAGCCCACCGCTCTAGCAGACCCTCTGCTTTTAGTCCCTCTGGCTCAGGGAGCATCTTACGCTGGGCTCTACAAGGGACCCCAAGGCACAAGTTCGCCCCGGAGTGACAGAGTGAGACAGGGCGTGCTATCGAGCAGGCCACCCTGCAGGCACGTGCTGGCGGCCCCCTCTCACAGGTGAGATCCATGGTGTTCCCGACTGCTCTGTCCGAGAGGCAGGAATCCTGGAACTTACCCCCTAACCTCCATCCGCAGCTGGAGGGGGTGGCGTACGGAGGTGCCGCCAGCTCTCAGCACCAGCACCTGCCCTCAGGAGGAGCTCCCCAGGGGCGTTGGTGCAGGAGGAAGAGGAGGCCACTGGCCGTGGGCCCAGCACACTGCATCCAGAGTCCAGAAGGCCCCTCCACAAGGCAGATGGTGTGGGGGGTGTTGCTGTGGGAAGAGGGGTGCCCACCCCACACTCTCCTGCTGCTCCCCATCTCCTCCCTTTGCAAAAGCAACCCTCCAAGTCTTCTGTCCCCAGGGCAGGGGCAGGGGTGGCAGGGGCCCCAGACCTCCAGGACAGATGGTAAAGGAAGCTGAATGGGTGGTGGGCCCCCACCCTGTGGAAGGCAGGTCCCATCTGCAGACAGAGCAGGAGTGTGTGTGGGGGGGTTGGGAGGTGAAGGGCCGGCCCACCCGCCCCGTGTGCTGGTGAGCACACGGAACCAGTACTGTCGCTGCTGGGCCGCAGGCCGGGTCTGGGTTGGGAGGAAAACTTCCTTTTCGTTGTTTTTCCTTCCAGATTTTTTTTACATGAATATCTGTTTGATTTAGTTAACCTAAGAAATCACAATAACAAAAGGGTCAAGGAACCAAGGCATTGGGAACCCGCCAAGTTGCCACTTGTAATCGGGCTCCAAACCAGCCCTGGCCTCTCTGCCTCAGCGCCCCCCTATCCCCCCTGGGGACCCCTCGCCCCAGAGCAGGGGCAGGGGTGGGAGGGGACCGGGCAGGCTTTGCCCACCCTCAGGGCCCAGGTCTGGCCTGGACCTACCCTGGGGTGGCCTTGGGGTGTGCATTTTAACTCAGACCCTGGGTGATTCCAGGATCTCATGTTGGAGAATGGATTTAGGGGCAGCTGGCAGCAGCTGAGAGAGCGAAGGAGGGCCACCTTCAAGGACACAGCTTGTTCTGCAGGTCCCAGGGCCTTTCTCAGGGGGCGGGGGAGGAGCTGCAAGGAGCGGGTGGCAGTGAGGACAGGTGAGAGAGAACTAAGGCACCCAGCCCAGCTGTCCCCCAGTCCAGGGCGGGAGCCCTTTCCACCACCTCCCGGCCTCAGTGGCTTCGCCTGGGGTACCTGTCTGTCCAGAGTGGGGCTGTTCGAGGTGAGAACAGAGGAGGCCGCCTGGCGCCCCCCTCCCCGGCTGCCTTGCCGCTCATTACGCGGCCTGCGATTCCCAGCGGGACCAGCACCTGCCGTTCTGTCGAGACTGGTCACAGTGCACCCCACGTGATTAGACCTAATGGGGTAATTTCTAGACAGGCAGCCTCCTCTGGCAGGAGACTCACGGCAGGTGGGACACGCTGGCTAAGAGTGCCCCTCACGTGGGGGCCTTTGAATCACCACGTGACAGGGATTGGTTATGGAGTGGGCAGAGTGACCTTCGGAAGGCGGATCTCTTCTCGGGGGGTTTGTTTATAACCAGGGCTTGAAGCCGAGTGCCTAAGCGGCATCTCCCAGGGGTGTGCTGGAACGGCTGAGGCCTTCATGGGGCCTTCGTGGGGCCCTCGGCAGGCAGGCCGGACATGGCTGTGCTGAGCTTAGGGCCGGAGGCTGCCCCGCTGATGGGCTGTGACGGTAGTGGCTGGATTTGGGACCTGGGGGTCAGTCTGGGAGTTTGGAACTGCCCTAATCTTAGTGCAGGTGAAGTCAGAACTGGGGACAAAGTCGGGTGGCTGGGGTCCTGTCCTGAGAATCAGTCTGGTGGCCAGGTCAGCTTCAAGAGTGGCAACAGCTCCTGCTCCATGGGGACCCTCCTCCGCAGGAGTGTTGGGGATGTCCTACCGGCCTGAGGGCCCAGGACAGGCCGCCAGCCCTTGGAGGCGGGGTCATCTGACACCACCCGCCTCTGATGAAGAGGAAGAGGGGTGGACAGACTCATGTGTGTCTGAGGACGTGCCTCAGGTGTGAGGTCAAACTCCCTGGGCTAAACCTGGCGGATGTCGGGGGGGCTGCTGGCAGGAACATGGCCAAGTCAAGATGGGCTGGGCCAGCTGTGGTGCCGACACACATGTTGGGGTGCGGGGGTCAAAGGCTAAAGCAGACCTTCCCCCGGGCTCAGGATGGGCCAACCCATGTCCTTACCAAGGTGGCTGTGTGCCAGGCCTGCGGGGGGTGGGGGGGCGATGTGAGCAGGGAGGGGTGGTCAGGTAGGACGTGCAGAGGAGGTGGGGTGCCCCCTTCATCACCTCTTCCCACCACTCCCCTTGCTCCTCAGCCCCCAGCTACTCACTCTACCTGTTCCCACCTGCCCCCAGCGCAGACTGCTTTCAAACTCAGGCATTCAGCAGAGGTGTGTGGCTCCTTTTGGGGTATGTCCTCTGTAGCTCCCAGTGCCTGCCTGGTCTGGGCAGGAAGCTTTGCAGAAGCCACCTCATTCCATCGGCAGGGAGATGCCCCGGGCTCCTCTGCATGCGTATTCCAGGTCTTGGGCAGGACACAGGCAGAGCTGGGGCCTGAGCGCCTGCTGAATACCAGGCGCTGTGCCAGACAGAGGCCTTCGGGGACAACGCCATAGCCCAGCTCTCAAGGGTCTCATGACCTGAGAGATGTGAAGAAATGGTGACTCAGGCGCTGGGAGAAGTCTGGGATGTCAGAAAGGAAAGGAGGCCCGTAACGGGTGGGGATGGTTCAGGGCTGCTTCCTGGAGGCGGTGTCCCCTAGGGGGGATGATAGATCCAGCTGGGTTGGCTGTCAGAAAGGGGGACGGAGGGCCCATGACCGGACAGAGTGCTGGACTGACTTCAGGGGCGAAGCTCAGGGAGGCTGGGGCCGGCTTGGGGCTGTGGGGGCAGTGGCAGGGCACCTGGGCAGAGGGGTCAGTGGATGGGGTGGTTGGCCTCTGCTTTCGGGGGCCATGAGCTGCCAGCTCTCCATCCCAACACTGAGCAGGGCCGGGCCCCTGGCAGCTGGGTCTCCTCCCGCCCCATGCGTCTGCCTGCCCCTCCCACAGGTAGACCCCTACCTGCCCTACGAGTACACCTGTGAGGGCATGCTGGAGCGGATCCATGCCTACATCCAGCACCAGGTAGGTGGGCCCTCTGCTCTCCGCCCCAGGGCTGGGGACCCCGCCCCCAAGCCCCACCAACCGCTGTCCAGGCCCCCCCTTCTCCAGTCCTTCTGTTTTCTTCCTTCCCACCACAGCGGGTGGGGGTGGGCGGCCAGACGGGGCTCAGGGGATCAGCATGTGCTGCTCCGTCAGAGGCCTAGCCTGATGTCCCCCCCGCCCCGCTTTGGAGCACCAACCCCACAGTACAACAGACACAAGGTCTTTTCGTATTTCTATAAGGAAGTTGTTTAAAAGATTTGCAACTGATTAAGTGAATGGTAAGTATGGAAACCCCACCCACACCCACACACACCTCCCAAGACTGAGTGGGTGGGACTGGCGTGGGGGATGGAGACCACTGTCCTGAAAACCTGAGGAGGGGCTGCTGTCTCCAAAGCAGAGGTCCTGCCTTCATCAGGGGCTTGGAGCCTCCACCAGGGCCCATGGGGGCCCAGGCAGAGCATGGGTCTAGAAACCAGCTGCAGGGCCTGGCCAGGTGGCTTCTAACTACTAGATACCCAGACAGGTGGTATGTGGCCTCTGGCCGCACTTTGTCCGTGGCCCCATTGCTTCACAGAGAATGCTGAGGCCCCCAGCAGGGAGGTCTAGGTGGGATTGGGCCCAACATGGCGGCCAGAGCAGGGGCAGACTCCATCCCAGGCCTGCCTCTGGCCAGCCAGCCCTGGGGAAGCCAGTAACCTCCATGTCCCGTGGGCCCTTCTCACACTGCTTTCTCCTGACAGGACTTCTGTGTGGCCCCGGGCCCTGCCCCACTGGGGGTCCAAGCCCCGCAGAGCCCCTTCATCCTGGCCCCCAATGCTACCCACCTCGAGTGGGCCCGGAACTCCAGCCTGGCCCCAGAGGCCTGGCCCCCCACCCGCTCACTCCGGGCTTGGCTTGCCACTGCGGGGAAGGCCTGCACAGACGCCTGCCTGGACCGCGGGCTGATCTGTGAGCCCTCCTTCTTCCCCTTCCTTAACAGCCAGGACGCCTTCCAGAAGTGAGTGAGCCCTGCCCAGCCCCTTCCTCCACTGCCCAGCCAGGCTCACCTGCCCCCCTCACCTCCATAGTCACTGGGCCCCCAGCTCTGCCAGCAGTGGTGGGTAAGGGGAGCTTTATTCTGAGTCAGGAAGGATGAGAAGGGACCTTCCAGGCAGGTGACCATGTCAAAGCTGCTCCACTCCTGGCCACACCTCAGCCCCAAACCACCGAGGGAAGCTCTCTGCGTCCCTGCTTGCCTCCATGCCTCTCTCAGCCCCTTCCCAAGGTTCTTCCTGATGAGTAGCCCCGGCCAAACCCCCGCCTCTTCGCCCCCTCTCTTAGCAGGTGGGAGGTGAGAGAAGGGGCTGTTGGCTTGTCGGGGGGGGCAGGGGTTGTCCTGGCGCCTCCTGGCCCCATCTCTCCCGGAATGGGATGGGGTGGGCCTGGCTGGGGCAGCCTGGGCCCTGCCACGTGCTGAGTGGCGGCTGCCCCCGGTGCCACCCAGGTTGCAGGTGCCCTGTGACAGCACTGAGTCAGGGATGAACCACCTGTACCCGGCGCTTGCCCAGCCCGGCCGGGAGTGCTTCCTGCAGAAGGAGCCCCTGCTCTTCAGCTGTGCCGGCTCCAGCACCAAGTACCACCGCCTCTGTCCCTGCCGAGACTTCCGCAAGGGCCAGGTGGCCCTGTGCCAGGACTGCCTGTGAGGGCGCCCCCGGCGGCCTCCCTGCTGCAGGACGAAGCACCAGCAGATTCCAAGCTCCAGCTGCCCCACTTCAACACCGACACCGCAGGCTGGAGTTTCCTCTCTTGGCCAGGAAGTGGGCAGAGTGGGCGCAGGTTGAGAGGGGAGGCAGCTCACCCCAGCCAGTGCAGGCTCTTCCTTCTCACCCTGGGGGCTCGCGGCAGACAGGGCCAAGCAGCTGTGGGGTTTCAGAGGGTCCCGATGGCCATGGGGCAGGTGGTCTGAGGCCCCTAGCTTTGTGCAAGGCCAAATCTGGCCCAGATGGAGAGCCCTTCTGGGGCCCAGGATGGGGCCTCTTGCTGCGTAAGAACAGGGAGCAGGCGCGAGGTCTGCCCGCCCAATGGCCCACTGAAGGGTCCAGAGACTGAGGGGTCAGCCTTGATCCTCTGGAGTCGTTTAGGGGGTGCCCAGAAGGGGCAGAGGACTGGAGGAAGGCCAGGCTTCGGGACCCTGTTCATGCCTCCTCTTATCTGGGCCCCGCCCTCTTCCCCAAACACGCTGTCCTACTGTGCTGGGGCCACAGCTGGAGGTGCAGGGGGTTCCCTAGACCCAGGTTGGACTGTTTCCCTCTTCTTGTTCCAACTATTCACCTTGGACACCTCCTGAACCCCATCCCAGCAGGACTATGATTCCAGACCTTGGATTTGTTCCCAGAGCCTCAATTTCCCCGCCCCTGAGCCTCTGAGAACAGGTGCTGGGATGCCTTCCTAGCATCTCTTGTAGGCAAAGGCTTGGGGCGGAGCGTCTGCCCCATCGTACCCCTGGCCCAGTGCCTGGCCATCCAGGCCTGCTAGCCCCCATGTTGCCCCCACCCCGTCTGTGCTGCATTCGTGTTCCTCCAGCCTCAAGCCACCTCCGGATCCATGTGTCCACCTGTGTGCGCATGCCTGCCCCCTCGCCCAGAGCCCTGCCTGACTGAGCAGGCCAGGCCCTCAGACACACTGCCACCCTGTCCTGCTCTATAATACCACTCCCTCCCTCCCTGGGCAACCCCAGCCCACCCTCCCGGGCCTGCCCTGCCACCCCTCCAGGGGGCTGCCCCTGGGCCTCAGGAGTCTGGGTGTGCAGCCCTGCTCGGGGCTGAAGACAGGATGCCTCCCACAGGAGAGCCCTGTCCCGGCCTGGGCTGGCTCTGTGGCTGGCCCTGCGGCTGCAGGAACACAGTCGTCACCAAGGACCTGACCTTCGGGGGAAAGCAATAGAGACTCTTTTCTCTCTTTTTTAAAGATTTATTTCTTGAAATAATAAATATTTTATTGGGATGTGCAGTGCAGAGGAGTAGCTGTGCTATTTTTCATCTTTTCTTGGAGAGCCCAGGGCTGCAGGACCGAGGGGGTGTGAGCGCGCAGGCCGAGGCGGCGGGGGCGGGAGCCAGGCTGGGGCTCTGCGCCAGGCTGCCCCAAGGAGGGCCCTGCAGGGGCTGGAGACCTACCGCCACTCCTGCTACCCTGGGCTGTGGCAGCAGGGACCCTGCTTGGCCAGCAGCAGTCTCTGGTCCCGTTCACGGTAGGCTGGCCTCTGGTCCCAGCGGGATGAGGTCAGAACCCACCAACTTGGAAGAGATCTCCCTAACATTCACTGGGCATTGACTGGGCTTTGGGCCCCAGGCTGGGAATGTGTCATTTTATGTGCTCAGCTGTCCTATTGGGTGGGTGCTATTGTATCCCCCGTTAACAGAAAACTGAGGCACAGAGAGGTTAAGCAACATGCCCAAGGTCACACAGCTGGTAAGCAGTGAGGTGGGCTTGGCTATAAATTGGGGATCGTTTCAAAGTTGCTGTGCAAATGATCTCATAGGGTGACAGCCCAGCACGGTGCCCAGGCCGCAGGAGGCGCCGCTCCATATTCAGGGGCTTCCTTCCAGCCAGGGGTTCTCCAGTGGGGGAGCCTAGCGCCCCAGAGGACAGGTGGCATGGTCTGGAGGTAGTGTTGACTGTCACAGGGGTGGGGGGGTCCTGCAGAAAGAGGCTGGGGATGCCAGGCAGCACCTCACAGTGCACAGCACAGCACTACGGTGCCAGCAGCGTGGAGGGCAGAAACGCTGGTCTGCCCAGGCCAGCGGGTCTCAGATAGGCTGGCACTGGTCACCTGATTCTGAGCTTGGCGAGCCCAGGTGGCTGGACCTACCCCCACCCCCCAGGTTGCAATTTGGCAGGTTGGGGGCAGGGCCTGGGAGTTGGGTCTTTAATAAGGATGCTGCTGCTTCAGACCTCGGGTACCGGGAGGTGTTTCAGCTGGTTTTAATTGATTCTCAATTCGCAATTCCCTGATAACATAGGCTGCGGAGCATCTCCTGTGTCTGCTTGCCATCTGCCCATCTTCTTTGTGAGATGTCTGTTTGGGTCTTTGTCCATTTTTAAATTGGGTTCTTTTTGAGTTTTAAGAATTCTTTGTGGAGGAGCCTATTTTGGAATCCTGTCTTAAACTCTTCATGAGGGATGGGGTGGAGAGGGTGGCGGTGCAGGCTGGCAGCTGGAGAGAGAGAAGACTGACCTGCTGGCCAGATACAAGGCCAGGTGGCGGCGGAAGGGCTCCCCGACCCCTTCCTCCCTAAACCAAAGCTGGCCAGCCAACACCCCGAAACAGAGGACATCACAGGCACAGATGACTTCACCTTTCCCACTTACAAGTGAGCAAACAGGTCTGATGAAGCCCCCACCACCTTTGGAAACACCTGGGGGGCCTTATCCATCCCTGTCCTCAGACCAGTTCTTCCCACGTTCCTGAGCAGGCCCTGGACAGGAGTGCTTTAAGCATTGCACCACGTCTCCAGTGAGCATCTGCCCTGCAGCACTGGGCCTCCTCTCTGTCCCCAGCTCTGCTCTTGGAGGGTTGGGGTCAGGCTGAGGACCTGTCCTCCCACTCCCAAGGCAGGCCCCGGCCAGAAGCGGCTGCCCCCACAGCCCAGGGCCAAGAGGCTGCAGCTGCTAATTGCCCTGGGCCTAGGGCAAAGAACAGACACAGCTCTGCTGGAGTTCAAGGGCAAGAGACAGTGCCGGAGGCGATTGGCAAGCACCCGTCCCCAGCAGGGCAGGAAGGCCAGAGAGGGGCCGGGACTCCTCTGGGCTTGGGGGGGGCCTGGGAGCCCGCCCAGCTCTGGCTCTTCTCTTCGCTGGACTCCCTCTGTGCAGGGGGAGGGGGAGACGGGGGACGGGCCTGGCAGATTCACCCTCCCTGTATACTGGGACCTCAGCTGCCCCCTCTCTTTGGTTGATTTCAAAGGCCCCTCAAGCCCTGGCTGGTGTTGCTCAGTGGATTGAAGGGTCGTGGGTTGGAATCTCAGTCAGGGCCCATGCCTGGGATTCGGGCCTGTGCCCAGTAGGGGGCACGAGAGAGGCAACCACACACTGATGTTTCCCTTTCCCCCCCCCTTCCCCTCTAAAAATAAATAAAATCTTAAAAAAAAAAGAAAATGCTGCAATAAACATAGGAGCGCATATATCATTTTTAAGAAGGCCCCTCAGAACACTAACCTGTTGCCGTGGGACCTCGTCTTATTTTGTGCTTTGTTCTTCCTGTGCAAAAGGAAGGTCACCCCAGGACACATTGTGGTGGAGGATGGGTCAAAGTCCGGCAGATACCACTCGGGGTCTAAGGTATGAAATGATGTGAGTGTTGACTAACTGGGAGCAATGGCCAGGACCTCAGGGCTGCCTCCCCGTGCCTCCCCGTGGCTCCAAGTACCTCCAGGTGCCTCCCTGTGCCCCCTCGTGGCTCCCCGTGCCCCCAGGTGCCTTCCGGTGCCTCCAAGTACCTCCAGGTGCCTCCGCAAGCCTCCCCAAACCTCCCCAAGCCTCCAGGTGTCTCCAGGTGTCTCGAGTTCCTCACCCCTTCCTAGTAGGTCAGGACAGTAAGGCTCCAGCGATAGTGGCTCCCAGCCTGCCACTGCCCCAACAGGACCCCAGATATTCTGACCCCAAAGCTGCCTTCCCCAAGCTACAGCTGCTGATGTCAGGGTTCTCCTTGGGCAGAACGAGATGAAAGGTATTGTGGGCTGAACTGTGTCCCTAAGAAGACATGTGGAGGTCCTAACTCCGGTTGGTACCTGTCTCTGAATGTGACCTTACGTGGAAAGGGTCTTTGTAGATGTAACTAGTTAAGATGAGGTCGTGCTGGATGTGGGTGGGCCCCAGATACAATGGCTGGTGTCACAAGAAGAAGGGAATTTGGACACAGACACATACCCAAGAGGGTCATGTGGAGACAGAGCAGAGACTGGAAGGATGTGTGTAGAAACCAAGGATGGCCAAGGACACCAGCAGCCCAGGGAGGACCCTCCCCCAGACCAGGGAGCGTGGCCCTGCCGACCCCCTACCGGGATCTCAGACATCTGGCCCCCAGAACTGTGAGAGAATCAATTTCTGTAATTTTAAGCTGTCCGATTTGTGAAACGTTGTTACAGGAGCCGCAGGAACTAACAAGGAGGGTCAGATGCCCACTGCCTTTAAAGGTACTGATCCAGAGGGCTGAGCTGAGTGGCCACAGGCTCCTGAGCCCCATGACCCCTGGGCCAGGCACCTCAGTCCATCCTTTCTTGGGAAAATGTGGAGCTTGCTCAATACAACCCCCAAAGGAGAAAAAACGCTGCCCCCACCCTTCCCCAATAAACATCCAAATACCACCCTCCAGGAGCCCGGGAGCAGCAGGTGGGCGCTCCCCAAAGAAGGGGGGACAGTCCTTTGAGGCCACCTCTGTGGCTTCCTGGATTCAGCCTTCCAGCACCTCCCTCTGACTTGGCTAAAAATAACCCAGCTCCAACTTCTGCATGTGTTTGCATGTTGGGCTCAAGAGACTTGGGGTTCCGGGGAAACAGCAGCTGACTCCCCCAGGTTGTGTGTGAAGCCAACAGAGCAGAGGACGTTTGTCTACCTCTTCAAGAGGCTTTGGGGGGTTGTTCTCCAGTAGGGGGTCCCAGGGCTGGCCTCGGTCATTTAGGTTTTGGAATGCTGGGAGTTCCAGGCTGGGGGCTGATGCTCCATACCCTGGTCCTAGCCCTGCCTTGGTCCCGCAGAACCCCTCCCCTGGGCCTGCTCCATTCTGGGGTCCTCAGAGGGTGGGGTGGAGGGGTGGGTAGAGATAGCAAATTCTCCACCCTGTCTAAAGCTGCATCTAGGTACCCTCACTTCCTACCTTGTTCCCCCATCACTCATTCAGTCAACAAACACACAGCACAAGGGCGCAGCGCAGGGCCTGGCGCACAGGCACACAATGTCCGCCTAGTTCCCTGTGTGTTGGGCACCAGTGTCCAGGGCCTGGGCTTGCTGGGATGCCCCGGGCTTCCTGAGCCTGCTGACACTGGCTTTTCATCAGCTCTGGAAGCCGCTCAGCCAGCGTCTCCCCTTTCTTTTCTTCCACCAAAGCAGACCAGCCTCCCGACTCTATGCTTTGGGGGTGTCTTCCGCTCTATGCTTCCCCCTGGCCAGGGTCCATAAGAGGCCAGCTTGATGCAGGGGTCTGGGTTGCCCACCTCAGTCCCCAGGGCATGGAGGTTAGGTCTCCAGGAGTTTTCACTAGCCAGGGGTTCTCTGGGGGCATCTTGAAATTGGTGGTGGTGGCTCAGAAATTGGCGTGTGGGACAAATCAGGGCTGTGGCTGTCTCACCTGCTCTTTGTTTTCAGAGAGCAGGCTCATCCCACATGCAAGGCGCCTCGCATGGCTCAGTGTGTGGTAATTCTCTTTCCCCCTTGGCTGAAGAAAAGCGTCCCGCCCACCACCCCACCCGACGGAGGGGCTCTCTGCAAGCAACGTCTCGCCCATGTGGAGGGGCTTTTGACAATGGGGTCCCCGCCCCACCCCCAGGCCCTCAGAGCCTCACTCACCCTGAGTTTGACCACTGACAATCCAGTGCGGGCCACGTGGGGCCCTGCCTCCCCAGCCACTGCTCAAGGAAATAATTAATAATAATTAATGAATAAACCATGTTTATTGAGAGCCGTTTACCACAAAAAGCTTCAGGGTACATCACACTCAAACATAATTAAAAGTGGCACCTTCTAAACTTTGAGCGGACGGCCAGGCACCTCACTCTGCTCCCCACTGGGGCCAACGGGCCTGGGAAGGAGCGAGGGGCCTCGCCGCGGGTGAGGGTACAGCCGGAGAGTGTGGGCAGGGCCCTGGGGAGTGGGCCCCGGGGAGTGGGTCCCCGAAGATCAAGGTGGGCCTCCAGTTGTGAGAGGGCGATTGCAGCTGCAGCCACCAGCGGGGAGGGGACCAAGTGGCCTAGAAGCAGGTGGCCACCCTTGGTGAGGGGGGAGGACAAATCCCTGGTGCAAGCTCAGACCAGTTGGCCCCTGTGTGCCAGCTGAGTCCAAAGGGAGGCTTATGGCTTCTTAGACCCTATACCCTGTGCTCTCTCCCAAGCCTGCGGCAGGCATTCATTCATTCGTTCATTCATTCGTTCGTTCATTCAGCAGTGTTTGTTGAGAAACTACAAAGCGCCGAGCACAGCTGAGATCCAGTTGTGCACCAAATGAGCTCTTGCAGAGCTTGTATAGCAGCCGGTGGGAGACAGATGATAAAGGAACACTTAATACCTGCTGTGGGGAACACTGTAGCCAGGAGGAGAGGGGGTGCGGGCAGCGGGGTGGTGGTTCCCGGTACACAGACAAACTCTCATGGAGGTGACATCTGGGCAGGAAGCTGGAGGAAGTGAGTCACAAGGAAGAGCAACCCAGGCAAAGGGAACAGCCGTGCAAAGGCCCTGGGGCAGGTGCTACAGGGAGGGAAAAGGCTAGTGTGGGTGGCACAGAGACAGGCAGGGGAGTAGCGATCGTTCTCTGTTCTCTTACAGAGTGCAGACTCCAGCCCAGTGCCTGGCCCTGGGCTAGATGTCCAAGGTACAGCAGTTCACTCCAAAATGGAGAGGCATTCAGAGGGGAGAGAAAAAAACGTGATAGAGCCAGCGCTTCTGATGACTATGCAGGTGGGGCCCCCGCCCTGAGGAGGCAGGGTACCCCAGGCGTGAACAAGGCAGGTGAAGCCTGGAGAGCCCTTCTTTCCATACCTCCCACCTCTCCAGCCTCCCCACCCCAAGGGGCCTGGGACGTAGCTTCCCTGGGGCCCGCCTCCCACTCCGTCTCCCTCCGTCTGGGTCCTCTGCGTGCTTCCCTGGCGGCATCAGCCTCGTGCTTTCCCTGTTGAGACGCCATTGGGAACTCCCCACATGAGGCTTTGAGTCACTGCTGACTCTGGGGGACCGTGTCCTTCCCCTTCTGCTGGTGGAACGAACAGGACACACCAGGGTGCCAGCCTTCTCCCAGAGATCAGCCTCGAGAATGCGGGCCATCTGCAGTTGCCTGCCTGCTTGCTCTTTATGGTCTTCTAAAATCAGGAGGCATTATCCTTCTGTACCCCGAATCAGGCTAATGAGAACCGCACTGGGCTGCCACCGAGGACCGCAGCCCCTGCCAGGAGCAGGAGATGTAGTGAAAGGGAGTCGAAGGGTGTCTGTCTGCTGCAAGAGCCCCTGCAGACTGGACCTCCCCACCCCGCCCTCACCAGCAGGCATGCTTCGGGCCCGGGACCAGGCCCTGCTGCATCAAGGGTTCTGCCTCCAGGGGAGGCTGGAAGCAGGGCGGCTGTAGCTGGACGTCAGGTGGCCTGGCGCTGGACAGGGGATAAAGGAAAGGCAAGCCTTTTCGGCCCGGAGCTCGGCCCCTTGGTGCTCTGCAGTTTCCATTTCATTTTACTGAAACAAGCAAAGTTGGTTCTAGCCCAGAAAGCAATAGGAGTGAACCCTAATTCTGGAAGCTTACAAACAGGCTGGTTTGATCTTTGGGGTCCTTGTTTCCATCTCTCCACCCACCCATCACCCATCCATCTATCACCCACCCATTCATCCACTCACCCACCCACCTGTCCATCCATCCACCTATCCACTCATTCACCCACCCACCCATCCATCACCCACTTACCCACCCACTTACCCCCTCCCCACCCCCATTAATTAAAAAGCAAGGGCGGAGCACGCAGCCGGAGCCAAGCACTGGGTTTTAAGCCCTCTGTCCCCTCTGTCCCTGGAGAAGGGCTCGCTGGAATGTCTAATGCTCCGGTAGAATTACAATGATGAAAAACGCACACATTGCAACTTGGGTTTAGGTTGAAAGTATTAATTTCCTGGTTTTAATTATTCAGTAGGAATTAATGAAAATGTGAAAGGAAACTCACAGGAGCCTCTCTAAGCAGCAGGGGTGGGGCGGGCAGCGGGAAGTTGCATAACGTGGAGTCTCGGGAAGTGTGGTGAACGAACGGAAAGGCCCCGGCCCTGGCCCCCAACCCAGCCAGGCTCTGAGCTTCCCACGGGCTCCTGCACCAGCCCAAGACTTGGAGTTTCCCCGCTCACTTGGGGAGCTGTGCTGCACCCACTCTGTGCCAGGTGCCATGCCAGATGCTGAGGAGATGCGTATGACCCAGCCCTGATCTTGGGGAGCTCACGACCCTCGGGGGTGACACGGCGGTGCCTCCCCCATTCCACCACTGTAGGACAGGGGCTAAGAGCTATGGCCCTGGTGTCCTGGCTGAGCCAGGACGGGGAGGTAGGAAAGAAAAGGCTCCCAGGAGGAAGCAGAGAGAGACCTGAGCTCAGGGGGAGCACACTCTGGGCTGTGCTGGGCAGCAGTGGACTTAGCTGTGCCCAAGTGTGATGGGACCCAGGTTCACTGTGCACCAAGGCAAAGGGTCACGGGGTTGCAGGGAGAACTTGGGCTTCATGGAGAGCAGACCCTGAGTTTGAGTCCCAGCTCCACCCCAGATGGCCCACCTTCTGTGTGTCTCAGTGTCCCCAGCTGGACATGTGGACGTTCTGTGTCCTCTGTGGCCTGGGGCTGTGGAGTGGATGCTGGTTATTTTTCTGGTAACTCAGTGTCTAACTTTGTTTTAGTGATAACAGCACCCCAGTTTTTCTTGGGAACTCACCTTTCTTTCTTACTGGGTCTTCTTGGTGTCACGTGACCCAACTTAGATCAACAGGATGTGCCCTGTCCCCAGGGCCCGATCTCCAAGAGTGATGTGGGACAGAGCGGGTTTAGTCAGGTCTGGTGCTCAGGCCCCCCTGGTTCCTGTCCTTGCCCCCAGCCTGGGGCTCACCAGCCCCCCATCCCCCCACCCCGCACACACTGAGCTCCCCATGCAGTAAGTTCCCAATTCTGCTCCAACGGGTCAGAAGTGGTCACTGGGAGTCACCCGTGAGTGTCAGCGGCGTAAGACCACTGAGTGAAGGTTCCAGTGTGTCAGGCGCCACGGTAATTGAAAGACAGGACATACAAACGGGCAACGGCCAGACCGTGCATGAAAGCGGACCTCTGCCTGCCACCAGCAGGACCCCGCCCGGAAGCCACCTGCTAGCTGTCAGTCACACGGGGGGAAGTCCCACCGCCATCCCTCCCAAACAGTCCTGGGGCCAAACAGCCACTCCGGTGACAATCAGCCCCAGCAGCCAGAACTTAACCAATAACCTCCAGCTCCCCGACCTCTTGTCCCTACTTCCAGCTTAGGATCAACCAGAGGAAGCCACCAATGTACCCCTAAGCAACCACACAGGACACCCGCTTCCAGTTAGCTGGCCACCAGCTCCCCAGGGCCACCAGCCTCCCATGGGGCCCCCGAGCCTGCCCAGGGTCTGCTGTAAGCTGTCCCCACCCCGGCCTGCCGGTGAGTCTGCCAGCAGGAAAGTGGGGGCTACAGTGCGCTTGAATCGGCTTTGCCTGATCTCACGTGGTTGGTCTTCATTTATTTCCACATTATTATTTTTTTTTACGGAAACTTATATGGCCCTGACTGTGCACCGGGCACCGTGTGGGGGAATCCATCCAAGCTGAGGAAAACCCTGACGTGGGCAAAAAGTCACGCAGAGCACCTTTCTGCATGGCCTGTCTGGCTCACCTCTGGGGCTACGGCTGCTTTTTATTGTCTTGGAGTTATTTTACTCTGTAAGTCGCACAAAACTGATAAGGATGCAAGTAATTCTTGTCTGCAGAAGTTCGTGGGACCGAGGCTGGGGGTGCGTGGGCGAAGTCGGCCAGTCCTGCCTGTGTGTACGGGTTCGGTCTGGCCTTCTGGCTGCCGGTGGGCCTAGATCTGCGAATTCTCCTTTGAGCCGGTGGTGACAGCTTGCTGGTTCCCTGATGAATTAGTGAGCTCAAGAAAATCTTTGACACTTCATTTTATATCTGATCGAGCCTTGGCTGTACCTTTATGAAAAGCATCCTTTAGCAATGCCTCGGAGCCCTTGCCATGGGCACAGCGGTAATCTCTCTTGGCACAGAGAATGGACAGGAAACCCAGGGGCGGGGGGCATAGTTTGCTGAAGTGACACAGCTTGGGGGGGGCAGGACTTGGCACGGGGATCTGACTCTAGTGTCTGTGGCTGCTCGGAGTACTTGAGCTCTGTCATCTATTATCTGACCCACAGAATAGGGACAACATTTAGGGGACAGGACAGGGAGACCAGAGAGGGTAAGGAACTCACCCAGTCCCATGGCCGACCAGGTGACACTGCAACAGGACAGCCATCCACGGTGGCAGGGGTGTGACGCAGGCGGGACTTTAACGTAGATCCTGGCTGACACTTAAGGAGGCTTTGTGGGTGCCAGTTACACCGAGGCCCCTCACTGGCTCCTCACGGTGGCCCTGCAGGCGGGGACACGTGGAGGAACCCAGAGGGTCTTTCCTCATCTCTTAGTTTGTTCGGGGTTGAGCGCTGATGTGTCTCCACCAGGGCCCCACCAGGGTCTTTCTAGAGATCTGGTGTGTGTGCTCCCGGGCGCCCCCCACCCCACCTCCATCCATTGACATCTGAGAGGCTGGTGCCGGGCACAGCCTGGACTGCTCAGCGGATCTCTCCAGCTGGGCTGGGCTTGGGGCCTTGAAAATCTACTAATTACCATTGGGCCCAGGAGCCCCCGCCCCCCCGGGCCTCAGGGAGGTGGGGTAGGAGGTGCCGGCTGCTGGCTTCCTGCTTACCAGGGCCTCGGCAAGCTAATTGAAATGTGCCAAATAGCTGCCCTGGGCTGGGCAAAAAGCAAAGCAGCGGGCTCCGGCCAACTGCTGAGTTGATGAGGTATTAGGCCTCATCTGCAAGGGAAATGACTTGCACTCTCTGACCGGGGGTTTTGATTAGCTTCGAGGAAAAGGTTCCTCCTGTTATATGCATGAGGAGTGGTGCAGCGGGGTGTGGGGGCGGGACACGGGGGACCCCAGCGGCCAGCAGACCTACTCCCTCCCCTCCCCTCCCCTCCCTTCCCTTCTTCCCGGCAAGGGTTCGGGGCACAGTCCTCCCCAGGCCCGCAGCACCTTTGGTGGTGAGAATGATGTCCCACAGCGAGGCTCCCCTCCTAGGCTGTGAAGTGGAGGCTGCAAGACCTTGTCCTGGGCCTGGGGGTGGAGGGGACATGATGAGCTCAGCGGACAGGCTCCTGGCCGGGGGCAGGTGCTCCTTTCGGCTCCCATCCACCCCACCCAGGGCTCTGTGCCAGCCCCACCCCACCCAGAAACCTGCTGCACCCCCAGACCCCCTCCTCAGCTCCCCTGTTTTTTCTGAACTCAGGACCCTGCTTTGGGTTGCGTGGCTCACACTTCTGCTGGGAAGGTGGGGCGCACTGCGCTGTACCCTCTTCCAAAGTCCTCTCTCCGACTGGTTTGGGGGACAATCCCCCTTTAAAAGCTAAACATTACTTCTGATTCCTTTCCTGCCTCCCCCTTCCCTGGGTGTTTTCCACCTGCAGCTCTGCCGATGTGATTAGATGCTGAATTAAGCCCAGCTTGCTGCAAGGCCTGGGGACCGCATTCCTGGTGGGGGCAGCAGCACCGGGTCTGCGGGGCCAGGCAGTGAGGGGGCACGCGTCCAGGGTGTTGAGCGCCAACAACGGGGCTATTTCTCTCTGACAGTGGGTAGGAGTGGGGTGCCCACAGTTCAGCCTCCACAATTCCTGAGGGTCACAACCCAGGGGCCTTGGCGCGCCCAGGCTGGGGCCTTGAGCTCAGGCTTTGGGGCCCGGCTCCCCTCGGGGCCGCACCTGGCTGCAGCAGAGGTGAGGCCCTGTCACTGCTTGGAGGACGCTGCTGTAAGCACCTCTCAGACCTAAGGTAAGGTCCAGCTTCTGGGCTGGGACAAATTTCTTCACCCCTGAGTCTCAGCTTCCCCGTAAGAGAGGGGATGGTCGTCCCTGCAAGGGTTCTTGGAGATGACGGCCCTGATCTGTGGGACTCAGCAGGTCTCTACCGCACATTAGCTCTTCCCTGAAACTGACCAGGGGGCGTTACCTGCAGACCAGGTGGGCCACGATGGTCTGGGGTCTCCCACCCACCAGGGAGAGCTCATCCCCTTCCACCTCCAGATGCCATCAGAGGAAGGGTCCAAGGCAGGTGTCACTGAGGTCTGTTAATAAACTTGGAAGAGACGAGGGGCTGTCCCAGAGTTGGTCAGGCGGCTCCAGGGGCCCCTCTCAGGGGGGCAGCAAGGGCCCTGCAGGAAGCCTGGTGCTGGCAATTTTCCTGGAACACAGACGTGGGTGGGGGTTGAGGACGCCGGAGCCAGGTGTGGGCACAGTGCTCCTGCAGCTTGGCGTGGACCTCGCTGGTTTCTGGAGCCTGGGGCCGTCCCGTGGATGATGGCCCTTTGGGGCCACGGGGAGGCTGCGGGGCCCTGGCGTGCGGACCTTCGAGTCAAACAGGGTTGGAATTCCGTTCCACCTCTTCCCGGGCGCAGGAATCGAGGCACTTAGTTTTCCTATGTCTGTTTTAGGCTGCAGGGTGGAGATGATAATAATCACAGGAAGGGAGTGAGAGAATGCGTGTGAAGCCCTCTGCCTGGCCTGTTCTGAGCACCAAGAAATGTCCGGTTTTGAGAGTCCGGGAGTGAGACTTCCAGGGGGAGGAGCATCCACAGAATTCACAGTGCGATGGAGACGTGATTGAAGGCGAACTATGGAAAAAGCAGACTGGACATGGTCATAGTTGGGAGACAGGTTGCAGGCGTTAAGAACTTTGGCAGCATAAAGATTAAAGTGGGGTGGGTGGTCAGAGGGGCCGGAAGCAGTAGGTGAAATTGCGTCCCTGTTACAGAGCGGGGGTCGAGAGACACTGTCAGAAGTGGGTGTCGCATCGAGTAGAGGTCACTGGGTCACCGCTGAAAGGTGTCCAGTGGAATGAAGACACTAATGGCAACAACTTTCGAGCGCGGGGCCGAGGAGGGCTGTGAAGGGCGAGAGCCAAACCCTCAGGCCCCCTGAAAAGTCACGGTGCAGACTGGGAAGCTCCGAAACCGGACTTGAGTCGGGAATACATACAAAGAACTCATAACTCAAAGAGGAAACAACCGGATGATTAAAACACTCGGACGTTTCACCAGAGAAGGCCGGCCAGTAAGCGTGGGGAAGGATACCGCACACCAGAAGTGATCACAAAAACTCAAATTAAAACCACCAAGAGAGAGCATTACACACCCATGAGAATGGTTAACCTTAAAACAAACAAACAAAGAAACACACAAAAAGAAACCTGACCGAGGACAAGCCGGGCGAGGATGTGGAGCGGCAGGGACGCCCATTCCCTGCTGGCGGAAACGCAGAAAGGCGCCGCTGGGGCTTTTTTACCAAGTTAGGCATCCGTTTCCAGCATTTTTCCCTTATACAATGATGCATAAATGCTTCCGTATGTAGATGTGCTAGGTGCCTAAGTTGAATTTTCAAACAGTGAAAAAGCATGATTTTTATACCAACATAAAGTGATTAAGTGCCCCAGACTTAGCAAACTCAACGAGGGTGGAACTGGCAGGGTGGGACCGGTGGCTCCGGCAGGGTATGACCGGTGGCTCAGAAAGGACGTGAGTGCGGCCGGTGGCACCTCACGTAACCACAGACAGTCTGGGATGAGACAGCAGCGTGAGCTGCAGAGCTGGTGGATGGCTCAACTCCAGGGCAACAAAACTGTCACCTTTGGGAGTAGCTTTTCTGCGGGACGGAAATCATTTGCATCTCTCCCAGACAAAATGAATTTGACTTGTTATTAGACAAGAATCATTTGCATAGCTAATGGTTTTCTGCAGGTTTGACACCTGCCCCGCAGAATTGTGCCGTACCAGGTCCATCATAAGAAGTGGGTCAGACGGAGGTGCACGTGTCTGTACAGACGACTCTCGTGTGGGTCTGGCAGATGATGCCCCCACCTCACTGAAGGACCAGCAGCCCTCTCCTTCCCTGTTCCCCAGTTTGGGATTCTCTTTCCCGGTGCCACCGCGGGAGCTGGGTTAGGTCCAGGGTCCGTGGGTCTGGGATTTGCATAGATAAGGCTGCAGAGCCCCCGTGGAGCATGTGCCCGATGGCTACAGCCCCGGGGCTGGCACTGCCCGTTCAGGTGATGGCATGGTCTGGCTGAATGCTCTGGGCAACACACAGGTGATGCAGGTGACGCAGGTGACGGCCCTGTTTGCATTTCTTCAGGGAAGGAGCTACAAGGGCTTTGAGGTCCTCAGGTTAAGGGAAGCAGCTGGCTGCCCTCTGGAAGTGATCTGTGCCCTGTGACCCAGGTCGCCCTATGTGCCGGTTTCTCGGAGCCTTGGCGCTCCCCTTGGCATCCCTCAGCTCTTCTCACTGCTGTTGGTCAGACCCTCCCCTGCCACCTGGACCAGCTGCTCCTTACCCCCCCTCTCCGTGCACTGCCCCAGAGCAAGTTACCCCAATAAGACAACCCTTAAAATTGAGGTCCACCCTTAGACACAGGCAAGGGGGACCCCTGCCCTTGGCCTCCCCTCGGGACACCTGGGACAGGGGTCTACCTGGAGTGGAGCCAAACTTCACAGACGAAGGCAGCCCCCACACCAGGAAATCCCTCTGAGCCCCCCTCCCAGCCCAGCCCCAGGGAGCTGTTTCCTCCCATTCGTCCTTCGGGGTTGGTAGACATTTATCTGTGTGGACGCACAGCCTGCACGTGTCCGCGCCTCCCAGGACAGCGGGGGACAGACTGCATCATGCAAACTCACTTGGAAAGAATCAGCAGCCAGGGACACCCGCCAACATCAGGGTCCCC
Organism: Macrotus californicus; assembly: GCA_007922815.1. Classification (NCBI taxonomy): domain Eukaryota; kingdom Metazoa; phylum Chordata; class Mammalia; order Chiroptera; family Phyllostomidae; genus Macrotus; species Macrotus californicus. Next base: position 96,653 of record VMDR010000030.1, read on the forward strand.
AGCAGTCTGGGGCAACTTTCTCTCCCTGCACGGGTTTGATGCTGCACCCCTACCCCGAGCGGGTGGGGGGAGAACTCGAGACACAGTGGTCATTTCAACCCTGGGCTTCCTGCCGAGGGTCCATGACATCCATCATGCTGCCTCTACAAATTAATAGAGTGGCCCATCCCTGTTGCTATAGCAACCACCCCCCAGTGCTTTTATGATTAAGGAATGGAATTCATCAAGAATGCCACTCAGTGAACCCTTCTCCAGACAAACGGGTGGAGGGAAGAAATTACTGGAAGCCCAACACCTATGAAAGAATCTCTGTTTCCAGAAGGTTCAGTTGAGGGAGAGACCTGGACACCGTTGCACAAAAGGACAGCTACTAATTAAGGAGTGTTCTGGAAGTCGCCAGGCCAGGAGGGAGGAGCAGTGTGCCTTGTAGATGCTGCTCATGGCTCCCCCTCCTCCCCGACCCCTGCAGTTAACCCAGAGCCCATGGGCGGGCGGTCCGAAGGCAGCACACTTCCCTTCCCTTCCCTCTCCCGCTACCCTGGGCTCCACTATTCCCACCTCAAACTGCCTTCGCCGGTTCCCATCTCTGTGAGGGATGTGGGGGCAGGGGCGTCCCTCTTCCCTCTCAGGTCTTCTAGCCGGTCCAATGATTAAAACGGCATAAGACAGATTAGCAGAAGATGACCACGTTCTAATGTACAGGGCCTGGCAGAAGGGCCGCCACTGCGTGTGGTCGGTAGGGTAGGTGAGTGTCCTGCACGAGATGGACAGCCATTTGAACGTGTCACCTAAAATGCCGGACAGTGTGCTTGAGTGTGATACTGCTGTGCTGCAGAATCACATGCTTCTGGTTTTGTAATAAAAGAGTTTTATGTCATAAAAAGGGGGTGCTATTTGTGCCGGACCCTGTATCTATCCCAAGGGGAATTCACAGAGGCATGAAACTCCCAAAGACAAACGCAAAATGAGGAGTGCGTGTCCTTCTGGACGAAGGAGAAGGAAGCAGGGGGCGGGGACTTCAGAGGGAAGTCAGGGGATCCAGGGGCAGATGGAGGAGCCGACGGAGAGTGAAGGAACCTTTGCTGGGTCATCTAGACAGCGGGTCACAGAGAGGCCAGATCGCGCCGGCCTTGCTGGGCTCCTGCCTCGGCCAAGTTCAGGTGACACCAGGGTCACCTTCACCGTGGTGACAGTTCTAACAGGCCCTCGAGCTTCCATTCTTTTCCAAAGTTTGGGGGGAGGTCAAGGGTTATTCCTGAGTCTCTTGTTTCTTAAAAGTAAAATGATTTTCATGCCCGAGAGACACCTCTCGGGGTGGCAAGTCTTGCTTTCCAGCCGACGTCACACGCAGGAGGAGCAAACACAGCTCAAAAGCAGAAAGTCCAGGGGCCGCAAAGCGCTGGCTCCCTGGACCTTCGGGGGTCAAGCAGGCGGGCTGGGCAACAGGCTTCACTGGGTCATAGCAACGCTCCAGGCCGGCTGTGGAGAAGTGCTCCCCATTCCGCACGGTTGCCTCCCTTTTTATCAAATAAAAAATGCATTTTTCCAATTACAGAAGTAATTCAGATCCCCAGCAGACAAATTAGGAAAAGAGAGAAAAACACAAGTAAGAGAGCAAAGCCAATTACACCCCCACCCCCACCCCCACCCGCGTAGTCACCATCAGCGGTTGGCGTGGGCGCCCGCAGCCCTGCCCAGCGGCCTGGTGGCTGTGGTGTTAAGGAGGCCAGACTCAGTCTGGCCCCCCTCCCTAATCTGTTGTGAGGAGGAAGCTTCTCAGCAACTTCTCTCGGGTAATAGCTCCGTGGCCACTTCAGGTTGCAGACACACTTCAGTCCTCAGAACACTCAGCTACTGGGATTGATCACGCCCCCAGATGGACTTGGGGACGATTCTTCTGGCTCCCCCAGTTCAGCCTGCTGCAGTGCTGAGGCCTGCAGTAAGGAAGGAGTTGGGGGGAGGGGGCGAGGGGAGGGAGGGAGAGGGGAGGAAGGGAGGTACCAGTAGGCTGGGTCCCATTCACCTGGATGGCCACCTCTCCTGGCTTCCATGGGTTCCTTGAAGGTTTCCTACCCAACTCTGGGGTTCCCGTGACCCCTGGGGTGCTCCTCAAGTTCCAAGTGGTCCCATGTGATGCCTCCCTTGTGATGGACATCCATCAGGAGCCCCTCCAGAATCCTGATGAGTGCTGCCCCCACTCCCATCAGACAGGTCCCTGGATGCCCCTTGTGAGTTCTCTCTTTGGTCCACAGGATCGGTCCCAACTCCTTGCTTGCACCAATAAAACGGAGCCTGTGGGTCATCCTCTTGCCCCCCAGGCCCTCTCCTAAATGCCATCCAAACAGCCAAACAACCGTCCCTAACTGCTGGAGCCACTGGCTGACCTCACTGAGCCATCCTAGTTCTTCCTCCCGACGGGGGCGGGTCCCTCTCCCTGGGAGTGTTGCATAGACAGCCCCATCCCTGCTGGCTGTACAATCACGCAGCAGGGATTCGGAGCCCTGGCAGGCTGGTGGCAGCCACCCCCTCTGTTTCCCCTGTGTCACAGGAGACTGAAAAGGGCAGGCTCCCGCTTCCTGAGAGACAGATGCTTTCTTGGCTGTCCCTCCAGGATCCCCTTCCTGTCCAGCATTCCAGAGCCGTGGGTCTCCGTGTGGTCCCTGGGGGCTGGGATGGCCTGCAGCCTGGACCGCTGCCGGAGCGAGCTGGCTCACGTGGCACTGACCTGCAGCCGCCACGGTCCTGACCCCCACAAGGTCACATTGCAGGTGAAAAGAAACCAGAGACACACGGGACAGGTAATCTCTGGAGGACGTGTCATCCCTCCTGAGTTGTTTGCTTAAGTGGGCCCTTCTGTGACTCCCAACCCGGTCTCTCCAAGTCCGCCCCTGTAGAAACTGCCCTGCGGTCTTCCCATCCAGGTGTCCTTCCATCTTCATCCACCCCCCTCACCCCCTGTTGGTCCTCCCCCCTCCCCCCACCTCCTCTGTAGGTCACATATCTGTGTCTGCGTTAGAGCCAGGGGAGGGCGGTGACTGAAGGCCCGAGGAGAAGCAGAAGAGAACGAAGACCACCACCACCCGAGAGAGTGGCCACACTCAGGAGAAAGGGAGGAGACCCCCCATGCTGGGAAGTCGGTGGCTCAAGGTTGGGCAGGAGGGCAGAGGCTGACCCTGACACTCCCCAGGTGTGGGGATGGGGGCTGAGGGTCTACCCTGGGGACAGCAGGTGACTTCTGGAGCTCACTTGAGGTGATGTAGCTGGAATGGAACCTCAGCTGAAAGCCTCGCATCTTCCGGGGCTGCCCTCTGACGCCCTGGAGAATCGGGGATGCCAGGGTGGGCACACACACAGAGCTCCCTAGAGCAATACAGAGAGCGGTGGGAACGACTTATGTCCGAACGTTTTACACAGAGACCAGGGCATAGAAAAAAGTAGAAATGATCAAACTAGCTCAAAATGGAATAGAAAACCTATGGGTGTTGAGGACATTAAACACCAAATCCACCTACAAAAAACGCACCGACCCAGACCGCACGGAGGCAGCCCCCCCACGCAGGCTATTCCCCGCGGATTTCCTGGGGTGGTGGCAGGAGGAGGGGCTCCTCCACTCTTTTTATAAGGACGGCGGAGTCTGATGCCAAATGCAGGCAAGAACGGTGCCTACATGGAGAATACGAACCCTGTGTGAGAATTGGCAAACCGACTTCAGCGACCTGTGTGTGAACACTTCGTCCTGAGTGGGGAGTCTCTACCTCGGGGATGTGAGGACAGCCGAACACCGACGTGTCTGCTGAAATAATTCACCACGTTAGAGAATCAAAGGAGAGAGTCCGTACATGTGACCATCTCATCAGATGCAGGGAAGGCATTCAATCAAACGTAACATCCACTCCCGATTTCTTAAAGAACATTCTCAGCAAAACTGAGAATAGATGGGAATTCTCTTACCCAAAAAGCATCGTACTGAACGGTAAACACATCGCCATTATTTTCCTGAAAGCCCAGAAGGGAAGGATGCCCGCTCTATCATTTTGATTCAATATTTTAACAGGATCTTCTGCTAGCCCAATAAGGAAGAAATACTATTACGGAGGGTAAGTATTTAATTGGCATCCAGGCAAACTGATAGTGACTTCTACAAAATGGCATTTCTTCTTCCCCCGCGTGCCTGGGGGCGGTCTGGGGCTCGCGCCTGTGAGGTGGGCGTGGCTGCCAGGGGCTCCGGGGGCCCTCTGTCCCGTGCTTTCACCCTCCGTGCTGCGCCAGCCTGCCACCATGTCTGAATGTGAGTCCACAAATTGCTGAGACTGTTTTGAAGAACACGGGGGACAGACGTGCCGCTCCGGGGGCAAGCACTAGCGGTACAGGGCTGCGTGTGGTTTGGATCCAAGACGAACAGGCAACGGGCTCGGGTAGGGGAGCCCGGGGCAGGCGACAGTCTGGGCAGACGTGGCGGGTGACCGAGGCATCAGTGCAGGTCACTGGGGCGGGTGGGAGGCAGAGCCGTGCGACTGGGGTACCTGGTCATCCACGTAGGAAAAGAAAGCCAGTGCCTCCCCAAGTGTGACAGGTGAGAATGGGCTCCAGGTGAATTCAAGGCCTAAACAGGGAAATGATCTCTTAGAAGAAAAACGCAGGTGAGCTCCTTGATGATGTTAAGATAGAAAAGGACATCTTAAGATCCCCAAGGCACAAGTTGTGCCAAGTCAGGATGTTTGACTCCAGTAGAAGGTGAAGCTCCTGACTGGAAAGACAACGTGACAGAGTAGAAAGACAAGCCTCGCTCCAGACACGTTCTGCAATCGCCATATTGCTCAATGGGTATTGGAGGGAGGGAGGGATGAGCGGGTAAGAAGACAGCCATCTGTGTGTGTTTAAGTCTCCTGCCTGTTCCGACAACGGGCAGAGAGCCTGCTGTTTGTTACTGTTTTCAAATGTAGTGTCTTAAGAGAAAATCTGAGGTGTGGTTGGGACAGCGGATCAGGGGGCGGCTGCCTTTGAAAAGACAATTACTCACAGCTCCCGAGACCGGGAGCACCCACCATGCCAGGGCGGGCAGGTGGGGAAGCATGATGGGCATGGAGGGCGGCCAGGAGTCAGGGAGAGGGGAGAGTTGCGGGCAGGCGCCTTTACTGCGGTTTTTGAAGAGTGAGCAGGAGAGGGCAAACGGGGGAGAGTAATTGCAGTGGGCTCTGGGGCACAGGGCCTCCCAGTCCTCTGATCCCTAGCCCCAGGGACGACGGTGCCTAACGTGGTGAGTGGCTCCGTGGCTCAGAGTGTGACAGCCTGGTTAGGGCCCAGCTAGGGGAGTGGGCTCTGGATCGGCTGGCTTGTATTTGAACAGCAGGCCTCTGGGAAGAGGACCCCCCTCCGAGCAGGGGTGAGGGAGGAGAGCCTGGGGTGGGAGCCACAGCGGGAGCAGAGGGCCGAGGCAGGGTGACTCTGGCAGACGGTGGTTTGTCCAGACCAAGGCGTGAGGGGCAGGTTTTAAGTCAAGTTCACAGAAACCAGAGACGTGGCCCATCCAGGCACACGCTGGTGGCTGCTCCCGCCCTCCAATCTTTTTTATTACCCTGTCGCTCTGAGTTTCCTTTCCTGCTCAACAGCTGCTCAGTCTGGAGCTTCGGGAGAGAAGGACGGGATCAAACTGCCCAAACCGAGAATTTCTCCTCGTGCTCCTTATTTTTGGTGCCCGGCAGGCAAGGCCTAGCAGGTAGGTCAGAGCCCTGGCTTGTGGCCTTCACCTGCTCTGTCTCACCGACCGAAAGGCCCCCCAGCATCTGCCGGGGGGGGGGGGACCCACAGCTGCTGCTTCTGGGATGGGCGCCTTTGTTTGGATCCACTCTTGTCCCCGCTTCTGACACACGCCAGTTTGTCTCCCAAATGTTTTTCTGCCACGCCCTCCACACAAGCAAAGGACCACTCGTTTGCATGCGTGAAAATCCACCCTGGACTAGTCTCATAGCGGCAATGTTAGGGTATTTAATTGCCAACCCCACCGTTAAGCCCTCCCCTGGGAGTGGAGTTCAGAGCCACTCACTTAGGCCTCCCAGCAGAGGCGCTGACCTGGAGCCAGAGAGAGAGCCGCCTAGGAACCCACTTGGCCCGTCTCTGCTGGTCACTCCCTGCTGCCTGGAAACTTGTCCATCCAGCCACCCTTACAGGTCTCTGTGACAGGGCAGGCACTTCCTGGAAACCCAGGCAGACGTGGAGCAGACTCAGAGTTGTGTGTCCATAGTCCACAAGGAGAGCAGAGGGTGCCGATGTGGAAGGGGCGGGACCAGCTCCTTGATTTGCAGCCCCTGGCGCCAAATGGGGATGCAGGGCCCCTTGCTCAAGACTGTGAAGGGTTTCAAACCGGGCCGTAGAGCACACGCAGGCCCTCCAGGAAGTGGGCCCGGAAGAGGCCCCGTGGGCGCTGTTAGCTGGCTGGGCCGGGGCAGAGCCAGCCACAGGGCGGCTGAGCCCTTCATGCTGGGAGGTCGCTGGCGGAAGGAGGGGTGTTCAGAGCGACCCTGTTCTCCATGGATGTTCACACCAAGGGGTCCCTGTCGTCTGATTCACCAGCAGCTGGGTTTTGAGTGGCACAGGGATGCCCAAAAGACCTTTTCTGACTGTCACATGGTTCCCTCCTGGCCCCACCCTGGGACCCCTCTTTCCGACCCTACCGGCAGTTCTGTGCTTTACCGGGGTCTGTCCCCAATCTGGCTTGTGGACTTTCCCCTTGGATGGGGAAGGGGACCCTCTGGTGCTCTGACGGAGGAGGCCCCAGGCCGCCCTCTCGGTCCCTTATTAACCACTTCCTGTCCACCACCGACTGATCCAGGTGACGGGCTGGGACAGGCCGGGTGGGAACGGACGGAAATGCCGGTCCGCGCAGAAGGAGCTGTGGAAAGTGTGCGCTGTCTGGCTGGAGCCATGCGTGCCGACGTTCATCGGAAGTCTGGTTCTCTGTCTTCGTGGGAAGCTCGTTCTGGGCCCTAGCTGGTTGGCTCGGTCCAGGCCCGGCTGTGCGGGGGGCTGTGTGTCCTGTCATCCTGCGTATTCTTCCAGGATTAATGTTCCGAGCCACGCAGGCCGAGTGCGCGTACGGAAACGTGCGGGTGAAATCACATTCACTCTGCTTTCGTCCACCCGCCGGCTCGGGCATCTCCTGACCTCATCTGTTTCTGCTGTGCACAGATGCCTGCCAATCAAACTTGCAAGAGTCCCCTGGTCACCTCAGTGCCCCCTTTATGTTCCCAACTCTTGCACCATCCACTCGGCCATAATTCTCAAGAAAGTGACACCTGGCCCCACCCCCAGGGCAGGGCCCCCCTCCCCCCCTGTGGCTGGATGATCCACCACTTGGAGTAGCAGTCCCCGGAAGTCACCTCCTGCAGGGTTGGCAGGTGTCGGTTGGAGTCACCAAGAAAAACACAGCTCGAGCAGGACTGGCCGGGACAGGCTTTCCTCACGTAGAGAAGAAACAGGGCAAGGCCAGCTTCAAGAGTGGGTCCCCCACGGCCGCAGGTCCAGGCGCGGGCCCCCTCTCATGACGGACCCCCACGCCCCCACGTGTGCAAGCAGAACAAAGAGCCACAGTGAAGCCAGGACAAGAAGGACATTCCCGGGCAGAGGTGCCCGGCACTGCTGGTTCCCTCTGTGGTGACATGTCCCTGGCACAGGGCCCATCCCTGTGAGACACTGCAGGGCGTGCACAGCTGGCTGCATCCCCAACACTCCCTGCACTGCATTCCCTGCGATGGCATAGCCTGGAGTGCTTCCTGCTCTTCCACGTGGGCCCTCGTGCAAACCACGCACAAGCAAAAGGAAAATGCCCTGGAGGCTCAAGGGTGACCAGGGTACTGGGTGCTCTGACCTTGAATCTCCACTGCAGCCCATGGAGGGGCCTCTCATCCTGCTTTGGTTCCTCTGCACTCGGTACTGTCCTTGTTCACCTGTCACTGGCCCCATCTCTCCCAGGTCCCCAGGAGCTCCTGGGCTGAGCTGGCTCCATGTTCTCCGGAGGCTGCCGGGCAATCACATCCAATCTCCATATCACCAGGGCCAGGCTGATGAGGGCATTAGGTGCCCCTGAGGACGGTTTTGCTGAGGCCCACCACACCCCCCAAAGGCCAGCCCTGTCCTGCCACAGCGAGAGCCACAGGGATGTGGAAAATACAAAAGTGGCAGAGTACTGATAAAACTGTGCATGCATCACAGAGTGAGGCCCCGGAAGCAAGTGTGTGGCTGCTCCCCATCCCCACCCCTCCCCCAGGCAGCCCCTCCCCAAGCTGGGCAGTACTCAGTGATCCACAAAGCTGAGGCTGACAATCTACTTTCAGAGCCTGAGTGATGGTCTCTGGCCTGCCTGGGTTTTTGTTTTCAGAGTCTGACACAGGGACTTTGCTGGGTGACCCTATGTTTCAAAACTCACACTGAGACAGATGGTCTGCCCAGTGATGTTTCCTGACTCGGCCATCCCCTTGTATAAAAAGCCTCACCCAGAGTGTGGGTGCCGATTCACATTCGATTGTCCATTTGATGAATGGCCTTTCCCAGCAGGATCGAGCCTGGATCACTGGGGGACACTCTCTGGCCGGGATTCAGGAGTGGAGGGCCAGGAAGAGAGGGTGGGGGGTCCAAGAGGGGCGGTTCCGGAATGGCAGTTCCCACCAGGCACCCCCTCCACCCCTTCCTGGGTCAGGAAGTTCAGGACTGACTACGTGTGCAAAGCAGCGTGCAGAGCTGGCTGTGAAGAATCAATCACTCCAGGCCAGGAAGGTGATAAATAATTACCAAGGACTTGGGGGAAATCACAGCTTAGCAGCTGTTCTTTCGCTCCAAGCCGTCACCGTCACCCGCGGCAGGTCTGGGCGAAGACGGATGGGGAGCCGACCCAGAGTGCAAAGGGGCGTCCCCTTCGCAACGCTGGGCTCCTGCTCCCTGGGGCCACAGAGGCCCAAGGGTGTCCGGCTGCACCCAATGGGGGCCTCGGTGCCACAGATGACAGTGTCCCCTTCGTCCTGAATTCCAGATCGCGTCTTGAACGTTTACAGGGTACACAGGCCTGTCCTTGGTGCTTGGGACATCACCCTCTGTTGTCCTGATGGCTTCCCGCGAGGGAGCCGCCACGGTGAATCCTCCTTTTACAAAGAGGCACAGAGAAGGCAGCGGCTCCACTGAGGCCGCACAGCTGGTGAGCAGGGGAGGCAGGACTGGAACCCAGGCGCCACCACTGCGCCCTCCCGTCTTGAGGCCTCACGCACATGTCTCCTCAATCCTGTCCCGGGTACCTCCTGGCTCCCTTCCCCCACCCACCCCTCCTCCAATCTGTAGGAAATACTATCACTCCACCTTCAAACACACCCACCATGGGACCACCCCTTCCCCACCTCACCTGGGGATGGGTGGCTGAGATAGGGACGGACAGCCATGGCCATCCTGACCAGCCAGCCCCCAGCCAGTCTGCCAGCTGAGCCGAGGTTTGCCAAGCCCCGCCCAGAGTGCAGCAGAGCCTCCGGGCCCCTCTGCTGACGCCCTGTGAGCCAAAGGCATTGTTCTGTGCGGAAGGCTGCTGAGGGCTGAGTTGTTTGGCAGCGTTACTGTGGTAACAGATAACTGATACACTTGGATTTGAACCAGAGTGTGAATCAGGTGACTCTGCGTGGGCTGCCCTGGCACAAGGGGCACTTTCTGGGGGGTGGGGAGCTGAGGAGGGGCCCTGGGTACCTGGGTCAGCGGCGGCCGTTCGCTGCCCCTGGGGCTGAGACAGTGGGCGGGTCACAGTTGTCAGGCAGAGACCCCCGCTACGCCTCTGGCAGCTCTGAGCCTTCAGCCAGGCTTCTCTCTGGGGTGGGAGGGGAAGGGTGGACACCCCTCTGTGACCCTCGCACCCGGCTGCCCACTGGGCGTCACAGGGTGGGCCTTGTGTTATGTTCTTGTCGAGGGGAAGGCTGGACTCGGGGAGGGTGGGATGGGAAGGGGTGCGTACCTCTCTCTCAGTAGGGTTTCCCAAAAGCAGGACCTGAGGCAAGGACGTCAATGTGGACAGTTTATTTGGGGAGTGGCCCCAGGAAACAAGAGTAAAGGACAACCAGTGATGGATGTTTTAGGAGCCTGGGCTGAAGCCTTCGGGAGAGGAAGGGCTCTGGGAGCCACCTGGGCTGTGCCCCAGACCCACCCACGGCCGGGCAGGGGGCTGCGACGTCAGCCCCAGGCTGGAGGGCTGTCTCCGGGGATGTCCTGAGTGTGCGATGATGGAGGAGACTGGTCAGGGTGGCCCCTGGCAGTGGGCGAGGGCTGGCCCCATGCCTACTCTTCCCCACAAAACTTAACTCTTGCTCAGCTCCTCTGTGGGGCTCCCCAACCCTCCAGGTTGCTGGTCACACTTTCCCTTGGGCCCTGTGGCCACCGTTACCACAACAAGACCCATTTAGCAGGCGCTCCCATTGTACCATGCGCAGTGCCAAACAGTTCGCTTCTGTAGACTGTCTCAGCCCACTCACTGCCAGGACCCTCGGAAGTGGGTACAGGAGTATCGTCACTTGCAGACCAGGGGCTAAGGGTCTCGTGGCTGGAAAATGGAGGAGCCTGGATTCGAACCAACTCCCAGATGGACTCTGGAGCCAAACACAGAGCCCTTAACAGGCAGCACCCAAACTGTGGGTAAGTGTCTGTCTCCTGCCCGGGCTGACAACCTTCGTGGGGGGGGGGGGTGCACAAACTCCCCATGGTGCCTGGCACACAGCGGCGTGGTGTGCACTCCAGTGGGAGGGGATGCACCCACACCACCAGATGGAGCCCCCAGCTCTCATGCATTCCGGGCTCACACTCCCACGGGTGGGCGGCCGTGGGCAAAAATAGCTGTCTCCTTCAAGTGGAGTTCCAAGAGGAAGAAATCAGGACCCCACCTCAGACAAATGGACAGTTTTCAGAAGAGGGACACAGCAGCCGGGCCTCCAGCGGAGCCCAGCTCCAGCATGACGATTTAAGCGCGATTAACTGAGGCCTCGGCCCCAGTCGATAGAATAGCGGGCGCGTTGTCAGGTTTGCCACAAACCGTTATTCATTATCCCGGGGCTTCACCGGCTCGCTGGCGCCGGCTGCAGTGCCGCTTCTCCTGCAGTCAGCTATATTTTAATCAGCCACATTACCGAAGGTGTCCCTGGAGAGCATCGGGGCATCGCTTGGCATGGCAGCTGCTCGCCGATCGGAATAGAAAGGTTCCAAAGTGCATTAATGCGCTGTGACACTGTGCAAGTTAATTTATAGACAAATTAAACACCATTTGGAGATGAGCCGGGGACGGGCTTGGCTTCAGACAATATTTAAATGGCCTCAGGGTATCGATTCTGGAGGAAATCTTTGCCAAGACTCATGACGGTGTATGGATATTTGTATAGAATTCCCAAGCTCAGCATAGGCATGCACAAAGGAGACTCAGAAAGCAAGATAGAGCCCCCAAGCCAAGAGCATTTAAATGGCAGATCTGCACCCACCATTCACTTCCTGAGCATGTGTGGGGTCCCAGGCACTGTGTGTGGCCCTGAGAGTCCATAGGGGGGGCAAACCAGAGAAAGCTGTGCCCCCCGAGCTCCTCTGCCAGGTATTCGGCTCCCTGCAAGGACACCTGGGATGCCTGAGCATGTTCACACTAAAATGAACATTGTCAGCCATCTCCTCCAATCAGCCCCTCCTCCTGAGGTCTCTGTCAGTATTCGGTGCCCGCACACCCCAAGCCGGAAACCCAGCGGGTCTGCCTGGCCACGCACACCACCCGTCCCACCATTGTTATCTCCTCGTTCTCTCCCGGGAAGGAGGAAGGAGAGCACCTGCCTCTCCCTGAGGTTCAGGCATGGGTGCCCGCCGGGAGCTCTCCGGGCCCCCTGTCCCATGCACTGACTGAGGAAGCCATGAGATGCCAAGGTGTCTGCCTCCCCGGTTGGTCTGTGTCCATTTCCAAAACCCTGTGTGGTTGCTTCGTACGTGAAACAGAATCACGGGCCGTTTCATGCTCTCGAACTTAAACAGCTGCTAACGCCAGAAAACCTCGTATTTAGTAACCAGCGGGTCTGTGTTTAATTTCGGTCTCTTTGCTGTTCCCAGTCTTTATTATGCGCCAGAGATTTCTGCGCAAACCCGGTCACAGCTTCGCTTCGTCTTTGGCAGGCTTGACAATCCCTCTGCCTTGTTTGCCTGGTGGTGGCGGGGGGGCGGGGGGGGCTCACTTAGCCCTGCCCCCCTGGGGAGTCTATAAATAGAGGGAGAGATGTACACACACAGAGAACTTTAAATGCTGCAAAACTGCTCAGCTCAGAAAAGCTGCAGACTCTCCCAGCCTCCAGGGTTCCTTGGCCCCCCATGCCGGCAGCCAGCAGCTTCTGGGTCCCTGTATCTGTTACCTGTTTTCTGCCCCCTTTGAGGACCTTCAGAGGGCAGGAGGGCCAGAGCCGGACCCTGCCCACGCAATTGCTAACTGCAGGGTGTGCTCCCCTCCCATGGACGTCTCTCCCAGGACGGTTCCCGTTAGAACGCAGACCGCCGTTCAGGTGTGGGGGCCTGATACATGACTGTTCAGCAAATACTCACTATGCACACCATGGCCATAGCACACTTCCCTGCCCCACTGATATTGAGCTTGACCTTGGGACTTGTTTTGACCAGTAAAATGTTGGCAGACATGATAGGAGCAGTGGGTTGAAGGTCACCTGTGTTTTTGGCTTGCCCTATTGCCCACCTGACTTTCCCATGCTTAGAATGTGCCCGGAGCTACCCTTGGTCTGGCAAGGATGTGAGCACACAGGGCAGGTCTGGAGCCGGTTTCAGCCAGATGGAAATAAGACCCGCCGAGTCCCCTGACTGACAATCGAGTGGGAACAGTGCCTCTAGTTGTATGCTGTTCGGTTCTGTGATTGGATGTTAAGCAAGAACACGGCTAATTCAAGGGGGCAGGCTTCCTTTCCTTCCACATTCTCCCTAGCTGTTCTTTTGAATCTAAAATTGACATTGCAGATCAATCCCCAAAGAAGAGCATGAACTTGGAGTAGATTTGCTAGAGGTGAAGGTCTTGCTCCAAGGGGCAGACTCACAATCTTGGCCAGGCTGCCCAGCATGCAGCCACAGGACATGCCCCCTGTTACTTAGCAAGATGGTTATAAGTAGGGCAGAGCTAGTTCAGCTGTCCAGTGGGTCAGTGCCAGGCTCCAGGCTGGTGCTCACCTGCTGAGCTAGTCCCCGGTAACGGAGATCAGCCCGCTCAGGGACTGTGCAGTCCCGGGGTGCTGTCCAGGGCAGAGGTGCTGAACCAAGCTCAGGCCCTGCTGGAAGGGTTTAGACAACAGAGCTCAAGGGTTCATGCTCCGCGGCTCGTACCCCCCTGCTCTGACCGTGGTCTTTCTGCCTCTCAGCGTCTTCGCTCAGCCCTTCTCTGCAGTGTCTCTTGCTGTCCCCCTGTCATAGCCCTGATCCATTCCCCAGGGGGAGGACTGTTCATCCAGTGTCAGATCTCCAGATCACCCAGATGATCAATTTTCGACTACTGGGCAACAGAGCATGGGATCGATTTGCTGTCAGACATTGCTAGGCAACTGGAAGCCTTCACATGGTCTTCATGCAGTGGAGGGAGCTGAGAAGAGTGGATGGCACCGTGGGGCCGGTTCTTCAGGACCCGCAGCCCGTGAGACTAGGCACTCGGGCCTCAGGGTGAAGAGGGACTTGCTGCTTCCGAGACTTCAGGGATGTTTCGTCTGACACTCTGGCTTCAAGCAAACCACTCGCTTAAAAATCCTTTTCACTGTGGAACATTTCAAGTATTCATGCAGAGCGATACTATCGTGAATATCTGCGGACCCGGAACTGAGCCTCTACGGCGACCAGCCCGTGGTGAACCCAGCTTTGCTTTCTCTCCCACCTGCCTCCCCACCCCCGCCCTCGGGGTGCATTTAAGCAAACCCTCAACATTGCGCACAGCTGTTTCGGTGGGCACCTCTGCAAGGGAAGGGCTCTTAACAGGCAAAAACAAAAACGCGACACTTCCATCACATCTGAGAGAAATTAACCGTCACGTCTTCAAAACCTCAAGTAGCCAGTATGTTTGCCTGTCTCCAAATGTCTTCTGTTTGCGGTTGTACCGTGTAACCAGGATCCAAATAAGTTTCAAATATTGTCATCGGCTGTGGCGGTTCTTAACTTCCTTTTAACCCACCAGCTTTCCCAGCTGAAAGGAGGTTATCTGTGCTGTAGATTCCCCTGAGCTGAGCCCCAAGTGTGTGGTGTCATGGACCTCGTCCCTCCGTCCCCCGTATTTCCTGTTGACTAGTAGTGAGATCTCCCAGTGGGGCCGGGGTCAGGTTCAATGTGTGGGTCAGACGACTTTCTAAGGAGTTCTTATCAGTCATCTGCGATGCCTGCTTCCCCCACCCCCTCCCTCTGTGTCTCCCAGGGTCGGTAGCTGCTGGTCGCTTCCCAGGGACTGGCAGTGCACCTCGTGGAAGGAGATGTGTGCGGTACACACATGTGACAAAGGAGTCGTGTCTGGACTACATCAGGAGCCCTTAAAATTAGGAAGGAAAAGGTAGGCTGCCCCCCTTCTACGGTGACACACACTGTTTCTGAACGAAAGCTTTCTGACCCCTTCCTCCTAGAAAGTTTTCTGAACATGGAAACCGATGAGCAGAAGAGGCTCCGACTGCTTCTGCAGAGGGACAGGGCAGGGAGGAATGGAATGACAAGTCGTCCCCTCCCTTCAGCCATGGACATGAACGTGTCACGTGTTTGCTGCGGGGAGGGGCTGCCATGGGGAAACTAGTCCATCAGTTTCCCAAGCCTGACTCGCCAAGATTCTTGAGTGGCTGAGGGACTCATCCGATGACAAAGAAAATCAAAATCAATAACGGATGTCACGGGATGCAGGCCGTGGAAGGGGCGGTCCCGGGACTCCGCAGACCCGCAGGGAGCACTCTGGGATAAAAACGCATAAACATCAGTCAATTACTTCAAAGTGTTTCTCTTTTTCAATTAACTGGAGTAATTTTGTCATAATCCCCGCAGCTTGTGTCCTTAAATGGCAATCAGTGAAGGATCGACTCCGTCTTCTGGTAAGAGGCTCCCTGGTTCTGGGCTCCCATGGCCAGAGCTCAGCCCCACGGGGCGGAGGGGACTGAGGCTCTCACGCAGCCCACCGCACTTTGGGACCCCACTCCAGCGCCAGCCGCTGGCAGTGAGCATCAGAGCATTTCCCGAGGCCCCGCCTTAGCCCGTGACTTAAGGACCTGCGGCTGGACGCGTACCTGTGCTGTGTGGGTCCAAATAAGCTCCTGAGGACAACACGGAGCCCCTTGAGAAGGATGGGGGCATGTGTTTCAAGTCCCCAGGCTACCATAAAGCGATGGGGCCAGGCCTTCGCTCCTCCTCACCATGCAGGGGCAGCAGAGTGAGCCACGAACTCCACAGGCCCCACCTCCACGGGGGGCTGTGCATGCAGCTTCTGGCACCGCCGGGCCACGGGCGGCCCACCTTCTCAGCCCTGGAGTTCGCGTGCCTTGTGAATGCTTTTCAAAGCCAGGTCACTGGCGTTGTCACGTTTGGGCCTCACAAAACCCTGCTGAAACAGCGCCCGCCCCATCTACAGGTGAGGAGACTGCCATCTGAAGCCTGAGGTCAACAGACAATGAGTGAAGACACCAGGACGGAATCCCCCTGCCCCGACCTGAGCTGTGCCCCGAGCCTGGTCCTGGCTCCAGTTGGCATAGCATTAGGGGTGAGGGTGTGTGTCCTAAAGGCCAGAATTGGGGTCTTCACGCAGCTCGACAGGGCCTAGCACTTCCATTGTTGATACAGGGAAAGCAAACCCAACAGTTCATGAGGCTGACCAGCCCAGGACAGGGTCATCTTGATGGTCAGGAAGGGAAGCCCACATCCTGCTGGTTCGCGGCGAGCCTCGATCCTCTGTGGCCCAGGAGATGACCAAAGTCACCGGCCCTTCGTAAGGGCGTTCCGTACACCTGGAGGCAGTAGGCAAGTCACATCTCAAACAATGAGGACAAAGCTCATTCCTCAGTGTCTCTCTGGGGGCAAAGGGACCTTCCACTCTCAGCCACCGTGGTCCCTATCACGGTGTATTCACAGAGGTGAGATGTCCTGTGTGAGACCACTCAGTGTCCCCAGATGGCAGGCTGGCCTCCTGACTGCAGTGGGCTAAAGGACCCCCCAGGCTTCCTGTGCAGGTCCTGCCCCTCCCACTCTGCCCATGGAGAATTGCCCAGCCAGCTGGAAGGCTGTGCACTGTTCCCCCGACCCCGACCCCACCCCTCAGGTCTGCAAGGGCTGCTGCCCTGGCAGGGACAATGAGAATGGTTTGGAAAGAGATGCCAACGGCAGCTGTGAAGGCAGAACCAGCAGCCAAGAGGCAACCCCAGCTCCCCTTGGCTCCTCCAGACAAGGCTTGTTTTACATCCTAATGCCCAAGCTCTCAATCACAAGCTCTCAGCCTCTGCCCTCCCATTCCCAGGCCAGAGAGGGGAGAAGTGGCCTCAGAGCTATTTCCTCCACCGGCCCGCACATCCCTCCAAACCACCTGGGCTGCTTCTGCCCCAAAGCAGGTCAGGTCAAGGGACTCTCTGGGGTGAGGCTCTAGCGTCAGAATTGTTAACGTCCCCGCACCAGGGGGACTTGAATGCCCAGCCAGAGTCGAGAATCACCCCCTTCAGAGGACCTTCAATGCAGGGGTTTCTCAGCTCTGGGGGGCTGTAAATAGTCCTGACCCCAGGACCCCGCTCTGGAGGCCCCAGGTCACTGTGCCCGGGTGCAGCACAGGCAGCTTGAGCTTTCAAAGCTCCCCAGCGAGTCTGATGTTCAGCCAAGGTGGGACCGTCGCTTCCGGACACGTCTATCCTTTGCTTTCAGAGCAGCCCCCAGGAACTCTGGGTCCCTCTGGCTTTGAGAAAGTCACTCGATTCGGCATGGCATCTGCACATGGGTAAAACTGATGCCGAAAATTGCAGCAACCTGGCAAACGAACCGGTAGAGCGGACCCCAAGGAATGACTTCATCTTCTTCAGGAGTAACAGCCCCAAACTCGGCAGTGTGTTTAAACCCATGTAAACTCTTTCGTGTCTGTTTGAACATGACCGTGGGGAAGTGTTTGCAGGTCTCCGAATTTTTATTTCCTCCTCAGAAAAGGGGGCTGAGTGACTCACTGGTGGTTGCTGGGTTCGGGGTTCAAGTCTCTGACTCTGAGCTGTGGGGCTTCCCGCCTGAACGGCTTGGGACACGCAGTGGGTGGTCTGGGGACTGAAGGGGGCTGCAGGGGCAGGAGCTGGTGTCTCTTTTGCAGAAAAAGAGCATCAGGGTTTGGGGAAAACCCGTGGCCATTGAGTGTGTGAGGCTCACCCAAGGCTGGGGACCCTTCCAGATAGACCCACAGAGGTTACCAACTGTGAGGAGGAGAGGCTTTAGCATTTGAGCGGGCTGGTCACCTGCAAGGCCAGAGCAGCTGGGTGAACACCAGGCAGAGGCAGGAGGCTGGCTCCACTTGAGACTGATGACCCACAGCTTGTCCTTCTCTCGTCACACCTGGACCCACCTGGCTCTGGCCTGGGTTTTGGTTCTGGATGCCTTTGTCTCTGTGGATCTTGGATGGAGTCAATGTCAGGACCGAACAGAGTAAGACCCTTTCTGGAGGAGGATTTCTGAGTCACCAGGATCTCACCTCCCACTCACTCTTTGCATGGAAGCTACTGGAGGATGTGCTCCAGCAGAATGAGGATGTAAATCCAATTAGACAAAAATACAGGGTCCAGGTAATGGGAGCTCGAGCCACAGGAAGAGAGGGACAGAGAGGGGAAGTGTGAGAGAAAGGGAGGCTCCAGCTCCGAGCAAAGAGAGAAGTCTTCAAAAATATATATATTTTAAAGATTTTATTGATTTATTTTTAGAGAGGGGGAGGGAAGGAGAAAGAGAAACATCAATGTGTGGTTGCCTCTCACACGCCCCCTACTGGGGACCTGGCCTGCAATCCAGGCCTGTGCTCTGATTGGGAATTGAACTGGTGACCCTTTGGTTCACAGGCCGGTGCTCAATCCACTGAGTTATAGCAGCCAGGGCAAAGAGATGTAGATATCGATATAGATAAATATATAGATATATTTATATATAAATAGATACATATTTATATATATTAAAATATATATACATATATATATTTAAAAAGTCTCTTTAAAAAATGTATGAGGTGGAGGGAAGGACTTTGAGGGATCAGAGGGGACAGGGAAGGACTTTGGGAGGCGGGGGCAGGAAAGTCTGACAGGGGCAGTGCAGGGTGCTTGGGGCCAGAGAGCAGAATTGGGGGAAGGGACAGCACAGGGACCCAGGTTGGGAAGCACCTCACCTAAAGCTAGAGGAGGCTTTTCTCCAACACCCACCAGCCAAGAAGTTGGAGAAGCACAGCAGCTTCCTCAGGCGGCTCCGGTGGACCACAGTGTCCAGGGTGGAAACAAAATTCTCAGTTTGGTTTTCAAGGTCAAAAGGTCAGGATGCAGAACCAGGCAGAGGTCGCAGCTCTGCAGGCCAGCAGGAGGGTAACTTTGCCTGTCACCTCCCTGGGTGGTGCCTGGATTGCAGCCAGAACTCTAGCACCTTTGGTCTGGCCATGCCCAGGTTCCTGCCCCCCATCTTTTCCTTCCAGGGACCACCCACCACCGCCACCTCTGATCAGTCACCAGAAGAGCACAGCCAGACACACTTAGGAGCAATCGACGCGAGGGTCACTTCCACAGACTGTCAGCAGGCAAATGGCTGAGTCTCTGACTCCTCACGGCTCCACGGGGCTGATTACAGGTAACCAGGAGCCTGGAGGCTTGGCTGCACCTGCCTCGGAAATTTTTTTGTTAGTCTGGAGTGTCTTGTCACATGATCTCCCACTGATAGAAGTGTGGGTGCGCCTGTGTCTCTGTGTGTGCCCGCGTGTACATGTGCACACATATCTGTGTGCATGCATGCAATCACACGCTCTGGGCTGCAGGCCTGGGTATCTGCAACAGCAGGGATGAGATCAAGTGTCACCTCAGAAAGCCCAGGACAAGACCACCCACCCAGCCTCCAGCCATGCACGCAGGGCCACACAGGGCCACACACACTCACACAAGCACTCTGATGTTCAGTACTGTGGGGCAGGGGGCTCTGGGCCCCCATTCTGACAGCTATGAAGCCCCTGAAGCTGCGGAAGCTGCTGGCCTCAGGGAGCCTCCTGGCAGCAGTGCTGGGAGGCTAGGCGGCTGGCCAGCTCTGAGCCTCTGGGCTCACTGCAGCCCCTTCGGACACCCGAAGCCTCTGCCTCCTGCCTCCCAGCTCCAGCACCTGCACCAGCCCGCTGCTATCTCGGGAAGAGCCAAGGGCCTCTGCGGAGAGCTGTGGCCTTCTGCCTTCTGTCCAGAACAAGGCAGAGGAGTGACTCCAAACCTGTGCCTCAGCCCCTCCTCAGCCCCGGTGCCCCACCCACGGTAGGGATGTTCTGCTGTGTCTGACACACAGCCTCTCTCCCGGTTTGGAGAAAAGGATTTTTGTTTTCCTTTTACAAGCTGTAATCCACCTCCTAGAGGTGCCCAGAGCTCCCCCTTGTGGCAAAGCCACGCAGGCGCAACATCTGGACACCTGGAGTCCAGGTGCTTTTCGCTGGGCAGAGCCCTTGGATACCAGGAAACAATACCTCCCCTGGGACACAAGCCATCCTCAGGTGTCACCTTGGCCTCCAGCCGGATGCCATTTTATATGTTTCTTAGCAACAATCTGCTGAGAGCACTTCAAAGCTCTCTTTGCAGAATTTCTAGAGGCCAAAGGGACCTCAGTGGTGGGGGATGGGGACTTCTCACCCCATCCTGGTCCAGTTGCTGGGACCGGAAGTGCTGCCTTTCTCACCACATCTCAGGGGCCAGCCCCTGCCCTCCGAGGCCCACCACAGCCCCTGCCCACTCACTGGCACATACACCTGAGGAAGAACAGGAAAAAGGAAGTGTTTTCATCTTTACACATTGCCCGATTATTGCCAAAATCATTGGAATGAGGGCTGACACCTACAAATACAACAATTCCTGCTCTAGGTCTTTAGGTTCCTTAACTCACCTCATCCTCACAACATTTCCAATGTGGAAAGTGTGGAAAATACAAAATCACAAGGAAGGAAAATAAAGCTCGCATCCCACATGCATCCTCTCCAGTTGTCCACCTGGGCACAGGGACTGCTGAGCAAACAGCGACCAGTGCCTGTCCTGCTGAGCATCAGCTCGTGAGCCACGCCCCCTGCTCGTGGGAAATAGTGTTGATGGCTGCACTGCCTTCCGTCTCCTGGGATGTGCCATCACCTATCCAGCTGTTCTCGGGGGGAACACTGTTTTTACCAAGAGTGGGAGCCTGCGCGATGCCAACTCCTGGGGTTGATTTACTTCAGCCCTGTAGCTGCTCATACATGGGCTTGGGTGTAAGAGCAGTAACCTGTGCCCAAACCCCCATCCGTGGGTATCTCACACGCGTGTGAGTGTGTGTGCACCCACATGCTTAGAGTTACCCTAGAAGAAGTTATACTTCCTAGGAATATGTTCAAAAGGATTAAAAACAGCTATTTAAGAAAAACAGGTACTCAAATAAACACTCGTATATGAAAGTTCGGTCAGCACCTTCACAGCGGCCGGGGGCGGGGACGACCGATGGGGCCAACACAAACAGCAGGACGCTGTGCGGCTGTACAAAGGGGCCAAGGATGCAGACGTGCTATCACGTGAGTGAGTCTTGACAACGTCATTGTGGATGCAGGAAGCCAGACACGAAAGGCCACACCTCGCACGGCCCCATGTATATGACGCGTCCAGAGGAAGTCCACGGAGAGAGCAGACTGCTCCATGGGGACGGGGTGTGTTTGTAGACAGACGGGAAATTTTGGAACGAGGTGCAGGTGGTGGCTGTAAAATGTTACAAATGTGCAAAACACCGCTGAAATGTTCACTCTAAAATAGTTATTTGTTGTTATGCAAATGCTACCTCAGGTTTTTTTTCTTTTTTAAAGAAGTCACACTAGTGGCCCCTTTCAAGCCTGACTCACACAAATCACCCCACTGTGGCCAAATGCCCCTTCCTGTTTTGCTGCCCATTTCCCAGAGGTCTGTAGCTGAGACTCTGACCTTGTGCAGCTGAGGCCCTGACCTTGTGCAGAGCTGAGGCCCTGACCTTGTACAGCAGAGGTTCTGACCTTGTGCAGCTGAGGTTTTGACCTTGTGCAGAGCTGAGGTTCTGACCTTGTGCAGCAGAGGTTCTGACCTTGTGCAGCAGAGGCCCTGACCTTGTGCAGCTGAGGTTTTGACCTTGTGCAGAGCTGAGGCCCTGACCTTGTGCAGCTGAGAACCACGCGCACAGGCACCAGCTCCATCTTCCTGTTCTCCCCCCGCCCCCTCTGTTCTGGGACATATATTTGTCAGAGAAAAGACTTCAGTCACAACGTGGGATCTGAATGACTTGTGCTGAGGACATTGAACCTCTTTTTTTATTTTTAGACCTAGTCCAAAAGAAGCAAAAGGCCCAGCAGCCCCGAGACAAGGCTTTGGACAGTGGCCAAGCACTTCTGAGACTCTCTGTCACGAAGCACACAGAGGAACGTTGGGTGAGTCTTCCAATAACCAGAGTTCATCTCCTTCAGCCAATCCAGGAGTGCGAATCCCTTTCACTTCTCCTCGGAGGCTGTGGTCCCCCCAGGCAACATCACTTAGGGAGACCCCACTTCCTCCAGCCTACCCCAAGGGTGCTTAAAAGAGCTTGGGGAGTCCCTCTCACCAGCCCCCACCCCACAAATTTCTTAATAACTCAGGGACATTTGTTACTGGGAACACTTAAAACTCTGGTTGGTCCCATTGTTGGTCACTGCAGGTGCACACAACACTCCCAATGTGCCCTGTCCCATGGTCCCTGTGTCCCGCATTCTGACCTTGAATTGGGGCATGAGGAAAAAGGTCAGCCTTCTCTCCCGCCCTCACCTGCCAGCGTCTGCATCGGGACATCAGCAGCAGCTTCGACTACAAAAATCTTCATGAAGCACCTGAGCGAGCGGCACTGGGTGCTGGGCGTGTGTGGCTCCGTGCTCGCATCTGTCACGCGATTTGGGCAACTGCTCGGGTTGATCGGATTGGGTGCTTTTAGCTGCAGCGACAGAGACAATGAATCAATTCGGCTTTATTAATAGCAGTTTTGCTATTAATATTAATCTCGGAAGCAGGTAGGTGGGGGGGAGGCTGGTGTCCGCTGACCAGCACAGTCACAAGGACCCATCTTCCTTCCCTGTGGCCTTGCCCTCCCCAGCATGCTGGCTGTAGCCCCAGGCGGCTCCCCTCGGGGCTGCAGGACGTCTGAGGCAGCTCCAGGCAACCCATCCAGGGCACAGCGCTCAATGGAAGTGAGGGTCTCGAAGACCCGGCTTAGCTCTGCTGCAGACTTCCTCTCAGCACTCATTGGTCAGAATGGGGTCACGTGCTCATTCCTGAGCCAATTGCTGGCCCTGGAAGTAGGATTCCCTGGATCAGAATGACTGCGGTTCTCCTGGTGTGGTTCCCAGGCCAGCAGGGTCCGTGTCCCCGGAGAGCTGGTTGGCAATGCGGACTCTCGGGCCCGCCCCGGAGCCACTGAGTCGGGAACTCGGGGTGAGCCTCAGCCAACGGCATTTTTTGTGTTGCTCTTCGAATTCAGTTGTCTCCATTTTCCCACCGCCTCTTTCGCCCGCCCCGCCCTCCATCCTTCCGCCCTTTGGCTTTGTCCCTGGATCCTTTCCACATGTTCCTTGATGACCCTTCCCCTATTTTCCCCCATTATCCCCCCTCACTGTCAGTTTGTTCTTAATTTCAATGTCTCTGGCTATCTTTTGCTTGCTTGTTTGTTTTGTTGATTACTTTCCACTTAAAGGTGAGAACCTTTATCATGTGGTATTTCTCCCTCACTGCCTGGCTTATTTCACTTAGCATAATGCTCTCCAGATCCATCCCTGCTGTCCTGAAGGGCAGGAGCTCCTTTTTCTCCGCCTCGTAGCACCCCATTGTGTAAATGTACCATCATTTTTTGATCCACTCATTGACTGATGGGCACTTGGGTTGCTTCCAGCACTTGGCTATTGTAAATTGTGCTGCTATGAACATTGGGCTGCATAGGTTCTTTTGAATTGATGTTTCAGGATTCTTAGGGTATAATCCCAGCAGTGGAATTGCCCGGTCAAAAGGCAGTTCCATTTTTAGTTTTCTGAGGAAATTCCACATGGTTTTCCACAGTGGCTGCACCAGTCTACAATCCCACCAACAGTGCACTAGGGTTCCCTTTTCTCCACATCCTCTCCAACACTTGTCTGTTGATTTGTTTATGATGGCCATTCTGACCGGTGTGAAGTGGTATCTCATTGCGGTTTTAATTTGCATCTCCGATGGCTAGTGATGCTGAGCATCCTTTCATATGTCTCTGGACCCTCTGTATGTCCTCCTTGGAGAAGTGTCTGTTCAGGTCCTTGGCCCATTTTTTAATTGGGTTGTTTGTCTTCCCGGAGTGGAGTCGTGTGAGTTCCTTGTACGTTTTAGAGATCAGACCCGGTCTGGAACGGTGTTTTTTGTTCAGTAGTGTGGCGACCGCGTTTTAACCACCATTCAATGGGCGACGAACTTGGCAAGACCCAATGTGATTTCCTAAATAAAACTTCCCAAGGTTTCACAAAATGAAAAGCGTGTGATTTATACAAAAATATTTTATCTAAGTAAAATCTGAAATGCTATTAGTATTTTTTTTTCAGAATACATGTTAATAGGCTCCCCAGGTGATACAGATGGTTTAAAAACTCCCAGGGGATCCAACTGTGCAACCGGGCTAGAGACGTGGCTCATATTAGTTAATTCATTCAAACATTCATTCATCAAACACTGGCCCCCTCCTATGTCCCAGGCCCTGGGGAAACAGGTGCTAAAGCCATTGTCCCAGCCCTTGAGAAGCTTACACTGATGGTCCAGTGGAAAAAACAGGCCACCACACAGTAAAGTCTTGGTATCTAAAAAGCACCCTGTACTCAGGACCCATCCAGACTCGGCCTCCCAAACCCTCACCTCCCTGACTTGTTCTGCTCACATCCCTCCACTTCCCATCTCCATCCTGCATTCCTATCCTCCATCCCTCAGGACTGATGATAGGAATGGCCCTGGTCCACTCTGGGGCCTGGGGTTCCCCTGCAGGTCCCTGTCTGCCTGGCAAGAGAGACCAGCTAGACCCACCCTTTCAAGCAGGGAGGACCAGTGCCCACAGGACCTGCGGTCAGGGCCCCCAGAGGTCTCTGCCCAGCCCTTCCCCCCAGGCAAAACCCCACACAGCCACCACGGACCCTGGCCCTTAATCTCTGCAGGGACCTCCGAGGCTCTCAGTGCCTGAGGAAGTGTTTTCTCAACGCTGGGTCACCTGTCTGGCATGTACCGCCCTCAGAGCCTCCGGGCACACACGGCAGTGCCCAGGCCCATGTGATGGGCACCTTGGAAGGTCTTGTGCCCCAGCCTGTTTTGGGCAGACCGGAAACCAAATATCAGAATTTCCCATCCTTGTCAGTCCGTGAGGCGTCGATGAACATCCCTGCCCAGCCAGGACCCCCGGGACGGACCGCACAGAAGCAGACCCACGTCTGTCCATCAGCAGTGGACCCCAAAGCCAGCCCTGCTCCTGGGAGCCTGGTGTTTGGGGGCTGGGAGACACCGGCCTTCTTTGTGGGTAAAGCTGTAGCACATTTCCACCAAAGGACAAAGGCTTGTTTGCAGTACTGTTACTTTTTAAGCAATTTTTTTTTAACTTCTAATTGGAGTATCACTCGCACACGCTGAGATGTAGCTGTCTTGACAAATACACCTGCGTAGCCCGCACTCTGTGCAAATACGGCACAGCTGTCTCACTACAGCGAGCCCCTCCCCCCACCGCCCGGCCCCAGAGACAACCACTGCGCTCCTCTCTGTCACTCTGTCACCATAGATTAGTTCTGCCTCTTCTAGAGCTTCACAGAAATGGAATCACACAGAAGGAACTCCTTTGTGTCTGGCTTCTTTAACTCAGCATAAAGCCAGACAATTATGTTTGAGCAATTTTCATTTTCCATGCAGCTTGTGTGCTGGAGAAGGCTTCTAGATGTGGCATCTTTGTGTTGGGATTTAAAATAGCTTTTGTTGGGCCAAGCACACCCCCCCCCCACAACCCCTGCCTCCCTGTCTCTCCCTCCAGGCTTCAAAGACCCTGCGTTCTCCAGAAGACTTCAAAGGTTCAGAGGGACCTCCGGGCTTGGGCGCTGGGGCCTCGGCCTTGGAGCTGGGGCAGCTGCCCAGCATGGGACCTGCTGCCGCAGGGCCAGAGATCACGCAGCATGGTCTCGAAAACAGGAGTGGGAAGACCCATGATGGACGAGTGTATTCTTTTTCTGTGGCTGGTGTAAAAAATCACCACAAATTTAGCAGCTTAACACAGCGGAAATGGATTAGCTCAGAGGTCAGAAGTCCAGGGCGCTCTGCTGGTTTCTCTGCTCCAGTTCCCACGAGGGCAAAGTCAAGGTGTCAGCCAGGCGGGGCTCTGCTCAGGAAGTTCCGGGAGGACTCCAGGCCATCCAGGAACGCTGACCATCCTTGTCGTGCTTCCCATGTGCCCCCTCCAGCAATGGCAGGGGGGTCCTTGTCACACTTCAGAGTTCTCTCTTTCTCTTCTCTCTCCAGCGTGGGAAAAGTTCTCCACTTATAAGGGCTCATGTGATTAGATCACTCCCTCCCCACCAATTATCCAAAATAATCTCGCTATGTTAAGATTTCTAACTTTAATTACATCTGCGAAGTCTTTTGCCACACGCGAAGTTTGGAAGTCCGCAAGACCACCTGCGGGTTTGCTAATTCACTAGCAAGGTGCGCAGAGCCAAGGAAAAACCTGCCGTGCTCAAAGTTACGACTTATTACAGTGAAAAGACAGATCCCATCAGCCAAGGGAAGGGGTGCCCGGCCGGGTCCAGGAGAGAGTAGGCGCGAGCTCCCTGGCGTCCTCGCCTGGTGATCGCGTGGACAGTGCCCCGTCCTCCCAGTGACTGTGAACAGCATCAGCACAGAGCACTGGTGGCCAGGGTTTTCACTGGGTCTCAGTCACAGACACATCCCTGACCGCCCATGTGCCAACCTTCGCCTGCAGCCCCTCCAGAGGTCAAGCTGATACATGAGGCTCAATGGCCCCCCACCCGACCCCACATCACACTGTTAGCGCGGTCTGTCTGGGTGGCCCGAGACCCCCAGGTAAACGGAGGCACTCTCACCAGGCAGGCCTCCCCAAGGGCTCAGCGGTGACCTCCTGGGAGCTGAGGGCAAAGCCTGCGGGGTCCCACATTGGTCAAGGTTAACCTCTGCACTCCGTGTAACGGGCATCTTCACGGGGTCTGGAGTAGGTAGTGGACACCCTTAGGGGCCGTCATTCTGCCAACCCCAGTGAGCCCGGTCTCCAGATCCCAATGCAGCAGCATTTCCCAAAGTGTGTCCTTGGGACCTGAGTCCCATGAGGTGCATGATGGGACCTGCCACAGAGAACCCCCTCGCACCTGACTCAGCCCGGCAGTGCTCAAACCGTCTTATCTGTGGGGCCCTCTTTTCACAGGACCCCCTGCAGTCTTTGCGCCCCAAAGCCTTTCTCCGAGCCCCATCCTCACGATGGTTTTGCTCCTCCTGTCTGGTCCGGACGTGGAGCCCGTCCTGGGTGTGAGCATCTCTCTCCCACGACGTGGGCTCCGCAGGCAGGGCCTGCTCTGGACCTGGCTCCGTGACCTTCTGACTGTGACGCTGCCTGAGCCCTGGAGCCTCTCCGAACCTCGGTGTCTTCGTCTGTAAGCTGGGAGGCTCCGTTCTGTTCCCTGTCTCAGAGGGCCCTCGTTAATCAGGCGACGCACGCCTGATCAATGTGAGCTGTTGGGGCGGTGTTTACTTTTTAAGGACTGAAATGTCTTCACTAACCTTCCTCGTTGCCTATTCGTCACTGTCAACAGCAGGTCCCAAGAGCCCATGAGTCACCCCTTATAGGACGGTGGTGGTTTTGGCTCGGGGACACCCAGCACGGCCAAGCCTGCTAGAGAATGGTAATGGGTGCTTCTCCTAAGGTCCCCAAAGATCTGGACGGACCGGCTAACCTGGGAGGACCCTGTCTGATGTCCATGAAATGAGTAAAGGACCTGCTGCTCCTGGGGAACAGGAGGCCTCCCGCTGGAGGTCCCAGCACTCATTGAGCATACACACTGGGCTGAGAGCTGCCCTGGGGGGCACAGCCGGGCTCCTGGCTTACCCCTGAGCACCCCCGCCCCTCCAGAGACCCAAACAGTGACCCCCATGAGCCTGGCAAGGGTGCGCCTGCTGCACTCTCCCTGCTTGCTCTGCTCTGCCGAATTCACCACCACCCGAATGGCTGCAGAATGACCAAGAGGCCGCCACATGCTCCAGGGCTTCTCTTCAGTGCTTTTCCCTGCTGGTCACCCCCCTGAGCCTCCATGACCTGTGGCCTCCCGACCTTCTGCCCTTCCTCAACTTTTCCATTTAGCTCCACACCAGGGCTTCCACTCTCAGCCTGGCCCTTCGGCTGAAGTCTGGTTTGGGGCTAGTTCTCTTGGCCTTGACCTTGAGGCCTCTCTAGGACCTAACTTTAGCATCACCTTCAATTGTCACAGGTAAAGGCAGGCGGAGGCCCGTCCTTGTCAGAGGCCCCACACGTCGGGCGCCCCATGATGTCAGGGAGGAAGTTTGTGTACTTCTGACACTCCTGGGCAGGGGTCATCCCGGGACAGTGTCAAGGGAGAGGCTGGGCTGACCACTCTGCGACTGGACGCTGGACGCCTGCACCCAGGCTGTCCGTGAGCTCTGGGCCAGGGTGGGCGGCAGGCGCCGTGTGTCCCTCCCTTGTACGTCTCATGTAACCCTGCCTGGTGGGTGCTGTCGGGACCCACAGCTCACAGGTGCAGAGGGTTAAGTATCTGGTCACGGTCTCGCTTCTCCTCAGGCTCAGGTGCCTCCGGTGGTCTGTGCTCGGCCCTGGGCTGTACCCCCTACCCCCCACCCGTCTCCCGGGGTCTCCTGGGGAACACCTCCTGGCCAAGCAGCCTCTGGCCCTGTAACACCCACGAGGACCACCTGGGGTGACAGAAACCCCCCTGCTGCACCATAGAAGGCCAGGCCGGCTCCCCAAGGGACCCTCTTTCAGGAGGCTCCTGTGCATCCACACATTGGGCTCCCAGCCCCTTTTCACTGCATGTTGACCCTTTGGTCCCCCTTCCCAGGTCTCTCATGGAGACAGGTGGCTCTGGCGCCCTCCCACCTCCTGCCATGGGTCCCCTAGTCCCCCTTCCATCTCCTGGCTGGTACACTTGGTCCAGGATCAGTCTTTACTGCCATCTAGTGGTACCCAGACTCACTGCAGGGAGGGCTGTTCCAGAACTGAGACCAGAATTCCGCTTGCCTTTGATGATGGTGTAGTCTCAGAGTCTCTCCTGGGAAAACTCCGGGGCAAGCAACAGGCTTGGTGTGACCTGGGGGTGACCTGAAGTGGGGCAAGTGGCAGTGGCTGGACACCATGCTGAGGGCCTGGGTCCGTGGGCATCTGCTGCCCTGTGTATGGAAGATGCCCCATCCTTGGTGGTGGGCTCGGCCTTCCCTGTGGCACCCAGCCCCTCTCTGCCCTCCAGTGTGTGGCCTCGGGGAGAGAGGCACGCAGGAAGGGGCGGTCGGCCGTGCCCAGGGGAGGGCGGCGTGACAGAGGCGGGGGCATCTGAGCGGTTCTGCCGCCTGGTGGGGAAGGAGAGGTACGCAGGTGTCTGCCTCAGGCTCTGTCAGGGGAGTCAGGTGTGGTCAGGGGAGTGGCGAGCGGGTGGGAGCATGAGAATGAAGGCTGCGTCGGTCCCGCCAACCTGGGCTCCTCCACCCAGTCTGTGCTGAGCCATACCGGGGAAACTGAGGCAGCTTCCTGTACTGTCCACACCCCACGGGGGGTTTCCAACAACATATGAGTTTCCCGTGGCCTCCGTAACCAAGTACTGCGAACGGGCGACTTAAACACAGAAATGTGCTCTCCCGCGGTTCTGGAGGCTGGAAGTCTCAGACCAGGGGTCGGCGGGGCTGGTTCCTTCCAAGACTGCGAGGCTGCTCCACGCCTCTCTCCGTGGTCCGTGGACGGTGGTCTTCTCCCCATGCCTTCCCGTTCTCTTCCCTCCATGTCTGTGTTTGCTTCCAAACTTCCCGTTTTTATGAGACACCAGTCATCCAGGACAAGGGCCCAGCCTGATAACGCCGTTTTCACGGATCACCTCTGCAAAGACCCTGCTTGCTTCCAAAAAGGTCCCATTCTGAGGCAGTGGGAGTTCGGCCTTCGACAGATGATGAATCGGGAGGGTGGGGGCGGCACACAAGTCAACCCAGAGCAGCAAGTGGTCCCAGAGGGCAGGTCCTCCAATGAAAGCACCCAGGACGCTGAGCCCCGCTGCCGGAGCAGGGATGGGCCTGCCCGACCGGTAGCGCGCTCCAGACACGAAACGCAGCATCCCCAAGGCCAGGTGTCCTGGCGACGTGCATGTTTGGCCCAAGATGAGCTGGAGCCACTGGACCAGCGAGGGAGACCCCACCAGACCCCACCTGGAATCACAGACAGGTAAACAAACGTGTTGAGCCTTGAACTTGAACACTTAAAAAATGACCTAGTGTTCTCAGAGACCATCTTTGGAGGACAGCTTTTGCTCCTTGACCTGGGTTTTCTCAGTCACCAGAAAGCAGTCTCCAGTGACCTCCGAGGCGGGAGAGGCCGTTTTAAATGCTTAGAGCTATTTTCTATCTGTCCACAGCTGTCAAAGCGCATTATTTTCATTTGAAGCGTGGTCCCAGTTTTTGGAAGAAAAGAAAGCCTTTTCATCTCTCCCATTCTTCATTTTTTTTTCTGTTTCTTAATCTCCGGAGGGAAGTTGGGGGGAGGGACACACCTCCAGTCACCATGGTTTTGGAATTCCATAAACCACGGCTGGGCGTTTGGGGCTGTACCCCTGCCAGCCCCCAGGGGTCCACCCCCAGGGGTCCACCTCCAGCGGTCACGACCCTTAGGAAGACCTGGTGCCGGGGAACCACGTTGGTTTGGCAGGAAAGACATAGGAGGTAGGTAGGAGTCCCCACGCTTCCCAGCTGGGGAAGCCAAGGTGCCGAGGGGAGGGGATGTAGCTGAGGGACACTGGCGCACGCACCTACAAGCACCCCAGGTGCACCCCGTTCCTCCTCAGACACCGCTGGCTTTCTCAACGCCAAAGGGCTACATTTGGGTCGCTTTTTGCCCGTGATCCACATGGTCTCGGAGCCAGCCTTACCACTCTGCACGGGAAGTTCTTTGTCTTTTGCACCCTCTCAGCGTGGAACTGGAGGGCCTGGAGGCTAGGCCGGTCCTGTCCTTTCCATCTCTGCCCCTCCAACTAGAGCGAAGGGGATTTCCAGGACACCTGGGTGGGCCAGGGTGGGAGGCTGTCCTAAGGCAGTCTGCACTCCAGGCCTCAGAGACCACCCACGCCAGCCAGCAGATGCTGGAAAGGGGTCCAGGAGGGGCTGTGGCCTGTGGAGAAGGGGTTCACCAGCTCCGGCCTTTGTGTAGTCCTGGGGGACGGTGGGGGAAAACACGAGGGGGTAACGGTGCTGGGGCCGTGACATCTTTTGGGGCACCCCTGCCCACCTTGCTTCTTCCTTCCTTCATTCAAGAAATATCTCTGAGTCCACTCTGTGCCGGGCCCTGCTCTAACTTCTGAGGATATAATAATTTTTAAAAATACTCTTCCTTACCCTCATGGACCCCAAACTTACACTGATCACACACTGGACCCATCAGCCAGGTGCAGCCCAGGGACAGTGCATCCTGCCTGCCACTGCAGGCCAAGGCAGCCGTGTCTCTGAGGCCGCCACTCCACACCTCACCCCTCCCTCTTCCGAGGTTGTCCTGGCCCCACCCTCTGCCAGGGGGCCACCCTGCATCCTCACTCTCAAAACCCTTGGTGACAGCCCGGTATCCGTGTGACGGTTGTTGACCTGTGACAGTCTCCAGGGGGACCTGTGGTAGCCCACATTGCAGGGGGCCCCCAATCGCCCACTTGGAGCCCCTGCCACAGCGGGGTGCTTGTGTGGGGGAGGGATGATGTTGGCCAGCGGACAGGTGTCTGCATTCACTGGTTCCCTCTCCTGTCCCGCCACCTCTGTCTGCGGAGGCACCTCCCGCAGCGGGACAGAGGCCAGGGCCCCTCCCACTGTGACCGATGGAGGATGTGTGGCAGGCGCCTGGCCAGAAGAGCCAGTGGGTGACGTGCCACCATCCTCGGCTGTCGCTGGGCAAGGGCGCCAACATCCCTGTGGCAGCTTGAAAAATGAGACCCTCCAGAAAGACAAAAATTGGACTTTAAATTATTATCTTGAGAATCGTTCCCTGGCGCGCCCTCTCTCTGTCTCCCTCTCTAGCCTTAATGTCATAATAACAGGGAAGAAGACAGAACTAGTGTCCTTGTCACGCACACACCAGGGTGACTGCAGGCCCTGCTCTGGGGCCCTCAGGGGCACTGGGGTCTGCTGGTGGAGGTTGGGACGGGCACTTACTGCTGAGGGACGCTCTGAGGATGCGTCCCGCACCCTGGGCTCCCTCCCGACCCTCACGAGTCAGCCTTGCCGGTGTGCTCTGTATTTTGCAGTCGGGCAATAGATCCATGTGAGAATTAGGTCGCTCCAACCAGCCAGTGCCAAGTTGGTTCCTAATGGCTCCCCGCGGTCCTGCAGGAAGGGTGTCAGACTCCCATCGATCTTTGCTCCCATCACAGGCCATCTGGAAGCCAGCAGACAAATGCCTTCCAGCTCTGCTCAAGGAAAGGAGGTACAGGGGTGCCGCTGGGACCCTGGTCCCCTCTGGCGTGGGTGTGGAAGCCCCCATGTCTACCAGTCTCACCACGCTATCCCCAGGCCCCAAATAGCCCACCCAGGATGCCTGTTAACCTTGCCACCTGAAGAAAGGTGTGTCTCCTTGGGGTCCTCTGCCATGGCTTCCCGCTTGTGGAGTCACGGGGGAAGAAAAAGGAAGAGAAATGAGCGGACATGTCGGCCTCTCTCGGCACCAGCACCGTGCTGGGCACTCCCTGAATGTGCTCGCCTGATCCTCAGCCAACGAAGGAGACAGGAAGTGTTTCTAGATGGTGATGGAAGAAACGGGGCTTTGGGGGAGGGGAGTAACCTGGTCAAGGCCCCTCAGCTGGGCTGGACACACGGCAGCACCCCAAGGTCCAGGCTCTGGCTTCGGCAGCAAGCTGCCCCCACCAACGGGCGGGCAAAAGCCTGGTGCAGAGGAAACCGAGCCAGCTGCCCAACCGCCCGCCACCCTAACCTGCGTGACTTTTCTCTGAGCACTGGCACCAGCCGGTTCCCTGGAGGGCTCCCCTCCCCGCCTCCACCTTCTAGCCTAGGCTGTGCCCCAAGTTCAGCCCTTAACACCTGCTCTTCTCTCGCTTGCTCCACCGTCCTCCCTCGTCTCTGCCCTGCCCTCAGCCCGGCACAGGGCTGCGTGGGCAATCACCCACGCGAGCATCCTGTCACGTGGGCACGAGGGGTGGGGGAAGCTGAGAACTGATGTATCGTCACACGGGTCAGGGGACAGATTTGTCTCAAACTCAGGCCTCCCAACTCCCTCCTTCCGCCAAAATTAGTCCCAGCCGACCATCGACAGCGATGGAGAAAGGACGCCACTCAAATCCTGGAAGAGCACCGGATGGGCACTTTCAGGCGACACAGCTTTCTGAGTGCGGTGGGCAGACATCCGAGCCAGCAAGCGCAGGACACAGAGCGCAGCTTGGCTTCTGTCACGTCCTTTGCATTTCAGGCAGGCCTCAGGTCCAGCAGGCAGGGGTGTCCCTCCTTAGTTAAAGTCGTTCTGCGGGAGACAGTCAGGTTCAAACTGGGCCTCCAAGGAGGCACAGGGATTTTTAGGGTGAAAAGCAGGGACAGGGCCCAGGAAGGAAGCAGGCCCTGGATTCCTTTGAGCTCAGAGGGCAAAGCCTGTTATTAGCTGTGTTTCCGCAGTTTCACAGCCACACTGAGTAAAAACACCTGGTCAGCTGTAAGGTGACCGTGGGTCGCCCCACCTCAGGGCAGTTCCAGGAATGGGGGGGGAGGTGGTGGCGTGCTCACCTGAGTATGTTCTTGTGGGTAGCCGTTTTCCTGTGCTTTCCCTTCATTCTCTCTCTCTCCTTTCCTTTGCCTTCAGCAAAAAGGGGCAACCAGGTTTGTTTTTTTGTTTTTTTTTTAATCTTTATGTATTGATTTTAGAGAGAGAGGAAAGGAGAGAAACGTCAACCCATTCATTGTCTCACTTACTGATGCATTTGCTGGTTGCTTCCTGTGTGTGCCCTGACCGACCGGGAATCGAACCCACAATCTTGGTGTGCTGGGAGGGCACTTCAAGCAACGCAGCTGCCCGGCCAGGGCAGGGGGCAACCGGCTTCTGACGCTTCCCCACTGGCAGGGGAGCGAGGCAGACGGGGTGGAGGGGACACAGGAGGACGGAGAGTGAACGTTGGTTTATTGAGCAGCCTCAGACTCGGGTGGAGACTCACATAAAGCGGTTTTACACATTCTCTCATCAGCGTCTTCAGACACACCGTCAAAATCTGCTTTCCGTCCCTGACTGACATCGCAGATCCCGCCGTGTTCTGCTCCCTTTCAGTTATGAGAAGTCCTTGTACCTTTTTTAAAACAGATATTACTTATTTTTAGAGAGAGGAAGGGAGGAAGAAAGAGAGAAACATCCATGTGTGGTTGCCTCTCACTGGCCCCCCACTGGGGACTCGGCTCACAACCCAGGCCTGTGCCCTGACTGGGAATCGAACCGGTGACTCTTCGGTTCACAGGCCGGCACTCAGTCCACTGAGCCACACCGGACAGGGCAGAACTCCTTCTAATTTTAAACCACTGCCTCATGCCTCGTTCAAAGCTCTCAGGTCCCCAGTCTCCCACGCCAGCCCAGCTGCGGCTCGGAGACGGTGGGCAGGGCTCACCGCCCACCTCCCTCTGTCTTCGTCTGGCTCCGTCTGCCCTGGGCGCCTTGGCAAAAGGAGCCATGGACAACACGTAAATGAACAAGCTTGGCACGGCGAAGGTGGAGGTGAGGGGTGGCAACACAGATGGTCTACTTGCAAAGCCTAAAATATTTACCATCTGGTGCTTTAAAGAAGGAGTTTGCCAAGCCAATGTTTCTTGTCCTCACTCCCAGCTCTGTGGGGCAGTTCGGGTGACCTTTGGGGTCAGCTGGGCTCCAGCTGCACGGTTCTGGGACCAGCAGCCACCGGGGGCAAGTTCTTCTCATGGCTGACGAAGAGCAAGCAGAAACAGACGACACCCCTGAAGGCCAGGCTCCCGGCCATGTCCACACCCCACGTGCTCTGCCCATGCCAAAAGGAAGGATGGCAACGTCACACGCTGAGGGGCAGCTGCTTCTGATTCTGACACAGGAGCGAGCACGGGCCTGGCAGCAGCGGTCCCACCGAGCATGGTGGGGCACCCAGGGTTTGCAGTCAGGGCTGTCTGCATGCCTGTCCCCCATCTACACTGACTTCTGTCCTGGGCAACCTGTCCTGGGGACCATGAAGGAAAAAGAATGGGAAGACCGTGGGGAAAGAACGCAGAAAGCCTTTCCCATCACTCTCCACCCACAAGGGCTACTGCTGAGCCCTGGGTGCCATCCCATACCTCACCATCTCCGGGAATCGAAAGCACCGGCAACCTGCACACAGAATCGGGATGACTCCTGGGGACCCTGGCCAGGTTCAGCAAGTGCTTGGAAGAGCAATGGTCCTCAGAAATGCCCCCGCTCATAACGGAGTGCATACGGACTCGATGCTGAGTGATTCTGGAGACCGTCGTCTCTACTACCCAGCGGGCGTTCCTGCAGCAGGTGGCGTTCCGACGCAGAATATGAATAGGTCATGCAAGCCCTCACCAATGAGGAGGAGAAGGCATCATGATCACCCCCCTGCCAGGGTTTCATGAATGCGGGACGGCGTGGACCTGCTGCGCAGCCTGGTGGTTGTGAACCGTGGAGCCCGGGAATGTTTGTTGTACTGAGTGGCAGGCGGGAGCAGCGTAGGACAGGTTGATGAATAAGTGCCCAGGCATCACGGCGGCTCCCGGAGCCTCCCGCTGCCCCAGGCCGATTCTCTGTGTCATAATGGAGTTGGACACTTGCCAAGAAATCCACGGGAGGCAGAGAGAATTTATAAAACACACACAAGCTATTCATTCGGTCGCCGCTGGTTTGAAAGGAAGACGCGAGAAGAAATGTAGCGAATAATACGGTGACTCTGACATGTTGTAGAACGTGGGGACGTGGGGGAGACTTTCTTTTTAAGCTCCACTGAAAGTCAAAGAAGCTACAAAATGGGATGTGGAGGGCCTTTGAATAGCCACACGTAGGAAATACTGTTTTTGATGTGATGTCTTCTGGCTCACATCCCTACGATGACTGTCCTTCTGAGTGGTGTCCCAAAGTCCCACGCATCCGGCAAGGTGTCTCTACTTACGTGTGTGGAGGGATGAAGCCACCATTTATTGAGATCTCACTTGCACCAGGCACAGAATGTTTCACCGGCAGAATTCCAGTTAAGCCTCCTTGCGAAATGGATGTCCCCATGCCCCCATGACACACGAGGAAGCAGAGACTGAGACAGAGAGGTTCCGTGCCCGCCCCCAGCAGCCCAGCTCCCAGGTCACAGAGCTGAGGCTGAACGTGGACCGGTGCAGGTGCAGACCAGTGCTTTCTGTTCAGTTCATTTGTCTCTACCTCCGAGTGGGCATGACACAGGCGGTTTACCTCGCTGCAGAATGTTTGTGCAAGATTAAAGTGTCCTCCCAATCAGCCGACTCTCCTCCACACCCAACCCTTGAGGAGATCAGAGCCGGCCC
This sequence comes from Macrotus californicus, assembly GCA_007922815.1. Classification (NCBI taxonomy): domain Eukaryota; kingdom Metazoa; phylum Chordata; class Mammalia; order Chiroptera; family Phyllostomidae; genus Macrotus; species Macrotus californicus. Next base: position 132,631 of record VMDR010000030.1, read on the forward strand.
ACATCAGCCCGATTTGTCCTGCTTTCTCCCTTTCTGTGGTAAGGCTCACTGGACGAGACTGAGCCTTCGGTGCCAAAGCCGCCGGTCCTCCTCACTGTGTCCCCCCCCAACAATTTGTTGTGACCGTTGTCAAACCTGCAGCAAAGCTGAGAGAACTGCACACTCGAATCTTCACCGTGTAGATTCCACCGTTGACAGTTACTGCTCTCGCTTCGTCTGCCCATCTGTCCTCCCCCCGCCCTCCATCCATGCTTCTTAATTTTGATGCATTTCTGAGTACACTGTCGTCATCGGTGCCCTTCAACTAAATAATTCAGTGTGGCTGTCATTAGCCAGAGGAGCAAAGGGACGACGCGTGCTCAGCTCCGTGCACCTAGCTTCTCGGCCTCTAGGCCCAGCACAGAGCCTGACACCTGGCCAGCCGGGTGACAAAGGGAGACCTCCCCTCCCAAGAATCAGGGCACTGAGCTTGGCTAGCCTCCAGGTCCTAGATGCACCTTGCATGTTGGCAGCCACAGCCCCATGTGACCGCTGGGCACTTGAGTGGCGCTGGTGCAAATTGAAATGGCCTAAAATACACACTAGATTTCAAAGACTCAGTGAAAAAATAATTAAAATCTCCTGTTAGTAATTTTATATGATTACATATTGAAACAATAGTATTTTTGGTATATCGGGTTAAGTAAAATATATTATTAAAATTCACGTCACCTGTTTCTTTTTACTTCTTTTAATGGGGCTACTAGAAAACCTGAAATTACATGTGCGACTTGTATCCCATCTCTATGGGGACAGGGCTGCTCCGAATGGGATGGGAGCCAGTCCAGCCAGAAGCCAAAGGGCAAAGGCCGAGCTGGCGGGGCCGTGGGAGCCCATGGTGTTGACTTTTCTCTGCTGGATAAAGCAGTAACTAGCTTACCAAGTCACCTCCCTGAGAGGTGGCACTTCTGGTGTGGCTTCAGGTGCTCTAGACATTGGTCCTCTCATAATTCTCACTGCAGAGGGAGAATGTAAACACACCTGGGGCAGGTGAGCAAACACACACCTGGGCACATCCTGAGGCATGGGTCCATGGGAGGGAGCCTGATTCAGCCCCCAGGTGAAACGTTTTATGGGCGGCGGATGAACATGCTGGGTTCTTACTTCAGCCCTTGCACAGCGTATGAAGCTGAGATGGTGACTGCCGTGGCCATCTTGCAGATGGGATATCTGGGGGCCAGAGGTGAGGGGTACCGGGCTGCCAGGTGGCAGACCAGAATCATACCCAGAGTGGATGTTCTCAACCCTGCAGGACACCAGCCAAGCCCCTCTGCGTGGACCTTGTGAGAGGAAGTGGCTGGGGGACAAGGAAGTTTCCCCCAAGGAAGGCTTGACTCGATGAGTAGTGTGAGGGACAGGCTCTCTGAGTCCTCACGACTTGGCAACAGTGGGTGTGAGTAAGAGGGAGTAGAGGGGGCCTGCCTGAAGGCAGAATGCAAGTCTGCCGGCTTGTGGCTGCCACCGTAGGAAGTAGAGGGCTGGTGACAGTGTTTAAGCCAAGTAGAGTGGCGATCAGATAACTTTCAAGATTCGGACATTTCCTTAGCTCCAGCAAATTCTTCCTCTGGTGCGCCATTGGACCCAAAGTAGCAGCGCTTCCCCTGGCTTCCTCTCTGCCCACTGAACCACTGAACTGCAGGGATTGATCACGTGCTCGGTTTTTGGCCGAATAAGGCTTCCAGATGTCCCAACAGGCAAAGTTAGCCTGCACTTGCATATAACCCTGTCCTGAACTTTCTCCTTCCGGCCACCTGGGCGGTGAAAGAGCAGTGGGTTTGAACCTGGCGCGGGAGTCCCGGTACTTCCACCTGGACAACAGGAGTGATCAGTGCACCTATTCCCTTCACAGGGCTGCGTGAGGAGTAAAGGGCCCACGCGTGCTCAGCTCCGTGCACCCAGCTCCTCGTGCTCTAGGCCCTAGAGTCTGGGGCTCTCGGCTCTGGCCTAGGCACTCATGCCGATCCACCAACTTCTTGCCGACTGCGGACCCTTTAAGAACGCCTTAGAGGACCTTGTTTCAAAGCGAGGGCGACTCTCTAGCTGCCACCTCGATGGTAAGTCGTCACTTCCGGCTCGGAGTGCGGATGTTGGGGTTCTGCGGCAGCGTGGGCGGTATGTGGAGAGGCGTGCTTTCTCATAGCCTGGGGGACCATCCGCTCGCCTCTGGCTAGTGGCCGCCCCGGCCCGCAGAGGGACGCGGGCCTTCTACTGCCACGGCGCCAGCCTGCGGCCTCGGGTCTCGGGCCCCGCCCCGGGGTTAACGAAACTCCGCCGGGGCGGGAACGCCTCCGCGGGGCTCGGGACCTCAGGGACGGCTTGCACCCTGGAGGCCGCGGGAACTTGGGCCCACGTGGGCTCCAAGGTGAGCTGGGCGGTTGTAGGAGGCGCCGCAGCCGCCAGAAAAAGCCGCGGGGCTCCCATCCGGCAGCCAGCGCGGTTCCTGGGAGTGTGGAAACACCGAATGAGGCTTGTCCGCCGCCTTCCTCTCTTTCTCCAGGGTGTCCTCGGAAAATGGGAAGTCGCCAGCCCCCGGCGATCGGGGCAGGGAGGGCAGGCACGGTTATTGCCGCCTGTCCCTCCTCGATGACATCATTCGAGTGACCTCGGTTTGGGGAATCCAGGTACGTCGGGCTTGGCGGACAAGTGTGTAAGGCGCACGGTCTGGGGGAAGGAAGGCTCCTGTGTTGCTGAACCTGCCCGGCGGTGGGTGCGGCCCCGTACCAGGCAGCCCTACCCTGACCCAGAGTAAATCCCCAGGAGAGTGTGGCCTGGGTTTTGAATTTGCAGTAACAGGTGTGAACATTCTAGCAGCAGTTTGATGATCATGTATGATACTGCAAACAAGACCCAACGCAGAGAGGGGAAAGCTGCTGGAGTTTTCTAACGCTCTTGAACAGCGTTGACCTAATAAGTACTTACTGGTCCTTTGGCGGGGTACCAGGCTAAGTGTTAAGGATACTGAGGGGCGCAGCAGCTGTGGCCCTTGTCCTCTCCCCGCCACAGCGCGGTAGGTGGGAGAGATGAGGTCATGTGACTACAGTACAGAGGGTGAGGGGAGTGCCCTGCAGGAAAGCACAGTTTTCTATAAGAACGCGTGTCTCCAGCAGCCTGATGGAGACTGGAACGCATTCCTGAAGCTGGGGCCCCTGAGCTGGACTTCGGAGGGGTGGGTGGGAGTTGGGTGGGAAGGCCCCGAGCAGTGTGTGCAGACGCCCAGTGGCCTAGCAGGTGTGGTGAGCGGAGCTCCTAACAGGCTGCTCCAGCGGAGACAGCAGGGGCAGGGAACAGTGTGGGTCGGAGCTCAAAAGGTGGGAGAGGGCCAGGCCACACGGGGTCTTTCCTAAGAATATGGGAGGACGTCATGGGTTTTAAACCAGAGAGTGGTATGCCGAAATCCTCAACCTGTAAAGAGCGCCCTTGCAGAACGACGCCGTCTGACCTTCCGCAGCGATGGAGGTGGTCTGTGTTGGCACAGTCCGGCAGAGCGGCCCCAGGCCACGGGCCTTGTGAGCACTTGCAGGCTGGCTGGCGCGACTGCGGAGCTGGCCCATTAATGTCAGCGGTGTGGCCGCTGTGTTAGACGGTGCGGGCAGAGCGCATTGGAGGGAGCGGTGACCCCGTGGGGCAGGCAGGACACACAGCTGCTCTTTTACGACGCCTATACCTCATCCCTTCCTGGGGACAGCCCTCGAGTCGATTGATTGCCCCTGGGAATCTCACACACACACGGTGCGGCAGCGCGTGGAACCTTGAGTTTCTCTTTTCTTGGCTGTAGGTCAGCCTGCTCCTCGAGAGGTGGCAGTCTTCCTTGTCCCCGCTTTGCCTGTTTTGTCGCCAGCACATGGGTTGAGGAGTGACGTCTTCAGCACATCCAAGCCCCTACGGGTCAAAGTGTTATGCCTGCGCCTTGGAGGGGTGTAAAGAGCAGCGGCCCCTGGCGGCGAGGGACCTAGACCTAGAGAGGTAGGTGGCAGTGGGTGTTGGGAGTGTCGGGAAGGAGCGTTTTCAGGGGGACCCTTCAGGGTGGCACCAGGGTGGAGTCCAGCTGGTGAAGCATGAGACGAGCAGCAGGAAGCCCGAAGTGCTTGAGAGGCTGTGGGAGCTCAGGAGCTGGGGGCATGTTGGGGAACCATGACTGGGGAAGGGGAGAGAAGGGTGGGAATGAGTAGGCTGGTGTTGGCCAGTAGGGACCTCGTCAGACCTCGGGTGTGCTGTGGGTCTGGTGCAGGTGGGCGTCTGAGGAGGGCGGGTGGTGGTGTGCACTCGACGGTTTCGGGGTGGGGCGTCGGAAGCCCCTGAATGCCTTTCAGTAGGAGGGCACCAGCCCTCCAGGTTCGGGACCCCTGAAGACTTGAAAAAAGAAGGGGCTGATCAAAGGAGGGTCACTTCAGGGCACCTTCCACATCGTATTCTGGGGGGAGGTAGATCTTAGGTTTTGGAGGGTGCTTTGTGGCACTCCCAGCTGTGAATTCTCTGGAAGCGCAGGACAAGGGCTGACGGAGTATGCTCTCTTTGCAGGGGAGTTCGCTGGACGGCGTGTGTGTGCGCCGTGGAAAGGGCTGCCGACATCGTTTCTGCCTGGTCTCCGTGCCTGGAAGGTCGCTGTTTTGCTTTAGGGCCTTCAGGTCTGTTTGGGGTCACCGTGAACACTGACCCGCACGAGACCCTGTTTCGTGTGGCTGTAAATAAATGGAGTCTGACTCCAGCGAGACTTCCACACACTTGAGTGTTTTCTGTGCCCAGTGGTGGTGTGTCTGAGCATGTCACCTCTGCTTCTGAGGTACACAGGTGGCAGTGCTGTCCCCAGTGAGAGTGACTTACAGGGAGTGAGTGTGAGCTCTGGAGGCCCTGGCCTCCTTGGGGAGCCTGAGCTGTCAAGAAATGGAGCATATGGAGGGGGTGGCTGTCCTCTAGGTAACCTGGTGGGAGGGGGTGGCTGTCGTCTAGGTAACCTGGTGGGAGGGGGTGGCTGTTGTCTAGGTAACCTGGTAGGAGGGATGGCTGGCATAATTGTGATTGGTTGCATCTTGTTCAGGAGGAGCACTTCCTGTTAGATAGAATTTGCCTGGGAGACTCCTGACCTTGGAACTGTCACCTGTGGCCCCCAGGCCCTCCCCTTCTCTGATTGTCTCTGTTCCTCACCTGCGTGGCTGACCCTACGCCGACCTCTTGCTTCAGCCTGTACTATGGTCCACACTTCACTGCTTCCTTGAGGGCGCTGCCAGCCCTCTGTAGGGACGAGCAGCTCCTGGCCTCAGGGCCTTTCCTTGTGGCTGCTCAGTAGTCACACGCCCTTTGGGCTGCTGGCGCCCTGTGCCTGTCACTTCATCCCTCAGCAGCCCTGACCCAGGGATGCATGGCGGGAGCAGAACCACCCGCCGGGTGCACATGTGCATCCTGGGGGCATTGTTATGACAGAGGTTGCAAGCCCCTGGGGTCGTGGGTGGGTGGGCCATCTTCACAGAATGGAATTCCCCCTTGTCCCATGGTCCTTTGACGATTGGCCATCTATGGACGTGAACAAAGGAAACACCAGCCTGTGGCCACGGCCTGGAGAGTTAGCGTGGGGGTCAGGTCCCAGCTTTGCCACTGGCCTCAGACCACGTCCCTGTTCACCTCAGTTCCTTCAATAAAATGAGGATGACAAAGATGACGGTGACTCCCGCCAGATGGGCACTGGGGATGTGAGCACATCCCGTCAAGTGCTCGGGGACTTCAGACGCGTTAGTGACCGTCATTTGCTGTGATTTGTGTTCACCTCGAGTTTTCAGAGTGTTTCTGGCTGTGAACTTGTAGGGGCTGCTGTGGGAGAGTGCTGGGGTCTTGAGTGCTCTTCGTGGTGGACGGCGCCTGCCTGCTCCCCAGGTGGGGTGTCTGCAGGTGCTTAGCTTTCACCCCTGTGGTTTTCACGTCTGCCGCTGATGCGAGCACACAGCTCCGGCAGGTGCCGCCACTCCTCTGCGTGCCTGGCTTCGGAGGGAGGAGGTGGAGTAGCTGCTGCCTGGTAGGTGCCGTGTTAGATGTGGCGTGTGCAGGCAGGGACAGTCCACACTGCCACTTCTGGAACAAATGGGTGCCCAGCGCCGCCTCGCTCTCCTGTGTGGTATTTTTCTCGAGCTCAGACGGCTGCAGGCAGGGCGTGTCCGTCTGGCCCGGCAGCTGTGGGCCTGGTGTCTGCGGTCAAGGAGGCAGGTCAGCCTTTGTTTTGGTGGGCTAAGCAGAAGCGTTAGGTGCTGGGCCCCCTTGAGTGGCTGTGCCGTATTGTGACGTGGTTTGTGCTGAAAGAGCCGCGTGTCACTTACCTGCCTCTGCTTTCTCATTTGCTGGGACATAGATCGACTGAGAAGGGTACCTGAGTGTCCCCAGCAGGTCTGTCTGGGACTGAGGGTGGAGGAGCCTGCCGAGAATAGGGAAGTGAAGGGGAGAGGAGCCGCCATCCTGATCATCCTAGGCGGGCCAGCTCGCAGCCCTGCCCTGGGCTCAATGTCAGACCTCCACCCCTTGTCTCTGAGCCCACACCCCAGACAGCAGGTCTCTCCTGCACACCGGGGTGGATTGCTGGTGCCTTCGGAGGTGCCGGGAGGGAAGCCCGGAGCCCATGGGAGCCTCGGAGCCTTTCCCGTGGCTGACGCCACTGAGTGTGGCTCCTGGGATGTTCCCCAGCGGGCATAGGTGTGGTGACCGCGTACACGTTTTCCCCAAAGACCACATATTTAAAACAGGCTGTGGTGTGTCGTGGGTGGGCCTCAGTGTTTACGGGGTTTCTGCCTCAGGGTTATGTAAGGGGGTTGCGGTGGACAGGAGTCGTCTTCCTAAGAGCTGGTGCTTTTCACGGCAGCGGCGGAGAAGGCAAAGTGCGGTCCCTAAGAAGTGGTGTTTTAGTGTTAAAATTGTCTCTGTGAAAAATTGCTGGGGGACAGAAAAGGCCTTGAATAGAAAACTTAAGGATTGAACCGAAGAATAGTTAGAACAGGTCAAGACCTCGAACTTCTCTCTTTGCCCACTAGAGGGCGCAGCCTCACACCAGACTGTGATCTCTTTTGTAAGTTGGTACATGGTTGAGGGTTTTTTTTGTTTTGTTTTTTCTGTATTTTAGCCAAGACCTTACTTCACTGGAAAGTTATGCAGGAAGTTAAAGTGCCGGGTTGTGCTCTTTCTTAGGAATCTGCCAGGGTGTCCCAGTTGCACACAGCTCCTGGGGGCTGTTTATTATGTCACGTGGACCTGCTGATCCAAATGCCGTCGTGGGACACGGCTGGGCACGTGGCACTTGGGAAGAAGAGCACGTTCTGAGGCAACTTTTCGTTGAAATTTGCTGCCGGTGACAACAGCCGGTGTTACTCGGTGTGAAAGGTTTTCTTTGGCGAGAGGCCGGTGCCGCACATGCCGGCATCTGAAGTCCTAGCTGGCACGTTCAGGGTTCACAGGGGTTTCGGGGTGGCCGGAACACCGCTCATCCTGACACTGAACGGAACACATCGAGGCCGAACCAGGTTTGTCCGAGCCGGTGCGGTTTCGACGGCGGGTCGCCGTCCGTGAGGAAGGTGCTGTTGGACTGGAGAAAGGGTTATGGGTCCGGGAGCGAAATCTGAGTAGCATGCCAGCGTCCTCTGGTTTCTGAGCCTGGTGGGCAGCTGGTGGTTAAACAGGTCGCGTGGCGCGCTCACAGCTGGCCACATTGGGCTTCCCTGCCAGTGCAGGGCAGAGAACGTGACCAGGCTTCTGGGAAAAAGGAAGCCACGGGGCTGAGGTGGGGCACGGGGGAGCCTGCGATTTTAGGTAGGGTGTCAGGAAAGGCCCTCAACCCTACGCTACAAGGAGTGAGTCATGAGTCAGCCTGGAAGAATCCGGAGGTTGGGGGCACAGCCAGTGCGGCCAGTGCGGGCGAGCGTGGAATGGAGGGGTTTGTGAGGGGGGCTGGGGGCCGGGTCTCGCAGGGCCTTACGGGAAAGTTTGACTTTTACAATGTGTAGCGTGAGTAGGTTATTCTCGTCTCTCAGGGACCATTTTTGCCCCTAACACAGGAGGTTGCATTGGAAGTATTTCCTGTCTGTGCCGGTCCCAGGTCTCTGCGTGGGGGTGTGCTGTCTGCCTGGGCAGCTGCAGGAGGTTACTCGTGCCTCTGTTGAGTCCCAGCTGCAGTGAGTGACACGGGTAAACAACATTTGGATGTGACAGGTCAAGTTCCTGCAGCCGACCTTGCCCTTCACCTTGTAGGCGAAGCCAGGCAGACTGCCCGAACGTCCGCTGCCGCCTCAGAGTGGCCAGGACCTGTACCCCACCCCCACGCGGGCTCGCCTCCAGCCCAGAGCACCCCTGTGTGCACTCCTGCCTGGGTCCTCCTCGCAGGAGCTGCGCATGCACTTGTTACCCCAGCAGAGAAGAGGTGTGCGTGTCAGTCACTGTTGAAGCCGCACCAGAGGGCCGCGGCAGGGGCCTCCTCCTGCGCTCTTTCCAAGGCGGAAGCCCGTTTTGGTTTTACCTGGTCGCACATGATGAATGCATTCAAAACAGTTGTTCGTTCTGGTACTTTCTTCAGGTGAATTGTGCAGCTGCAGCGGAAAACTAGTTCTTTCTATGCAAATCGAATTACGTGGAGCCGCGCGAGTCGTCGGGCGTCACGCATCTCTGGGCCTGCCGGCCTCGCAGCCGCGGCGGTCACACAACACTGCTTTAGCACCGCAGCCACCTCAGCGGGGCACTCAGACCGGCACGTGGGTCAGGATAAGACCGCACTTGCTTTGAACAACACATTTCCTGTAGCAAAACCAAGACTCGGGATTTTTTTTTTCTTATATTTTATTTATTTATTTTTAGATGGGAAGGGAGGGAGAAAGAGAGGGAGAGAAACATCAATGTGTGGTTGCCTCCCACGCATCCCCTGCTGGGGACCTGGGATCGACCCCCAACCTAGGCATGTGCCCTGACTGGGATTCGAACCGGCGACTCCTACACAGGCCAGCGCTCAATCCACTGAGCTACATCAGCCAGGGCAAGACTCAGATCTTTAATGCTGATCCCACTACAGGCCAGCTGTCACCGGTGCAGACATTTCTTCAAGTCCAGCCTCTGATGTGCAAAGCCCCTGTGCGTGGCCCTCACTGGAGTGCTGTCTTTGTTCCAGACCCCTCGGCCCTTTGACAGCTATAGGGGAGGGAAGAGGAGACACAGAAGTCACAATGGAACAAGGGCCAGTGTCCTCTGGTCGTTTGAACTATGTGTCAGCACTGCCTGGCGTTTGTCGTTTGCTTCCTAAGGCAGTAACGCACTAGCTTTAGAAGCTCCCAGGGTGAGGAGGCTGACAGTGGACAGTCCCCTCTCCGCGCCCCCCCCCCCCCCACGTTCCTCCCCACAGGGAGCCGTTTTCAGGTCTCTTCACTCGGTCTTCCGAGGTCACCCTTCTCCGTTTCTGAGCACAGGCTGCCGGCTGCTCCTTTTGACTCGTCTGCAGCTTTGCCCGCCGACTTCCTTTCCAGTGGGTCCAGGCTGAGCCCTCCTGACCTCCCCTCCACCTCCCCTGCCCAGCCCCCCGTACCGTCCTGTGGACTTGTTTCTGTCCCCTTCGGCCCTAGCCTCCACGGCACCTCGCGTGTTGTGGCTGCTCTTCGCATTTCCTCATCATCTCCCTTTATTGTCTCGCCATTTCTTGGCTGAGCTTTCTCTGAACCTCTCACTAATTCTTCCCACATGTCCTGGGAGCTTTGGTGTAACTTTACCCAAGGCCAACCACAGTGAGGAATCGACCATTCCATTCCGATTGTTTCTGAGAAGCGGGAAAGAAGGCTTCAGACAATTTAGTTAGGAGTGTGTGTTCAAGTTTTGTTCTGATCTCGTGTGCCAGGGGAGAGGCCTCCGCAGGCCAATGCAGGAGGGCATTCTTAGACCGGGATGTTCTGCAGGACAGTGCAAAGGCTGAGTTATTGTCGCTAGGCTAAGTACAGGAAACCCCTGGCTGACGGTCCTGATGGGCAGCTGGGCAGGTGGGCGACTGGTTTCCTAGCGAACTCACAAACCGATGAGGGATGCCAGTCTCATCCCAGAAGGTGCTTATGGAGCACATTAGGCAAGAAAGGCTCAGTCTCAAGTCTGGTTTCAACCCAATTTTCATTTTGTGGTCCCTCTTTTTGACCTACATGACGTACCTGTCTGGGTTAAACACCAGACTTGGTCAAGAAGGCCCATCCTGTTGTGCTTTGGTTCAATGTACATGAAAGGAGTTGTCTAGCTCAGCGCTCCCCAAACAACGTGCATACAAACCCCTCTGGGGTCTGTCAAATGTGGATTCTGGGGCAGCAGGTCTGGGTGGGGCCCTGGGACTCTGCATTTCCCACCAGCTCCAGCTGCTGCTGGTGTGGGAACTGCCCTGAGGTGTGAGGGAGGACACCGCCACTTGCTCTGTGCCTTCCTCCCAGTTGGCGGACTTGGGGGCAGGCCCCTTTTCAACAGCGCCTGTTTTCTTGTCCGGTGTGGACATCTCCCGCAGGGATCAGCCTTCCCAGGCGGTCACCCCAGCCTCCAGAGGGCATTTGGGACATCAGGCCCTTTTGGGTGGTTCCGCTTTCAGACAGGTAAGGAGAACTCAGGAAAAAGAAAAAAGTCATTCTGGACCCTTTCTCAGCCTTTTAAAATCTGCCGGGAATCCAGGAACCCACCCTCAGCTCCCCCCCCCCAAGGAAGGGGAGATTGAAATGACTCGGACCCCCTCGGAGTCCAGAGAGAAACGGGCTCCAGTCTGGGCCTCTTCCCCTGCCCTCCGCCCCACCCCCAGGGCAGTGGACCCCCGTGAGCACTGTGCCCAGCCAGCAGTCCCACTGCACGAGACCGGTGGTTTGCGTGTCATCAGCCATTAGGGACCCCGTGACTTAGGTGTTGGGCAAGAACAGCCTCTGTGTGTTGAGTTTAATGACTTAAGATTCTGGGGCAGGATGAAGAGTCTTAGTTTACTCAGCTGCCCACGCGGAAGGCCCACGGTGGACGGGAGGTGGACAAAGAGGTACCAGACAGCCTCCACTAAGGACCACTTAACCCACCCACACTCATCTCGGCTCACTCAGGACAGGTCCCTGGGGCGCGGTCATTACTTTCTCCAGCTCACAGGCAGAGGCCCGGCCGTGGGTGTCACTGCCGGAGTCACTGCCGGTGAGAGCCGGGCCTTGAATGTGGGCTGTGCCTGACTCTTCAAGCACATCAGATGAAGATTCGTTCAGCTGGTGTTAAGCTAATGAAATACAAGATCTTAAAGTGTTTTAAATACGAAGTATGTGTTTCCATTCTCTGCTATGCCCAGCTAATGGAGACAGAGGGAGAGAGGAAGAGGGAGGCCAGCATAGTCCAAGAGAGCCCAAGGGGACACAGCCCAGCAAAGCAGACCAGAGAGACCCTCCCAACGCTGTGCACAGTGGGCGTGAGTGGGAGCCGTGACCCTGTTCCGAGAGCCTTGGGAGGCTGCCAGTGACGAAAAGGCAGAAGGGTGGGGCAGAGGGGTTCCGAGCAAAAGAAAAGATTCTTTCAGAGCCGAAGGGACCAGGAATGGCAAGGGCCATATCAGGCAGCTCGCCTCACCAGTATTGACCAGGCAGTTCCAGCCTGATTGGTTTGGGATTGTGTCCTCAGGGAGGCTGACCACAGCCAGGCTGGTTACGGAGTCTTGGTTTGCTGATGTGGCCGGCCCAGGTGACCCTGTTTCGACCTGGTCTTTTTCTGACGCTTTTTCTGACCTGGCTTCGCTGCAGGTTCAGCAGGTGGCCCTCCACTGCGTTTACCTGAGAGCAGAAAATGCTGATGTCCTGATAGCACATTTCTGGAAAATGGTATCATAATTCATCGTTTGTTGACTTGCCAATGTTTTTCTTGGAACACCCTGTGCTTCTCAACCCCAAACTTCCTGTGCAGACCACACAATACTGGGAACCGACCGCAGGCACGTGGCTTCACCTCCAATTTTTGCCACGTTACCCAGAAGAGAGGAGCAGGCCTGTTTACTTGGTCTTCATGGAGGAGCGTTCCTTGTCTCCCAGGGGACACGGGGAGGGTTCCTGCATTGGAACACGAAGCTCTGAGCAGCAGTCCGCTGGGGCAGTTAGACCCGCTGACCGAGCTCCGAGAGGAAATACCCTCTGGGGGCCAGACTGCAGGCAGAAGAAGCGGCCTGCATCGTGGGACTGTGAGAGGACAGGGGCGTCGGTGGGGGGCGGTCCTCAGTGTCCACGCAGAGAGGCTTGGTCTTCAGCGACCGGCCCCGGAAGTGGCTGGTGCGAGCATGGCGGTGCCAGGCAGACGCCTGTGCCCTGTCGCACTGAAAAGCTGTGTGGCTTGATGTCCGGCTCTCAGAATTAGCCTGAGACTGGAAACAGCCGGGGACCGAAAGGGGAAGTCGGTTACGTCGTGGTGCGGCCGGAAGGAAGGAGCGTGTGGCGTTTCGGTAAACGAGGGGACAGCAGGTCCCAGCACGCTGTGTGACTTCGTTCACCTGCAGCCTCACACCAGGCCCACGTGGCTCCCTGGTGACAGGTGGGAAAACGGGCGACCCGGGGATTGGACGTGGGCGGGGTGGGAGTGAGGGAGTTCCCAGGATGGGTCCTTGTCTCGATCCTTGGTGGCTGTGGGCGTCTGCGTGGGTGAAAACAGACCTAAAACGCACGCCTTTCACGGGTGTCAGTTACACCTCAATAATAAGGAAGCACGTGCGTGTGGCCTGGCTGATGGACAGTGCACGGACTGGGAACCGTGCACTCTGATGTGGAAGTCCGCGGGGCCTCGTGTGGGGCGCAGTGCCCAGGGAGCGGGGACAGGCACCTCTGGGGGCGGCTGCATTCGAGGTCTAGGTTGGGGCCAGTATCACACAGGTGAGCTTGGAGATGGCCCCGCCGTCATATGCCGAGGGTTTGTGACGTCCTGTTTGAATGCTGTGCATTAGTAAGAGGTTACTCAAAATATGCCCGGCATGGTCCTGGATTTTTGGTGAAAACGCATGTAGATACAGAAAAAGAATTGGAAGAGAATTGTATTAGTTTCCTGTGGCTGCTGTGACAAAAATACCACACAGCAGCCTGAAATAACAGACGTATTACTTACAGTTCAGGAGGTCAGAAGTGTGTCCCCAGCCTCACGGAGCGGAAATCAGAGTGTGGGCAGGACCCTGTGGTTGCATGGCCCCCCGGAGAACCCAGGCCAAGCTCCCTACTCCAAGGTCACCCGATTTGTGCCCTGAGTTCCATCTCTAGCCTTGATCCCCCTCGGTCTCGTGCCCTAACACGCTCGCAGGTCCCAGTTTCAGAGTGGACACCTTTGGGGGCTGTCCTGCCCACATCAGGCCAGGCGGATGGCAAAAAGTAAAGAAGTGGAACTCCAGAGTGTGTGGCCCCCACACCCCCCCCCCCGCCACCCCTCTTTCCTTACCTGTGTTTTCAGAAGTGTTCCTGGGGTTACACGTACTGCTTTTGAGATGAGAAAAAAATGAATCCCCGTTGTCTGTGGGTGTGGTGTCCTCCCACGGTGTGCGGTCAGTCTACCGGGGGCAGGGGCGGCCGTGAGCGGCTAGGAGTGCACTGAGCCTTCAGCGTCCGAAACGGTGAAAAGCGCTCCGGCCTGGAGCGGGTCGCCTGCTGTCGCGCTGGCCTGAGGAACTTCTCCATCCAGGCTGGCAGTGCAACCTTAACCCAGAAAAACAGCTTTTCTGCTTCAACTTTGGATCACCCTTTAGCTTTGGAAATGGAAGAATCCTTTACTTCTTCGGAATTTTAAAAACACGTGAAACAAGTGAATTACGTTTTGGGAATAGAGCATGGGCTACTTGCTGGTGACCCCTTCATAGTCCTTTTCCCAGCAAGGTTTCCTGGTCACCTGCCCAGTGTCCCTGGCAGGGCAGCGCTGCCCCTGCCCGCAGAGCCGCAGTGCGTGGAGTTGGCGCCAGCTTCTGTGCTTGTCCCCCTGCCCGCCCTGCTCGCCCTCCGCTGGGCGCTTTCTGGATCACGGCCGCGGCATCGGGCCGCACGGCCAGTTAGAAGGAAGCAGTCCTGAGCACTCTCTGCTCGCCCAGTCTGACACACTGCTGTGGCTGAGACTGTCACTACGTTTGGGACACAGTTCAGACGTGAAGATCCTTCAGGCCTGCGTGCGTCCTGTGAGAGCAACAGAGTTAAACAGGAGACCAGTTCTTGTCACTGCGTCTTCACTTCATGGCCGCTCCTGGCTGTGCTGCGTACACAGCCCCTGTTCCCCGGGGAGAGGTCCTGGCAGCTCAGCATGGGTGCAGATAAAATCAGCAGAGGCCCTCCCAGGGAGGTTGATGCGTGTGGCAGGGCCTTCTCATTGAGTGAGATTTTTTTTTGCGATGCTGTTTGTGTGGCCACCTGAGTACCTGTGATAAGGTGACACTGTCACAACAGTCCTGGAATCTGCTCCCCTCCAGCCCACCTCACACTTCCAAAGTCAGGCGCAGAGCTCCGACACATTGGGAAGTCCCTGCGGGGCTCTTGGCTCAAGGCCACTGTCCGGAGTCACTTATTCTAATCACTCACTGCAGAAAACTGCCCCCTCCCAGCTCCTTCCAGCTCCTTCCTGCGCCTGACTGCCCACCAGGCACAAATAGAAAGGTAGGTGTTCGTTAGAATGTGAGTGTTTTCCCCCGGGAATGGCAAGCTGCGTGTGTCCACAGCTGAGTGATTCCTTACAGCTCTGAGTCCCTTGGGCTGGCCTTGGGCGGCTAAGTTTGGGCCAGGATGTTTTCATGGATGACCCACTTTTTTCGGGCCCTTTTGGGGGTCAGACCCTTGTCCTTGGCTCTCTGTGTGTGGAGGGGCCTTGGCCCTCACTCTGGGGGGCTCCAGCCCTTCTCTGCTGCTGCCCACCTCCAAGAAGAGGACACCATCTGTCTGAAGACCGTGTCTGTTGTTCCAACCGAAACAGTGTGTTCTCTTCTCGAAACTCAGAAAACCAGTCCTTGTTTTCTAAGCAAAAAGGAACAAAATCCCACTGTGGGGGGCGGGGAGGGGGGGCACGGGAGACGCTTTCCAAATAGAGCAGAGCAGAACAGAACACTTTGATCAGAAACCCTCTTTATCAAGGCCTGCTCGGAAGTCAGTTCATTGTGTGCTAGAGAGAAGGAAAAGAGCGGAATGAGAGAGTCTGGGCTCTTCCATGTTTCCAAACCCTGCGGTTTGCACGGATGTAAGACGCATCTGGGGGCTCTGCTGGAGGGGGCTGGGATGCCCGAGGGACCCCTGCACCAGGCAGACTCTTACGGGGGCTGTAATAACAGTCTGAGCAGACCCTGGCCAGGGGACCAGAGGGAGGGATTCATTTTGACCTCTGCCTCTGGGGACCACCTCAGCAGGAGGGATGGGTGGGGCAGGATTTCAGAGGGCGGAGACTGGGGGAGAGACCTCGGAAGGCAGAGGCCGAAGGGAGAGAGGCTGCCACATTTGGGACAGCGAGTCCCCAGGCACGGGCCTGATGGGCCTGGTTTCTAGCCCTTGGCTTCCGAGCCCGAATAAAACTAATGTCTTGTGTTTTGGTCGCCGTTTCCACGTTGCATTTACAGGCCAGCGCAGCCGTACGTTTGCTAAAGTGCCGGGGGTTTGGATTGCGAATCTGAAGGCACGTTTTTGTCAGTGACGCATGTCCAAATAATCTTGGAATCCCACAGACCTTCCCGCAGCTTGCTCTCACTTCCCCCCGGGACCCACGGAGCAGGACACTCAGTAGCTGACTGTAAAACCCTTTACCCTGCTCCATCCAAGGCTGGGGACGTGCATGGGGGCTGGACTGTGTGATAGAGGAGTTTTTGGGTGGTGAGTCCAGGCCAGTGCCCCATCTTTACAAAACTAAATCTTCAGCATCTTCTCATTCGCCATAACTGGTCACCTCTGGGCCTGCCGAGTGCCCTCTCCCCAGCAGTGTCCCGTCTTCCCTCCCTCCCCTGCACTGAGTGCTGCCGAGGGCAGCTGCAGGCAGAGGCGCTTCAAGGGCAGCCGCAGAAACCCAGCCCGTGCCTTCGCAAAAGATCGGCATCTTTAAAAGCCCTAATGAACTGTTGTCGGCTGAGTGAAGGTTTTGACAGTCTCACGGTGACCGATGTGATCTACAGCTTCTAGACAGAGTTGATGGGTTACGGAGTAACTTCACAGATCAAGCTTTCGATGAGGACTGTCCCTATGGAGCTGGCCTGTCACCAACAAATTGCTCAAGAAAACCCTGCCCACGTTGGCCTTGGCCACCCCCTTCCTGCAGGAAGAGCCGTCTGGTGGGGGATTCAGGAAGTCCTTCGTGACAGCAGCCACAGGGTTTCATTGGGGGCTTCAGATCTTGGAGGCTCCCTTAGGACTCCGGGCCAGTGCTCCCCTCTTTGTTCTCCTCACTCCAGGGGGGATCTGTGTAGAATGGCCAAATGGACAGGCCGTTTACAGTGGGCCTGGGAAGGACCTGGCAAGGTGAGGAGACCCTAAAAACAAGACCGGCCTGACAGAGGGCCAGGCCCCTGCACGAGGCTGGTGCTGGTGTTCTCTTGAGCCTGCGGCCCGAAGGCCCAGGACTTGGAGGCCAGCAGCAAGGCGCGCATTTTCTCTTGGGTAGCTTCAGGGTCGACTGGGTGCAGAAATCATTTCATTTTATCAGCCTGGGCCTCCTGAGTAGGCCAACAGGCCCACCTGGCTAAGGCTGGTCAACCCAGTGCCCCAGCAGCTGGGGGTAGGTGGCTGCTCAGGGCCCGTAGGGCGGGCACAGCAGACTGCTCTTCAGAAGGTTTGGGAAAGCTCTTCTCCCTATGCCTCCTCCTGCCTGAGGCCCTCCCCGTAGGCATGCTCTCTGGGGCTCTGCCCAAGAAACAGGCTTTGCCTTCCTCCTGTCCTCCAGGGCATAGACCAGGCATCTTAAAATTGATCACCCAACCGTCCTGGCTGGGTGGCTCCATTGTTTAGAGCATCGTCCCATATGCCAAAAGGTTGCGGGTTCGATCCGTGGTCAGGGCACAGACCTACACTGTCCTGTGGGTCCAGTTCTCAGGGGCGGTGCATATGGAAGGCAACCGCTCAATGTCCCTCTCAGATCAATGTTTCTGTTTCTCTTTCCCTTCTCCCTCCCTCCATATCTCCCTCTAAAATCTATAAACCTGTCCTCAGGTGAGGGTTAAAAAAAATGTATCACCCAACCAGGTCGCTTCTGGGGGTGAAAGTGGGTGTTATTAATAATCACCTAGACTCAACCGCCATAAACTGAAACTGTTGGGCCAGCTGGCATGTCTGCCACCCTAATTATAAGGGATGGCGAGGGAAAGGAATGTGACTCACTAATGAGGCCTGTTCATCTTTTTTTTTTTTTTTTTTTTAAATCTTATTTATTTAGTTTTTAGAGAGAGCAGAAGGGAGGGAGAAAGAGAGGGAGCGAAACATCAATGTGTGGTTGCCTCTCATGTGGCCCCCACTGGGGACCTGGCCTGCAACCCAGGCATGTTCCCTGACTGGGAATCGAACTGGCGACCCTTTGGTTCGCAGCCTGAGCTCAATCCACTGAGCCACACCAGCCTGGCAAGGCCTGTTCATCTTCACCCACGTAGGACTGTCCTTTGAGCCTCACATGTTCCGAGTCACAGTGGACACTTCTCTTATGTAATGCAGTCTGGGCGCCACCGAGTCCAAAGGTAACAAAGGAACAGAGCATTTCCAGCTGCTGGTCCAGGAATGTTGTCATTTCACCCAGGGAGAGCCAGAGGAGATCCGTGCCTTCGCAGGTCAAGGTCGCAATTAGCCCCCTTCCTGTAATTGTCCTAATGTGCGTGCAGGCACGCCCGAGGGCGGTGCGCCGGGAAGCTGCCGTCTATACTTAGCTGCCGTCGTGTCGCCTCTGCGCAGCATTCCTGTGTCATTACGCAGGGGAACGGCCGGCTGACAGAGCCGCCCCAGGGGACTGAGGATAGGAAAGAAAGAACAAGTCCCTTCCAGGAACCGTCCCACCACCTCTGGCAAGTTGAAGGCGGCCCTGGCTTTGCTGTCTTCCTGGGTAGATCCCAAGAGCCAGCACGACCTCCGGGAAAATGAACCTGTGCACGCAGCCGCCGGGGGCGACGTGCACAGCCCAGGGGCTCACTAGGCCGCTGTTCCTTCGGGGCTCTGGGTGAGCCCCAGACTCCCGGTCACACCCTACAACAGACACCTGCTTTGTCCAGGAGGTGACGGCTGAGTGTCAGGTCACAGCAGCATCTGGAGGAGAAGCTCCCAGGGGGCAGGTGTCCCTGTCAGAGAGCAGGCTGGGATGCTGTCAAGGATGCCAGGGCTCCAGCAGGGCGGGAAGCAGCATTTCTTTGATCTGTGTTTGTATAAAATGTCATCAGACTAAGTATTCCACGGGATCACGACGCTGCGTGGCGGCAGAAAGGCGCCTCCCGTTGCCCCCCATGCCGTCCACAGGAAGAGGCTGCAGTCTGGCTCGCCTCGAAGGGCCGCGCAGCTAGTTCAGACTTCTGTTATGTGCGTGGTCCCCGGCGCTCACACCTGCTGGCCCCTCGCCTCTGCACACGCTGGGACTATCCGAAAAATGAGAGCCTGGATGGACACGCTCAGATCCCATGCCGGAGAAAAGGCAGCCCTCAGGGAGGCAGGGACTTTTCCAGGCGGCACTGACCCTCGGGCCGCACTTGCCCTCACTTACGATACCAGAAGCCGGTCAGCTCGTTCACTATACTGCCCGAGATGCCCATCAGTTGGAGGTTGGAGATGACGCGCGTAGGAGAGGAAAAGGTCTTCCTTGGTCCTCTTACAGCTCCTGGCTGGGCCGGAACATTAACCTGACAAGGACCGAGTAACGGGAGGAAAACATACAAATGTATGTAAAATCAGTTTTACGTGACACGGGAGTCTCCATAAGGTGAGGCAGCCCCAGAGAAGCAGTTAAAGCCGAGTGCTCTGCTCTGATGAAGGGCGGAGGGGCCGGGGAATGGGGTAGGGGTTACGCGCCGTCAGCAAGCGGGGGCGCCTGCGCATGGTCTGTGTGGACTCCTCTTGGGCCCCTTTGTCTTTGGAGATAAGGATGCTCCTTTCCTCACCTCTCCCTTGAGGGTTTTGTGACCCGTTTCAGGAGAAGGTCACAGTGACCTTCCTGCTTCTGCAGTTTGTCAAACTCCTTCGGCTTAAAGTGCTCAGGACACCCAGGTGCCATACTTGGGGGTAGTGTTCCTGAACTTCATCCCAAACACCTTTTTTTTTCCTAAAGTTTTTTCGTTGATTTGAGAGAGAGAGAGAGAGAGAGAGAGAGAGAGAAACGTTGATTTGTTGTTCCATTCATTTACTCACTCACTGGCTGATTCCTGCCTGTGCCCTGACTGTGGGTCAAACCCACAACCCTGGTGTGTCGGGACGACGCTCTAACCAACTGAGCTACCAGCCAGGGCCCCCAACATCCTCTTAAAGGTTAAATGCGAAGGACACGCCACGCACGTGCCCCTAGGAATGAATTGTTCAGCACCTGGCTTTGCCTCTCACACCTGAGCTCGGCTAGCCATTTAACCGGAGCACATCACAGTCCGTCTCTGTCTGACGGACAGGACAGAGGGACACGCCTTCTGAGCCTGCGTGCTTGGCCTTCTCCCTGCCTCCCCTCAACACACACACAATCTGAGGCTGCCCCAAGGTTTCAAACCTCCCCGGTTTCCGATTGTAATCAGATGCCCAGATAGTGGGTATCCCCTTTCCAGCGTAGAAACAGGAGACCCACTGGGTCAGATGTGTGATTTAGTTTCAACGAACCCCACACTCCTGCAGGAGACTTGGAGTTGGAACGGACTTCTGAGAGGCAGAGGCAGGGACAGGTGGGCGTCGTCTCTTTGGCGTGGACTAGGCAGGGGGTGCTTGGTTCTGGAGACAGAGGCCAAGGCTGCAAGACCCTGACGCGGCAGCTCCCTGCTCCTGGGGTGGTGGCAGGGCCGCGGGGAGCCAGTTCTGTTCCGGTCCCTGGCAGGCTGCCTAGGGCCTGCGTCTGTGAGCTCTGCGCCCCTTCTTAACCTGCCTGGCATGAACTAGCTCCAGGGGATCCCACGGCCTGCAACTGAGAACCTTTGGTAACACAGAGGGAGCAAGGATGGGCCGGGGGTGGGGGGCAGGGCAAAGAGGCCTCCGGGAAGTGATAGAGCAGGGAGAGATATGGGAAGTTGGCAAATATTTTGAATGAAGAGTGCCATTTATTGAGGCTGGACCATGTGCATTATTTATAACTCCTGCAATAAGTCTCTTAGCCATTATTCTTCCTGTTTCACAGACGAGGAAACTGGCTCAGAGTAGTCAGGGGACCTGCCCTCGGCCACGCAGCCCTCGACAGTGAATCAGGAACTCAAGCCCAGCATCTCTGCTCGCTGTCTCTCTGGCCAGGCCAGCCCTGCTCACGGCGGGACTGGACGCTTCCTTCCCCATTCCTCTTGGCTTCCCGTTCTCCGAGCCCAGGCGTCCAGCTGGTCGGAGCTGCGCTCCACTTTACCTGTTTACGGGCTAGGAGGTTGTGTGGCCATTTGTCGTCAGTCAGGAAGAGCCTATACATTAGAAAACACTGGTAGAGTCGGGGAAATTTCCAGACGCGGTGACCAAACAGGCAGAGGCCACCGCTGAGGGGACGGGTCACTGGAGCCATTTACTTTCTGTGTTCAACAACAGTGCTGTTTGAGTTTTTCACAGTGCATTACCTGTGTAATTACATATCCCATTCCACGCCGCTGAGTCCAGTGGTTTAAAAAGGACAGGACGGCAACAAAACAAACAGTGGTTGTTAGTGGATGATGGGATTATGGGGACTTTCTTCCTCTGCGTGTTTCTGCAAACAGTTCTGAGACAGGCATGCACTCAGGTTGCTTTTAGCCACAAGGAACAGAAAGTCCTTTCTCAAGCTGGGTTACGCAATGAGGACTTGGGGGTGTTCTCAGGACTGGACAGCCCACAAAGAAGGAGGCCCCGGGCGTGTCGGGGACACAGTGTCACCAAAGACCCACTCTACTTCTGCCACCTCTCCTCTCTGTGGGTGAGCACAGCCACCCGTGGAAGCCTGGTCCCCACGTGGGCACCCACACCTGGAGCAGTCCCAGGGATCAGAGTGGGCACGGCAGCTTCCGGTCATAGGCACGGTGCCTTCTTTTTCTGTGTCTCATCTTTCAGAGTGTAGGAACCCTTCTAGAAACCCATGCGGGTCTCACACCCACTCCTGAACCTGTCCCTGGGAGAAGGGGTGCCTTGGACTCGCCTGGTCTGCCTGCTGGGGCTGGGGCAGGGGCCCCGCTTTCTCCAGAGCCCCAGTGCATGGAGGGGTGGGCGCTGAGCAAACCCTGGGCCTTGGGAGGAAAGATGTGGGGAAAGGGAACCCAGTGGAAAATGAATTCGGCCGAAGTCGGAACAAAAGTCGGTCCTGTCTCGGCTTTAGGGCATTTTGTTGCATCTCTGGGGAACAGCAGGAAGCAAAGGGTCTCCCCTGGCATCCGCGGGTCCCAGACTTCTTCAGGTGTGTCTCTCTTATGGGTCACAGGAGCCAGACCACTGATGGGACTCCCTGGCTAGGCCAATAAGGTCCTTTCTTAAGCTGTCATGGCTCAAAATTAAGTTCTGTCCTTAGCCACGAAGAGCACTAAGCTTTTGTCAGAGGCTGCTTGACGTAGACTTCCTAAACACTTCAGGGCTTGGCCAAGAGGAATGGAATGGCCTCGAAGGTGACTCAGGTCCCAGCATTGCACATCTGAAGGGGGAGGGAAGTAGAGCAGCCACCCGGAGGCACCTCGGGTTTTCCTGAATGCACCGGCTTTCTCTGCGTTCCTCCTAGCAGGTCTGAGCCAGCTGCAGGGCAGTCCCCGGTCCCTCCCAGCTGGCGCACAGAGGCTGAACTGTGCAAGGGGCGCAGTGGTCAAGACAATGCGCTCGATGTCTTCCGCCCGAGAATAGGCTGCACTCTGTGTGCAGACCCAAGCTGACCTCACGTCTTTGCTGCCAGGAAACGACCCGAGGTGGATTTAAAGGGAAAGAAAAGAAAAAGAGAAAAGGCCCCACTTTATTATTTTCACCAAGTTACGGGGATCTTCAATTCAGCATTCTCAAACCTGAACTTGATCCCTAGTTTTCAAAGTTGCAAGGCTTTTCCCCCTGTTAGGTCATGTGCCAGGCACCTGGGAGCTCCATTATTCTAAAGCTCAGAACAATAAACGGATGAAGGAATAAATGGGCCATTAAAAAATCATACAGGTTATTGCCACTTGCTATTTAAAGAATTTATGAGTCAAGCCAATTCAACCTTTTCACAGGGGCCATAAGGAGATATTTTAAGGCCGGATACATCCTTGTTTTGCCTTCTCAGCAGAGTGTCCGAGAAAGCACAGGCACCTGCGTTTATCAGGTGCTCACGCTCGGCCAGGTGGACGTCACCTGGGTATTCCGCATGCCCAAGTGCTTGTAGGGGATGGGCCTTTCCCCTCAACACCTGCAGGAGCCCCAGAAATCGGAAGAGGCAGGAAGGACCCTCCCCTGGAGCCTCAGGAAGGAGCACAGCCCCGCCCACACCTGGCTTTCACCTCCAGGACGTCTGGCCTCCAGACCCAGAGAATATTCTCAGCCACCCAGTGTGTGAAAATCTGTGATCGTCGCCCCAGGAAATCAACACGCCAGCGTGGGTGCTTCCTGAGCCCATGTGGTGGAAAAAGTCCCCTCTCCCTGCCGTGTCAAGTTCAAAGGTGTGCCCTCTGTCCCCGAGGGGATGGAGAAGGTTGCACAGGCTCTTGGTTTTTGTGTCAGAGTGGTTGCCCCTTTCTGGGAGCAGTGGCACCCAGCTAACATCCTGATGGCAGCTGCCAGCCATGCCTCGGCCTGAGCACATACCTGACAGAGGCCACCACGGGAGGCAGGGCTGGCAGGCGAGATCCCTCTGAGGATCAGTTTTGCTCTCATGTTTCAGCATTTCAGAGTCGGGTGAGCCTTCAGAACTCGAGGGTGGCAGAGGCGGCTGCACCCAGCTAAGCAAGATGCCTTGTCTGTGTGCATTCCCTGGCCCCTTCAGGTCCCGTGTGGCTCGTGGCGATAGCAGGTGCTTTACCAACCAAGACCCCCGTACTTTTTTCAGAGGGGTCTGTGCACATGGCCATTGAAGTGTGGACTGGGCTTTTGGTCAACACTCTTCATATTATTTTTCTGTGTAGGGGAAATTTCAGATGGGGAAGGACTTATCTATAGAAATAGAGGGTGATGCCGGTAACCAAGGGAGCGGTAGACAGGATAATAATCATCTTTGCTTATAGAACATTCTGGAGGCAGAGCTGTAGGATCCTGGCTGCGGGAAGCATTTATATGGAGCCTAACCACTAACCAAATGTTTTCAGAAACATTCTCCTGTCCAAGCTTAACAACCCTGTGGGATATGCTTTCTGACTCCAAACGTCATCAACATTCAATTTAAAACAGAACTTTTTTCTTTTCCCTTTAGAAGAGAAAAATCCTAAAAGCTGCGGCGGGCCCCTGAGATGGCTGCTCAGCCAGGCACGTGGGCCCTGCCGGGGGTAGGGAGAGGTGAGGGCTGGAATCTTCAGTGAGGTGTGAAGTGAGCAGATGTATGATTGTCAGAGGGAAGTCACAGAACATTCTGGAGGCAGAGCATAGGATGCCTGGCTGTGAGAGGCACCCCAAATAAGGAACTGAATGGAAACATTTCCCCCAAGGTCAAAAGTGTGTGGGGTGGCAGGAGATCTCTATCACCCACGTCAAGGACAAAGTGGGGGAGCTTGGGGCTCTGATGACCCGTCTGCCTGTTTCTAGTGCAGTCCAGTCTGTGCCCGCAGAGCTGAAGGTGAAGGAGGACTTTCCCGTCCACTGTTAACTGTTGGGAAAATTGCTTTCCTAATCGGATTTAGGGCTCCCTGCTCCGAATTCCTCCCAGTGCCCCCTGTTGTGTGGCCTTTGGTCTGCCTGTGTTAGGGCTCCATTCCTTCTGCAGGTCGGCCCCGCCTCCTTCCCGCTTGGGACTGGCAGTGGGGCAGCCTGGGGGACGAACTGCTGACTTGCTCACCGAGGTGCCTCTCTGGCCTGCAAAGTGCCTCCCAGCTGCATCGCTGTGGGAGAAGCGGCGCTCTGGCTGGGGAAACCAGCAAACCGTAAAGAAATGAGATTGGGCTGGCTGCTTTTCTTTCTCGGAGCTGGAAGCTGAAAGGTGTCACGTCACCCTTGGCCGTCCTCATCTCATGGGATGCGTGCCGGGCTTCCCAGGGCATGCTGCAGCAATCTCCCGTTAATCCTGGCTGCTCCCCCAGGCTCCATGTCCTGGCTTGGTGACACAGGGGAGAGAACAGAAGGGGTGGGAGCATCAGTCCCAAGGATGCGTCAGCTCAGTCCATGGGATGGAGAAATGAGTTCAGTGCATTCAGAGTAAAGGCCTAACCTAAGGCTCATCACTAACGTTCAATGTTTATCAGCATTCTGGAAAACACCGAGGGCCGTGAAAGGTAGAAGACAGTGAGTGGATATGGTCCCAGGACCCAAGCAACTTACAAATCAATGGGAGAGACAGAGCTGGTTCTCTTACAATCTCATTTAAGAAAGATGCTTCCCAGTGGCAGTACCCAGGGCCCAGGCATACAGAAAAGGAGGAGGCAAAGGAAAGGCTGGGAGCGGGCAGGGGGCAGGGCCCGGAGCTCAGCAGGCTGCATTTTCCCAGTGCACTGACCTGTGCGGGAGGCTGAGCACCTGGAAGGAAAACCTGCTTTTAAACAACGTTTCTTCCTGCACTCCTCTGCTTAGTGTGGTGTCTGAGTAAATGGAGAGGCCCGATAAATGTTTGCCGAGCTAACAAAGGGATGAATATGTGAACAGATAAAGTGGAGATGACAATAAAGTCATTCTGGGCAAAGGAAAGCTGGGAGCAAGATTTCGGGAAGACCTGGGAAGGCAGGCTCGGATGCTGAGGTTTCTTTCTGCTGTCCATGTGGCTTTCCAGCGAAGGAGTAAGTCTGGGTTTGGGTTTTCGAAAGAAAATCCAGCCATCAGGGTGGACAGGGCCTGGAAGAAGGAAGACTTTTAGGCAGGAAACCAATTCAGATATGGGGAGCTTTGCCACTCCAAACGGGAATGAAA
Source organism: Macrotus californicus (assembly GCA_007922815.1). Classification (NCBI taxonomy): domain Eukaryota; kingdom Metazoa; phylum Chordata; class Mammalia; order Chiroptera; family Phyllostomidae; genus Macrotus; species Macrotus californicus. Next base: position 157,740 of record VMDR010000030.1, read on the forward strand.
TATTTCAGAAATACAGAAGCCAGGATGGTAACTTGCAGATCTGGCTTCTCCGCCCGACGTGTTCCCAGGTTGGGAATGAGGCAATGGCAGTAGCTCCAGGCCACTGGGCGGCTGCCAGAGCCCAGTGAGGAAGTTGTGCCTGAGGGGAACCGACATTTTCCTACTTCCTACCTCCCCAGCTGGAAACTTTGCTGGGTGAGGAGACTCTGTCATGTCTTGTAAAGCTGTCTTTTACCCTTTTCTACCAAATGAGAAAGTAGTCTCTTCTGCTGTGCAGGAGAGCTGACACGTCCCTGATGGACCAAACTGTGCGGCACAAATGCCAGGGTGGGCAGGGCCACCAGAGGGTAAGAAGTAAGTGCCACTGGGCCTCTCCGCATGGCCTGAGCACTTTGCCTCACCCTGAGGCTTAGTACCATTCAAAGGGGTCATTCAGACTTACCTCCCGTTTCTTTCGCTTTGGGGGGAAGAGGTTGGGCTCTGCAGGCCAAAATGTTAGCTAAGACTGTCACTTGCTTCCTAGTGTCTTTCCTGCAATGACCATCCCCTTAATCCATCCTCTAATCCTCTTGGTGTCACCAACTTCCCACGCTTTCCTTGCGATGGTTCTTAATATAGCACCAAGTGCAATGGAGGAGATGTAGCTGGGGGGCCAGGAATGGTGTCCCCAGCTCAGATCAATCCTGCTGGGGAAGATGTAACAGTCCCCAAGGCTAGCAGCATCCAGGCAGAGGTCAGCGGACTGTTGATAACGCACCCTGACGCCAGCCAGAGGCGGACACCTGGAGCGGCGGCTGCAGACTCGGGCTCCTGGTGGGGCCTCGGCTAGCAGCCCAGGGAACCAGAGTGTCTTGCGGTGGATGCTGGTGAATCTGTGGTCTCTAACCCAAGGGCGCCTGGTGAGTGTGGCTTTCACGCAGCACCTGTCAAGGCCTCCACCCACCGAGACAGAGGCACCAACAGACAGGCGAGGACCTTACAAATAGAAATGCTGACCAAGCGAGGGGTCACTCAAGGAGTTTTGGGATCCTCTCGGTAGAGGACTTGAGGGAGTCCCCCTGAAGAAGGGAGCGGGCGTGCCGTCACAGACAAGGGCGGCGTTCTCTCCGCTGCAGCACTGCCGGCCCTGTGCTCTGATCGGCACACGCACACCGTGGCACGCGCACTCGCACACTACTTCCAAGGAAGCGGCGTTCGAAGGACGTTTGATCCCTTCCCACTTCCCTCCTGCTTGTTGGCTGGAGAAGGAGGACATTGTGGCAGTGACCAAGCAGCAAGACCGAAGGGGCCTCTGTCCCTGCGGATGAGGTGGGACACGACCTGCACCATGGGGGCTGAGCCATCGGGACGCAGCCCCGAGACCTCCTGTGTCAGCAACTTGTCATTTATCGGGAGGGTCTTGTTCAGGAAGACAAGGCCGAAAACCAACACGCAGCTTTGCTCTTCGCTCCAGGAAATCATGAAAAACATCTTCCGGCTGCTCTTGGCAAGCTACCCCCTTCTCGGGGTGACAGATGGCTCGCTTGGGCAAACAACCCGTTTACCAAACAACTGCTTACTCATCAAGACTCAAATATTCAAGACTGGTGTCCACCAGGCCTAAACGGCTACATCCCAGACTTGGCCTGGTCCTCCCAGCCTGGACAGACCTGCCTAGAAAGAGATCCCCCCCGGCCTGGAAAGCTCCGCCCCGACCTCCCTGTTCGGACCCCGAGTTGCAGCTCCTTCTATGGCCTTAGCTTCGGTTCACGGGCAGGTTTTTCGGCCGGTCCTTTCAGGGAGTTGGCAGTGGTCACGAGGCACCGCACCCGCCCTGGAGTTCATGCACATGAGAGAGACATGCATTTGTCTTGTCACGATGCTTTTCCTGTGGGGTTTTGGCCACCGGCAGCCAAACCCGACCCAGTAGGCTCTCCGCTTCCCCGCCGCCATACTCACCTTCATGCCTCATGCAGTGGCTGATACACGCTCAGAGCTCCGTGAAAAGGACGGGGACTGGATCTTCTCCTGGAACTCTGCGGGTTGGTGCTCGGGAGTTTCTTGCAGCCCTGTCCGATAACTGTTTTTTTGTTTTTTTTCTTCTTTTTTCTTCTTCTTCCCCTTGTCACACCACCGATGGAAGCGAAACAACACGACATGCTGCCACTTCACCCAAAAGCGGTGTTTTTACTTTGCCCTTTCTTGACGGCTCAGTGGGTCATTAGCGAAAGGCCCAGTGAGTGCTTTTCAAAGGGGTCGATAACTGTTTTAAAAACAGTCGAACATGCCTAACCTACACATTGAAACAAGTTTTCCTCCAAATTTTTCACCTGGGGACTCTGTCCATGTATCTTAGTGATCTGGCTATTGCTTGAGACATTTCCAAAAACCTCTTTTGTAATTATGTCTTGATTTCCTGTCCTCAGTGGTGACAAACTATCTTTTTGTGAGGAATGTTTTATTATGGACGATTTCAAACATATACAAAAGTGGACGGAATACTATAAATGCACAGTTATCAACCTCGGACACGTCTTATTTCATCCAGACCCCTTTCTCCTTCCTTTTTCCATCTGGGTCTCTTTGAAGCTGATCCCAGAGGGCACTTCTCACTCGGAAATATTTCGGCCATCCTGGAAGATAGGCTTTTAAAAAAAATATTAGCCATAATACCATTATCCCACCTAGAAATTAATAATCTCTTAATGTTATTATATGATCAAAGAGCATTGAAGCTTTCCTGTTTCACTTTTTTTTTACGATTTCATTTGTTAAAATCAATGTGGAAATGAACTTCACTTATTCTAATTGCTTGATGTCTCAGGTCTGTTTTTCTTTAAAGTTTTAGCTGAATTATAGCACACATAGAAAAAAGCACATGGATCAAAAGTGTATATAGCTCAATGATTTCCCAATCTCCTTTAACCTACGGGTTGGCCCTTACCCTCTTTTTTCTCCTCTGGAATTTGTGTGGTAAAGAGTATCTGTCACGTACAGTTTCCCACGGTCCATCCCTGGCTGGCTGGTTGTCATGGTGTCAGGTGGCAGGTTCTTCTGTTCTCTGTTTCCTGTGAATTGGTGGTTACATCTACAGGCTTATCAGATCAGGTCAGTTTTAGGCAAGACCATTTCAGATGCTGCTGTTTACTCCTGTCAGTCAGCTCACCATTCCAGGGTTGTCTCTTCCTGAAAGCAACTTTTGAAGGTGGGTGTGATGTTCCACACAGGCAGAAGCCAGCCTGAGCTGTCTAGTGCGCAGTGTGGGTGATCCAGCACGAAAAAGGTGGTTTGAGTTGAAAAGGTGTGACCAAGCAATGAATGATTTTCTTGTGAGGTTGGTAAACTGGCCCTGAAGGAAATCCAAAACAGTTCCCAAAATATTCTGTGCAGTGGCAGCATCAAATGTACAGACACCCAGGGTGACTAATGCGAACGGAACAACAGTGACACTGATGGAGAAATGGCATGTTGGTTATAAAACCGGCCTCGCTGCGTGGGTGGACGCGTGTGGTGTCCCTCTCTAGTCATTAGCTCCTCTTTAGGACCCCTAGACGTCACAGAGTGTATCACACTTGGGTTTCAAAGTTGGAACTAACTGGAACCGCAGCTCTCTGGCCGAAATACAGCCCCTCATCTCCGGGAAGGGCAGACCCTGGCGCCTGTCTCAGTTCCATCGCACAGCCCGGATGTGTTGACAAGCTGCTGCCGGGTCCCACCCAGCCCCTCCCCAGCCCTGGCCTTTGCTTCATCTGCGAGAATGTGGTCAGGGCACTGCAGGGGAAGCTGGCTGCTTCTGAGCAGTCAACAAAAAATGAGGAAGCGCGGGGGGCGCCGCCAGCTCCGATCAGACAGGGGGCAGGGGCTCAGAGCCCGCGGGCCAGCCAGAAGGCCCCGGCCAGCTGGACACCACGCATACTTCCCTGTTCCAATTCAGCGGAACTGCCTTCGGCCCTTCCTCTCAGCCCCCTTTGTGTCTCGCCCCGCCCTTCCCCTGGCCCCGCCCCGTGATGCAAACTAGGCGGGGCCAGCGTCCTTTGGCATTTCCAGCCACACTTAGAGCCGACCCAGAGTTGGCGCCTGCGCAGCTCGGCCGGGTCTCCGCTCGTTCCTCCCTTACCCCCTCCCTAGCAACCGTCGTTGCTCCCGCCTCCACCCCCGCGGCCACGTTCGCGCACGCGTGCCTTTGCCTGCCTCTCGGCCCCGCCCTCCCCGTCACCCGTAACAACCACTGGAGCCTCGCCGCGCCCCTCCCGCTCCCGCCCCCCTCCCCCGCCCACTCCCCCGGAACCGGTGGCTGAGCTGCAGCCGCGGGCAGTGGGACGGCGGCGGCTCTGCTGAGTCTTCAGGATGACCTCCTCCCGACGCCCGGCGCCCGGATCCCGGCTCTACTGACAGAGGTAGGCGCACGTCGCCGCGGCGGGCTCCCAGAGCACCCCCGGCGCGGCCCCCAGGCGGTGCGGGGCTCTCGCGGCCGCCTCCGCGCCCAGCCCGCCTTTCTGGCCCCCTGGCTCCCCTTAGCTCTCCTCCGCTCCACTCAGCCCGGGCGCGGAGCCCCGAGCCGGCCCTCTTGCCTCCCCAGCCCGCTGCCCCTTCGCTCCTCGCCGCTCCTACTCTGCTGGTCGTCCCCTCCCCGCCCCCACCCCGCCAGTCTTCCCATTTGCGGCTCCTCTTGCGGGCAGCAGGGTTTGGGGGCTGAGCCCATCCCTCGGCGCACCTCCCCGGGTCGCACTGGACCCGCTGACTGATGATCCGAGGGCCCGGCCGATCCTGGAACCCACTCGGGATGGACTCACTGGGTCTGGCTCTTGGCTAATTTGTAAGGACCGACTGCCATGCCATAGAGGCTGCCCTGGGCCAGGATGCCAGTTGGCCAGGGTTACTCCGGATTCCCACATAGGACGTGTTTCTGGACCAGAGCATCCGACGCTGGGAGCTGGCAGGAGTTTGGGGGCTTGTGAATTGGCAGGTTCTTCAGCGTAGCCACTTGGGGTTCTGCCGGGCAGTGGCATCCTGAATGGATATCACAGAGCCTTACCGAGCTTTCTGCTTTTTAACAACCCCCTCCGCTTTTTATCCCCATGGTCACCCTCCTTCGTATTGGGAGGTACCCTGAAATAATTTTCCCAAATTTTAAAAAGGTGATTGAATTCCTACTGTGCACCAACTAAATAGAGCGTGGTCCGGGGCCCCAGGACCTGCCAGCCCCAGGATGAAGATTAATGACCACTTCCCCACTGAGCCTGGCCCTGAGTCTCACGGTTTAAGAACTGGAAGTCTTTCAGTATTACTTCACTCCGACCCTCATTCTGCGGAGGTGACACTGAGTCCCGGCCGTCACAGGACTTGCTTGAGGTCACCCAGAGTTGATCTCGAGCAGTTTTCGGACTGTCAGTGCCGGTTTCCACCGTAGCCACTTCCTTGTGCAGGGATGCTAAGCGGGCATGCCAGAGAAAGCGCAGACCTGTTTAAGCGTAATGCTGTGGAGAGAAATGTTCCGAAATAAAAGCTGTTTTTAGAATTGCTTTTTTTTTTTGCCTGTAGACTTTGGATTCCTTGAGGACATTCCCTTTCTGCTTGGAGTCTCCTCTCATTCTACTCAGCGTGTAATAACGTTCTTAATGATTATCCCCTGCAGGACAGGTGGGTGCTTTGGGTGTATTTTTCTTTCTCCCTTTTAAATAGGACAGTAAAGTCACAGCGGAGGACCCAGATGAAAGTGTTTTCAGAAAACCCCTGCAGGCTGGGCTGGGAGTGTGACTGCCATGACACCTGAGGCCGGCCAGCAGGTCATGGATTGCGGCTGTTTGAGGCTGGGGAGCCTCTGGCCGGAGTGCTGGTGTCTGTTGGCAGGCAGGCCCCTGAACTTGCACTCTGTGCAGTTCCAAAGTGGGACTGGCCCGTTTCCTTTGAAGCTGGCTTTTGAGGGATATCTCCTAACTTGAGATAACAATGGTATTTTTTCCTCCTTTTGTCCACTTCGTTCCCCACTTGTAAATTTCTCTGTGGCCCTGCACTTAGTATCTTAAAGTGCCACCATTTTTACTTGGCTTCCAGTAGAAGTTGCTGAAGAGGAAATCATTCAAGAACTAATTGTATCAGTTATCAGGATAATCAGATCCTAACATGGCACTGCTGGGAAGGACCGTAACCCGGAGCAGCCCAGAGTGCTCCAGGCCTCACGGTGGCCGTCCCTCAGTCCCCCCAGGCTTCCTTCCCCTCCGCTTACGGCCCTGCTGCCTCCCCCTGCCCTAGGCTGGTTGTCTTCTTTTGGTTTTCGTGTGCATGGAATTACGACCTGTCGAGGTTGCTTTCTACCCTTAGACTGTCGTATGTAATGTGTAAATGCAGACTGAATTTTTCCCACATCGTGGTTATTTGTCACATATGTTTGTATTTTGCAGGTGTGACGAGACTACTATTATACCCCAATCATGGTGCAGAAATATCAGTCCCCAGTGAGGGTGTATAAACACCCCTTCGAATTAATCATGGCTGTAAGTACCTACATTTTCAGGTTACTCTCTGGCTTCTTATGTTTTTTAAGTATTTGGATTGGATGAGCTATAAACTTATGTTTATTTTATTGTTTGTCTCCATTTTTCCATTTGTATGTACTCTGGTTTTTTTTTTATGCTTATGAACTCTATGTAGATTTTGTGAAATGTTTTTAAACTCTAGGTCTTTGAAAATCAAAATCTGCTTGTTTGTTTTTTAAAAATACACCTCAGGGTAATGTATGAACTTGAGTTAGTTCCCCCTTTGAAAACAAAGAAGTGGGATTCTGAGTAAATATGTCTTCCTCTGGATTTTGCTGTTTTTTTTTTTTGTTTGTTTGTTAAAGTAGAAAAAGGATGTGGAGAGCAGTTTTCCCCTCTGTTGCCCTTTTGGAAGGGTCCTGTGGTCATGGGTGAATTTATTTTACCGGGAAGTGAGCACTCTAGGATGGAGTTTAATTTACATTATTCTCCTGACTCTGCTGAATTAGCTCCTAATATCAAATTCACAAGTCATATTAGAATTCCAGTAATGGGGCTACTAAAGTCTTAATTTTTGTTGTTATTTACCTGAAACGTTTGGCTGAAAATATGCAAACCCAAACAAACCCACCTCCAGTCACTTTCAGATTGCTCTGGGGTGTTCTTTCCCTTCGCTCTCTTCCGGCTGCTGTTGAGGTGCAACACACACACAGGAAACCCTTGGGTCATGAACGAACACCCTGATGAAAACGTCAGATTGAACCAAGATCCAGAACCACCACGGACAAGCCCAGTAACCAGTTCCTCTCGGCCCCTCCTCCCCCGTCCGTCCCCCTTGACTTTGAACACCGCGGGTGAATGTTATCTCTTTCTGTTCTATATATAAACTGGAACTCGGGTGTTTTTGCATCTGGCTTCTGCTCTGCAGTGTTTGTGAGATTTGCCCAAATCAATCTCGTTCTGAAAATCAAAAGAGAAACTCAGGTCTTCTCAAGGGAAGAATGTAGGCTTAGGGGATCAGACCCTCTCTGTGCGCTACCTCAGAAAGTTCCCGTGTGCCTGTCTCCGTTAGGCGTGAGCCTTTTATCCTTGTGGGGTGGTGGCTTTTGGTTCTGTGTTTCCCCTAAACACTGAACTGTCCAGTTTTTATGGCAGTGGCTTACGGAATGGCTTGCTTCCTGCCCGCCCGTTCTGTGCGCGGGTCTGGCGCTGGGCTGCGCGGAGCACGGGCGCTCCGGGAGCCAGAGGAGGCACCGTTGCTCGTGGGAGCCGTGGCTGCTGCCGCGCGGAAACCCAGGAGTGCTGGGGGCGGGGGGTGCAGCTGAGCTCTGACACCTGGCCTTGGAGGGCGGCCCGCTGGGGGCCTCAGCAGCAGTTGTCCCTGGCACTTCCCTCCCTCCACAGCCCGAGCCTCTGTCCCCACCACCAGCTGGCCGCTTTGCTCACTCCTCGTGTTCCCTCCCCTGGGTGTCAGCCCACGTGCTCGGTCAGCTGGCCAAGCCCTCTGGCCCCAGTTCAACTTGGTGGCATTTCTTGTTACATTCTTCCAGTTTCTAAATGACCAATTCTTATATTTCCTAGTTCTGATTCTAGAGAGAGACAGTCTGGTCATCTCGCCCCTGGACCCAGGCTCCAGGCGACTGGCCAGCCTGTGAACTATTTGCCTGGTAGTGGAAGCAGAAAGGCAGCAGAGTGTGAGGCAGAATGGGGGTGGGGCGGTCGTGGGAGGGGCACCACGACTGGTACATTCCGTTTCCCAAAACCTTCACTGAGATTTTCAAGGCTCTGTGCGGGGTAGTGTGAGGCGGAGGCTCAGGCTCAGGCGGTCTGCTCTGCAAACGCCGGATTTAGTGAGGGGTGTTTGGGGTGCCTGCAGTCCGACTTCCTTATTTTTTTACGTTAACGAGTTTCAAAATGGTGAAATCTGCCCTGCCGATTTTATGCATGGATTTACTGAAGAATCTGAAATTCAAAACCACTTCCTCAATTTTTAAAAATTAACTGAGTTTGAATTGCTTTTGTTTGAAGGCAGTGGTAATTTTCTTTTAAGTGGTTAGAAAATACGTATAATCTCAAAATGAAGAACGTTACCCTTCCCTTCTAGAATTAGGAAGAAATGGCGGCGTTAAGTCCTTGGTGATTTCTGGGTGGAGTCGTTTCCCACTTCTCTGTCGTTTTGCTCGCTTTCCCTGCTCCTCGTGGGGACCAGCCGCAGGGCCATAGACTCCGAGAGCGTTCTTCCCAGCTCATCCGGGGGGTGGGGAGAAGGGACGGTGGGACTGAGGGCAGAGCTGTGTGTGGCTTTGGTCGGACGTTTGTGAGACCCCAGCAGCAGCCACCGCACGCGACAGTGACCGCGAGACCTTGGCCGGTGGCCTCTGTCGGCGTGTCCACGTCCGAATTTACAGGGCTCCCGGGAGGAGCAAGGCTGTGGGAGGGGGGCCTCTGAGCGCCCTTGTCTGTTTGCCCCGTGCGCCTCTGTGGTGCAGCTTTGCTAGAGAGCTGTGCCAGTGGCCGGTGGCCAGTGTCAGTGGGTGTGTGGCGAGTGTCAATGTGTTCCTTGGGTTTTGATTGACTTAATGAGAAATGATTTGTTTTGGGGTCAACATACTACTAAGCGTAAGAAATGATATTAATGTTGTCAGTAATTCCTTTGAATTAAAAAATGTAAACAAGTAAAACTGAAGCGGAGGTCTTCGAACAGGTGTTTGTGGCGGTTCAGAGGCGTTCTGTCGCTAGGTGTTAGTCCCCAGGCAGCGCCGCACCCCGCCTCCACCCCCGCGCGTTGCGAAGTCACCTTGCTCCAGCCCCTTTTGAGGTGAGGAGCCTGGGCCAGAGTTGAGGCTCACGCAGCCAGCTGTCACGTCCTGATTTCGGAGTTTCTTGTTCTTTGTATCATACTGTGCGTCCCCCACCCCACCCCAGTGCTGCTGTCCCTGGAATGTTTTATGAAGGTCCTTGTCCCTGACGGCGTCTTTCCAGTCTCAGCCAAAAACACTTCCTGTGGCTGCGCCGCCTGACTCGTGGGGAGGGGAATTGACTGGGGAAGGACACTCCATCCCATGGCGCCTTGAAGGGTTGTGGTCTCATGGGGACAGAGTGACGTGACCCACAGAGAGGGCCGAGGGGGGGAGGCGGGACTCTGGGTGCTAGGGTTAGAGTGCTTCCTTTTGAATTTGTGAGTAAAACACAAAGTGGAAAGCTGAAACGTTTTCAAGTGCAGTTTTCCCCCCTGATGTTAATGGCACCTTGATAAGTGACACAGAGGAAAAGCGAAGTAGATGGGGAGCCTGAAGCGCAGTGGGGGCGGCGGCACAGGCCACAGTGGTCTGGGTGGTGACGGTGGGTTGGGTGAGAGAGGAAAGCACACGCATCCTCCTCGGGGACTAATAGGTCTGGTAACAGTTGCCGCTGGGGGTCGGACGTATCTCAGATGCTTTCTCCCTGAGGACGGCTGTCACTTTGACTGATTGGAACACGTGGTGGGAGAGGCTCCACGACTTCCTGTAACATCTCGCAAGTCGTGACCTTGTCTGATCCCATTCCTCCGTGGGTTTTCCATTATCCCAACAAACTGTCACACGTTCTGTCCTCTCTCCACCCACCCTCTCCCCAAGTTCCCTGTTCTCTCCGTAGTGCAGCCCTTGTCCTAGAACTCCTTCACCGTCTGGGTCCCTAACAGACCCTGCCTTTCTGTCCCTTCCTCTCCCAGCAGCGCCATCCTCACTCCAGCCTAGGCCCACGTCTCTTTCGGGCAGAGACCCGAATTTACTTATTCTCCTTCCTTCCCTTCCTTTCTTCCTTCTGAAACCGGAAAAAAACCAGCGTTCATGCTGCCTGTCACATACCGAACAAAATAAGCAGAGACAGGGATTGAATCTTCATGGGCACTGTATTCAGATGGCCAGAGAACTGAGAAGACGGTGGGTTCATACCTTAACAGACCGTCTTACATTCCATTTTAAAATGGCCCTTTTTATAAGGAGAACAAAGTGTAGGTAAGGGGTCTGGAATTTTGGGGAAAGTTAATTGGATTAAAAAAACTGCAGGATTCTCGTCCTGGGCGGTGGTCATCTCACTGTGGAGCATGTGGCTCAGACCCCATCTGGAACTGCTTGCAGCCCTCCTGGGGCACAAAGGTGGAGCTGACTGTGGTCCCCTTCAGGAGTCAGGGCGGGTCCCACCTTCAGTTCTGGAACAATAGCTTTTACACCCATCGATTGCTAAGCTTATTAGCTATTATTTAAACTAAAATTTTCCAACTCTTGAGTCCCATCACCCTCCCTCCCTCCCTCCCTTAAAACTGCACAGATTTATTTATCTGGTGGATCTTGAAGGCACACATCCCCAGTGTATGTCACTGGGGTAAAATCAGGGTGTGAGCATCACTGGACCCCAGGGGGGAATCCACATTCCTGCCCTTCCCAGTTTCCGGAGGCTGCTCGGTGGCCCGTGGCCCCCTTCCTCCATCCTTGGAAGTCGGAAATGGCAGTCCAGTCCTCATCACAGGACGTCTCTGTCAGCTCGTTATTCTCTCACATCCTTTATCCTGCTAGGTGCATTCTTTTGCCAGACGCGGTTTCCATCTGCCAGCCCTCTGTGTGAGTGGTCTCCTGTGACCTGTCGTAGCCCTGGGCACCCCTGTGCTTCGTCTTTGAGGCTCTCCCTGTCCTCCCCTCTCCGTCTCGCCGTAGCTCACGCACGTCTTACGCAAACTCCCCAATGTGGACATGCAAACGTTTTCTGTGCTGCCCTGGTTTGCCACGCACTGTCTTCTGCCCTCTCCCTCTTTCTAAAAAAAATATTTATTTATTTATTTTTAGAAGGGAACAGGGAGGAAGGGAGAGAAACATCGATATGTGAGAGATAACATCTATCAGCTGCCTCTCATGCGCCCCCAATGGGGGCAGGGGACCTGGCCCTCAACCGAGGCACATGTCCTGACTGGGAGTTGAACCAGCGACCTTTCAGTTTGCAGGCCGGGCTCAGTCCCCGGAGCCACGCCAGCTGGGGCGCGCCCTCACCCCCTTTCTGTTGACGCGGCCCCCCCTTGCCCTCCATGTGTGCACCTGCCGTCTTGCTGGCCCTCCCGCCTCCCGGGCCCCCAGGTGCTTCCCTCTGTGCCCGCTGCAGCGTGGTCATGCTGGTCCTCGCACGTGTAATTGTAGAGTTTCTTTTCTTTTCAGAGGTTCCCGGCCTTTTCTTCTTCGGCATCTTCGTAAACTATGCCCAGGTCCGCTGACGACCTGCGACAGAGCCTAAGCGGTGTACTTCCGTCGGTCGGACCACCGAAAACCCCCCTTGCCGGCGCTCCGCTGGCGAAGCGGCCGCCACGGCACAAACGCCTGTCTGTTCTTCTCCTTCCCTCGTTTTAGTTTCGTTTGTCTCGGTCTCTGTTCCTTAGTCCCTCTGCCCTTTCCCTCAGAGAGCTTGCCACTCCTTCCGCTGAGGCCAGACGAGGAAAGGAAGAGAAAGGCTGGCTGTGGGACTGCCACAGCCAGCGCTGCGACCTTGTCACAGGCCAGATGACTGGTGGCAGGGGGTGCTAGAATTAAGCAGACCATGGAGATGGGGGGCCAGGGCCTGGTGAGGTCCACGTGGTCCCCTCTCCTTTCTGATGCCCAGCCCTTCTCCCACCTCCAAGGACAAGGTGAAATGAACCAGTCCGTATGTAAGTAAACTATGTATACGTAAGGTCTGTTTCATCCCTGCAGATTTTATACCTTTAAACATCTAGGGAGACACGTGGGGATCCCTGGGGTAGACGTGTGTGTCCGAATTCAATCTGGGGGAGCCTCACGTTGAGTTAAATCGAGTCTGTTCGGGGGGGAGTGTGGGGTGTGCAGAAAGCTGAGAGCACGCTTCCTGAGGAGGTGCCTTGGCGCCCTGGCCCTCCCACGTTCCAGCCTGTCCCTCAGGTTGGTTGGGGCCCTGGAGTGCGTTCCGCCCTGTCCGTCCTCACTGTGCGGCAGCTGGCTGCCTCCTGAAGCGCCACCATTCGCCTTCCCTTCCGTTCCTTGCCTGATATTTTGAGCTCCTTCCCCCCTTTTCTCTAACTTTGCTCGCTTTCTCCGACCCGACTCCCACGCAGAGTGGGCGTTCAGCACAGTTTTAGTTATGAAACCCTCTCACCTCCCCTCTTGTGGAAGCTCACCCTCTGTCTGGGCCCTCGTGCATCTGCCTCTGGTCCCCAGTGGTGAGGTGTGATGTTGATGTCCGTTTTTTCATTAATCGAGGTACGGTTAGACATTCAAGCAGCCTAACAGGCAGTAGAGTTTCTTTTTGCCCAGGTGAAGCAGCAGCCTGCACTTGGGTAGCTCGCGTTAAACTGAGTTCTCTTCAAGTGCAGGGGCGGAGGGAAGAGATCCGTCTCACTGATGTAATAAGGGTCCTGGTCAGTTTTTACTTGGGGGGGGGTAGTTCTCTGCTCACTTGCAGAGTTTCCTAATGCTGCGGCGTGAGGCCTGGGGCATTCAGCAGAAGCTGGGCTGTGACTGGTCAGACCACTTGGCTGTGAAAATGGACAATCACGTGTAGCCTCCTCTCATTGCACACGTGTCTCTAGATCCAGTTGTGTTTCAGCAGGAAATACTGCAAGGAGAAATAAAGCAGGATCCAATTCAGCTCCTTGCCTTTTTGATTTACCTGTTTTTGCAACACAAACAAACAAAAACAAAAATCAAAACAGAAAGCCAAACCTTGTCTTATGGGAAATTTCAAGCGTCCACAGACAGAATGGCACCATGAATGCTGGTGGGCCCGGTGTCCGGCTCTGCCGGTGCTGGCGCTTTGCCGGTGCTGCCTCCCCCTCCCCCAACTTTTCCCGTGTGTATAGAGTCGATGTCAGACACGTTAGTCCACCGATAAAGACTTCAGCATGCGTCTCTAACCGGTAAGGAATTCTTTTTAAGAATTTTTTTAAAAGATTTTATTTATTTTTAGAGAGAGATGAAGGGAGGGAGAAAGAGAAGGAGAGAAACATCCGTGTGTGGTTGCCTCTCCTGTAACCCAGGCACGTGCCCTGACGTGCAATCGAACCAGCGACCCTTTGGTTTTCAGGTCGGCACTCAGTCCACTGAGTCTCACCAGCCGGGCCAACCAGTAAGGACGTCTTTACTCGTAACCACTGTGGCCTTCTCACACCTGCGAGAAGTACTAATAACCTCTATCCGATAGCGCGCTTAAGGGCTCCGTGTGTTGTGAGTTGTTAGGATCCTGCTTCAAACGCAGCTGTTGCATTTCACTGGGTTATTATGTGTCTGCGGTCTCCTTTAGCCTCTCGTTCTGCCTCCCTTTTGTTCCCTCTCATGCCTTTGCTTTGTTAGAGAAACTGGGTCATGTGTCCTGTTCAATTACCTTAACCTTGTGCTGATTTAACTGTGCATTGCAGCAAGTAGGCACGGGCAGAAGGTGCGGACCTCGAGTCCACCAGTCCAGCTGCATTTGGGAAGGTCTCTCAAGCACTGGCCTCATAGAGATTGAAGCGAGTGGTCAAAACCAGCTGCTCCCCTTCCGTCCCTGTGATTATCCTGTGCAATTTTGAGTTGCAAATAAGGTGCAAAATCTTTTTCCCAAATTAAACTGGGTCTTTTATTTATAGTTACTTTTTAACCCACTTCATCAGTCTTAATATTTTGTACAGAAAGCAGTTAAAAGGAGTTAATTTACTGGCAGGTCTGACTGAGAGGGCGTCTGGGTCGCACAGGCCGCGCCAAGCCCTGCGTGCTTGCGGGAGTCTGGCCTGGGGCTGGTGAGCTGGGCTGGCAGTGGGCTGCACTGCGGGCCAGCTGGGCGGGGCAGGCCGTCCTCTGTCCGAGCTTCTCTGTCAGAGCCCCGCGTGGGCACAGCGCGCTGTTTGGGGGGCTCCCATGCCGCAGTTCGCTGAAGAGAGGGGTTGGGTTGGCCACTGTTATAATTGGTCCTTTTTCCTTGGTTTTTAACCTGTACCAGAGGGAAACAAACAGTGTTGTATATTTGGGGTGGAACAGTTTTACACGTTGTGACAGAATGCGTGTGATGCGTTACAGTTCTCTTGAGAGGTGCACTTCGATGGCAGGAGCACCGCCTTTTCCATTTTTAGAGCAGTCTGAATGTGTTGTCGCCCGATGCGAAATAGCCGCTCTGGGCATCTTGAGTGCACCGCACCCCCCACTCAGAAGCCAGCCCTCTGCGTGCCCCCCACTCAGAAGCCAGCCCTCTGTGTACCCCACTCAGAAGTCAGTCCCTGACGTCCCCTGACGTCCTGTGCGCTTTTGCACCAGAGTGCCCACAATGCCCGCAGCCGATAAGCGTCCAGTTTGTGGGTGTTTGATTGGGTGGCTGTGTGGTCCCTCCCTTCCTCTCAGGCCTCTGGCCTCACCTCTGATCACTCTTGCTTTTCTCCTCTGCCCACCTGCCTCCTGGCCTTCGTGGGTGCAGACGGGCTCTTCCTCTGACGGTGACTTGTTTTGCTATTTGGGGACCTCCGGTTGTCTGTCTTGTGTTTTCTGGCCGCAGTAGGTGTTTCGATTGGTAGTTCGTGCTGTTTTAGAAATGCCCAGCTCGCTGTCACCTGGCACCTCTTCCTGGGCAGTCTCACCTGAACCTGCGGCCCCAACCGTCACTTCGTCCACCGAAGGCCGCAGAGCTTCTTCCTCAGCCAGGGCTGCCCGGGGGCTTCCCGACTCCTGCCAGCTGCCTGCCAGGGCCACTCCGTCTGACTGTCCTGGGCAGATACAGCGTGTCCGCAGCACCACGCCCTGACAGAAAGCGGACCACACAAACACCACTCAGCTGCCACTCAGAAGCTTTGCCCCCTTCTCGAGCAGCCGCTTCTGACGGGTGCCACCACCACGCACCCTAGCCTCCGGTCAGAAACCTGGCTTCCCTGGCAGCCTGCCCTCCTGACCCTCCACCTCAGTGATGGTCAGACCTCACCTGTCAAAGATGTCTCCTGAATTGTTCCCAAACCTGCCCTTATGACATGTTGCTGCCTCAGGTGACCCCTCAACCACTGTTGTCCCCGTAGCAGCCTCTGGACTGTGAGTCCCAACCTCCGAACCCCACGTCACCCCCCATCCTTTCCCAGGGCTGCCACCGAGTCTCTAATCATAAATCTGAACACACCACTTGCGAGTTAAAGTTCTTAAGTGGCTGCACCTTGGCTTCAAGGTGAAGTTCAGATCCTTGAGCTTGGCCCTGGTCCCCAGAGCCGTTCCCCATCTGCCTCCCACTTTTCTCTGCTGCCGCACGGCCACATGCAAGGCCTTCACTATTCCGCCACCTAGTCATCTGGGACTCTGTGCAGTTTCCCAAGTTCACCAGGGTTTGTCGTGGTCTCCGCACCTGTACACCTGCCTTCCGGGGGTGCCTTCCCCGCTTCTCACCTGTCCAGCTCTGGCCGCTCAGATCGCCTGGTCAGGGTCTGCTCTCCTGGTTGGAATTCCCTCGCTCTGCTCGCTGGCTTACTGTCACCTTGCTGGTCGCTTTGCCTTGCCCTGGTTATTGGGCTTGTTGACCCCGCTCCGTGCAAGTGTCCGGAGGGTGGGAGTCAAGCCATCTCGCTTTCTGTCCTGAGCATGTCGTAACCCCACCAAGGTAGTTTGTCTGTGGGAGAGGTGAGCCTTGCAACGGATGCGTGCGTTTCCCGCGTCATTTCTGCTTTCGGAAATGACAACTTTGACAAAAGGTCACATAGGAACATACTCTCAGTTAGAGGTATTTACCAATAGTTAGGCCATGGTTGGGAGGAGTCTGACGCAGATTACGTTTTATGAGTGAAACAGTTTAGGGTCAGTGGGCCGAAGCTCACCGTCGCTGCAGCCGACTGAGAGGCGTCCGGGTCTGCGTGCCGCTGCGTGTGCTGTGTTGTGAGTGGCCCTTCTCCCGCAGTGGCGGGTACCGACGGCTGAGAGATTGTGCTTCTGGTTCTGCAGTACAGAAAACTCACTGAAATGTTTTTGACTCTTAGAACGGTATTCCATTTTTCTTTCTGGCGTCCCTGTAGGTTCCCACCTGAGAAGTTGGTGATTACAAGACTTTCTTTTCTTCTTAATGGATAAGTTTTTCTACCGGACGTTAGGTGCTCCTGATTATAAAATGTGTGTGTTTCTTTTTCCTAGTTTAATGCCTGTATATGTTGTAAAAACCAAGTCCAGAACTAAAATCTACAAAGTACATATTTTAAGGAGTAAATTGATTTAAGGGATCATCTGTTGCATTGCGGCACTTATGCTATTAATATTTAGAAACTTTCCCTCAAACACCTATCATCTTTATTCTGCTTTTCTTAACATGAAGTTAAGAAATCAGAATTTGTGGGCGGGCCCAGCAGTCTGTGGTAATGTCAAGTTTTTGAAAGGAATACGCTCCTTAACAGTCTGTGTAGTGGAGACTCTGTTACACGATGCTTCCTTTGGAAAGCCTAGCCGTCTGCGAAAGACTCTGTTTGTCTGACGTGCTTCTCCGGGGGGCGGCTGTCCTTGAGAGCACCTAGTGGTGCCAGAGTCGTGTTTACGAGTGTGCGTCCTTGCCCTTGTCTTAATGATTTGTGCGACTTCGTTTCCTAGTTTCCGGGTGAAGTAGGTTTATACTGTATTCTTTTTGTTGTGGTAACGTGCACGTAACAGAAAAAGCACCATTGTAACCATTTCCAGGTGCACAAGTCAGTGTTGGTAGACACACTCAGGTTGTCGTGCCGCCGTCATCTCCGGGACGTGTGCATCTTCCCCACCTGACACTGTCCCCGTGAAACTGCCCTTCACTCCCCTCCCCAGCCCCTGCAGTCACCTCCCCGTTTTCTGTCTGAGTATGACTAGGGTTGTTGCTTATGTGAGGTCGCGCAGTGTCTGTCCTCTGGGACACCCTCGCTTCACTTAGCATGTCTTCCCTGTTTGCGTTGTGGCACGTGGCAGAGTTTCTTTTTAAGGCTGAATGCTCCATTCTGTTCTCTGTGTGTACCACGTGTTGTTCATCCCTTTACCCCCGGGGGGCACGGGGGCTGCCTGCACTTGCAGGCCATTACGGTGACTGCACTTTTTAAATGTCTAGCATGCAGGTGGCACATACAGGGCCCACGGGCTGAATCTGGCCCTCCACCTTCTTTTATCCGGCCCGGCACCTTGTTTCTATTCGGAGGCACCACCAAGCTCCTTGCCCCTAGTTAAGGAGTAGTCACATTTGTACAGCCCTTAAATTACATTCGGCCCTGTGAAGGCAACCACGAGGCTCATGTGGCCCCTGGTGAAAGTGAGTTTGACACCCCTGATCTAGTGTTTAATTAATAATCAACCAAAAATTATTGCTTATCTCTTAGGGTTGTTTTTTTTTTGTCTTTTATATTTGGTAGATTCCAGATCCAAAAGACAAGTTCCTTGGGGAATTCAACCACTCTATTTTATTCCATCTAGTCAAAATATATCTTTAATCACGCCATTGCCATTGCTGCCAGTTTTTAACAAAGAACGGCACCTAAGAGCAGGTGCAGAATGAGCGAGGGGCAATCCCCTGGGGTCAGAGGGCGGCTCCTGCCTGGAGGGAAGGGAGGTGGCAGAGAAAACAGAGTCAGATGCTTCAAGGTCTGTGAGGTGCAGCTTAATCAATAGTCCATGACAGATATTTTCCCGATGGATTGAAGCTGCTCCTACCACTAGCCTCCTGACGCTGGGGTTTTTATTCCACCTCACAAAGCCAGATAATATTTCCATAGCTCATTACATTCTTTTATGTGGGCAAACACATGGCATCTTTAAAAGCTGACAGCTGCAGTTCGCTGGAACACCAAATGCTTTTCTGAGGCCTGTGAGTTTACTTCTTATACTCCGGGAAGAAAACAGCGCTCGTCCAGATCCACTGCATGTGAAGAGGAATATGCAAAACTGCCGTGTTTGTCACATAAAGTTTGCTCTTTATCAGACAGAAATCTTTGGGTTAGAAATGGTTTTGGGAAATCATGGCATGTTGTGGGTCCCATTCGCCCAAGCGCTTGCTTTAAATACAAAATCAAGCACATGAGAAACCAAGAGAAGAGGGACCTTTCATAACGTCCCAGACATTCTCGTTTGCCCGGGGCTTTAAGGAACTGGCTGGTGAAACATTTGACCTCCAAGGCTTCTTGACAGAAATAAGGCCTCTCAAGGACCCAGAGCTGCGTGGAGATGTGCATACCTGTAGTTTTTCTGAGCAGTGCCCTTTAATTCTCCGACAGTGTCCGTTCATGCTTCATTTTGACAGCCCAACACACCAGTGACACGTGGAGATCATCTGGACGCCTGTCACCGATAGCGAGGGCTCTCAGTGTGTGCTTTGCTTTTATGTGTATTTTGGGGGCACCAGATAATGCTATTTTAATGGGTGAAAGCACATACAAAAAAGAGGAGAGGTGGAGTTAACACGTAAATGTTGTGTGTAGGCGAACGTACTCGGCACACCCGGAGCTGTAGGAGTGAGATTGAGAGGGAGAAGTGGTGGGCGGGGAGAATCACCAGGCCTCCCTGGGCCTGAGCCCGTGGGGGAGGGGCAGGGGGCGGGGCATGGGCGGGGCTGGCAGCTGAGCCGGCCCATCAGTTCCTCGTTCCTGGGGAGGGAGGGTGCGTGTGCGAGAGTTGTGCCCCTTCCTGTGAAGTGTGTGCTGTTCGGTTGGCCCATCGTGTGTGTTTTCACCTAGTTTGTTTGTGTGTAGTTAAGTAGCATTCTAATACAAACGAGTGGTCAACACTGAAGGTCCAGGGAACTTTCTCTTCCGAAAGGGCTTTGTGTAGTATTTGCGCCCTGCAAGCAGTTTCTCTGAGTCGGAGATTTTGCTGCGCTTTGATTAACCCAAATCAGCCAGGCCCTTAGCTCGGGTTTTGTTTGAAACCCGACCAGAGGCGGGAGGAGAGGGGTGGAGATTCTGGTGTTACTCTCTCCGTGCTGCACCTGGCACCTGAGCGGCTGGCTGGCTCAGCCGGTCCAGTGGGCAGCCCCGCTCCGCTGCGAGTCCGTGGTGGTAGCCTTCTCCCCCCCCAGTGGAGCTGTGATGATGAGGCTGGGAAGGAAAACCGGAAGCCTGCTCTGGCCCTCTGGGTCTGACGGGCCTGCGCACATGAGCCCAGCGGCTCTGCCTTGTGTCCCTGCCGTGGGGAAGTCTGGGCTCTCCTCTGCGCCCTGTGGGCAGGCGGCCCTGCTGGGGTACGGCCGTTTGTGGAACGTTCCAGTACTGCAGAGGCCTAGGGATGGCGCGCACTGACGGAGGGCGCTGTGCCTGCGCTGGCCTGCTGGGAGGCTTTCCCCCACCAGCCTCGCTGAGGTGCAGCCGACCTACAGCTTTATGCTGGTTTAGGGTACAGCACCGTGGTTTGTCGTGTGTGCACACTGTGAAATGACCACCCCAGATGTAGTTAATGTCCGTCACCTCAGACAGGTACACGTTTTTTTCCTTGTGATGCCGACCTTAAAGATCTGTTCTCTCAGTCACTTTCAAGTCTGCAGTCCCCTGCTGCCCCTCACATCCCCAGGACCGACTGATAACTGGAGGCTTGTACCTTTCGTAGGCTCTGGCCTTACCTGCTTTACAGATGAAGAAACAGCTTTCAGTTGCTGGCCCACTGGCTGTCCCTGGCCTGGCTGTTCCACCTACTAGCTCTGAGCCACTCACTTGGGGCCAGCCCACATCACCCCAGGGGGTGGCAGCGGTGGCAGTACTCTGACCTCGGCTGGCTGTCCGGGTTCTGCACACAGGGCCAGTCTGCGGTCTTTGCTCCATTTTCCTTCCCCCAGCCGCTGTCCTCTGATTTGCCTGTGGCCTGGTTCCCTGCTGGGGAGTCCCGCTCCTTCCCCCAGACGTCATCTTTCGTGGCTCACAGAAGGCCTGGGTGGTGCCCCCGCACTCTGTCTCTGGCATGTGTCTTGGTCCTAAAGTGACCGTGCTCTAGGAGTGAAGGGAAGGGACCCTGTTGAATGCTGGCACCCGGGAGGTGGGGGGGGCATGGGAGGAGCTCTGGGCTGGCACTGTCCTGTGGGCGCTGGTGCAGAGTTGCATCTGGTGGACCAGATGACCCCGGGGGCCCTGGTCCGCAGCACAGCAATGGGGCTGTGCGAGCAGTGGGCTCCGGGTGCCTTTACCCAGGCCAGGCTGGGAACTGAGCCGCTGATTCCTACGCCGGTTCGTCCCCTTCCGAGTGTGTTGTGTTTCTCCGTTCTGTGGAAAATGTCGGCGGTTCGCGTCGAGCCTGTCGGGCACCCTGTAACCGGAGCCTCCTCTGTAGAGGACGCCGTGTGCCCAGCCCTCGCCCCTCCCGTTGGCGCCGTGAGAGCGCTCTCCCGGGCTCTACCCTCCGGGCCCTGTGTGTGCTCCAGCACCGAGTCCTTAGAAAATTAATGAGTTACGTAATTAACTAGATTCATGTATTTCTTGTATCTCCTTCACATTTCAAAGGGAACGTTTAACTCTTAATGCCTAAATTGAAATAAGATTATTTCTATATTTTTTCTTTTCCTTTTAAAAGAAAGGAGACTTATGTGATATTTACAAGTAGTTTATTAAAATTTTTTTTTAGTTGGCTAATAATAAACAAAATAATTGGTTTCCAACAAAGCCTCATGAGATTTACCTACTGTGTTTTTGGGGCCATGGGGAATATAATTATTTTAGTTTGGTGAACACACGGAATTTTTTTTTTTTTTTGGTGCATTTTCAAAGCATAGTAAATAAGGTAAATGTGAAAGGAAAAGTTTCAGTTTTCAAGATGTTCGCCTTGGGAAGGGTCCCTTTCCGGTTTTGTGCCCAGGCCGTTGGGCGGCAGTGCCTTTGCCCAGCACGTGTCCCGTTTTGCCTCCTGGAGAGGTTCACGTGCAGCTTGGGACCGCAGCCGTGCCCAACCTTCGCGTTCTCCTGTTTCGTCTCCCGCAGCTCTGTGCGCTCGAGAAGGGCCCAACGAGACCGAGTGACTGCGCAGGCGCCGCTTCCGACGGCGGCGCTGCGACTCCCAGGCCCTGAGCTTGGGGAAACAGAGTGTCTGGACTGGAGCGGACCTGGCGGGGTGCTGTCCGCCTGCGGCCCCCCTCAGCCTCTGCTTCCTCTATTGCACGTGGGAAGAAACTCCTTGCCGAGCTTGGTCCCGCCTGGTAAACCTATCGATCGTTGTGGAGCCGCTCCTGGCACACCCGTGGTAGACCCGCAGCTTGGAGGCCTGGGGGCAGGGTGTGCCTCCGCCTCTGCCGGCCCCGGCACTCCTGGGGGCGCCCTGGTCTCGACTTTGGCGGCTCGGGGCTCGGGTCCTGCTCGCTGTGCCTGTCCTGCGGAGGAAGTGAAGGCTGGATAAATGATGTCAAGAATCCCTTTAGGTTCATCTTGAAAGAAGTCTGCCGTCTTGTTTTCTCAGTGCAGTTAAGAGGTTTTTCCTTTGGCCAAGGTGTTACTGATGCCGTTTTTTCATGCTTAACATTGTATTTTTTAGAGCAGTTTAAGGTTTCCAGAAAATTGAGCAGATCATACAGAGAGTTTCCGTACGCCCCATTACAGTTTCCCTATTGGCATTTTGTGTGGGCTGCGTGCTCAGCTGGTGAGCCAGTGTTAATGCGTTGTTATCCAGTCAGTGCGTGGTTCCATCGGGTTCCCTCTCCGTGCCGCCGGCCTGTGGCTTGGACCCGTGCAGGAGTCGCGTGTCCACCGTCACGGTGCCACACAGAACAGTCTCACCGCCCGGAAGTCCCGTGCTCCACTGCGCCCCTCCCCGCCACACCTGGCAGCCCCGGCTGTTGTGCTCTCTCCATAGGCAGGCCTGTCCCAGAACGTGGTGTGGTTGGAGCCCTGCGGTGCGAGCAAGCTCCTCACACAGGCTCCTTCCGTTCGACAGTGGTCGCTTTCCTTTCCTCCACGTCTCTCTCGTGGCCGCAGAGCCTGTCCCCCGTTGGTGAGTGAGTAATACTCCATCGCATGGGTGTCCCGCCGTCCCTTTGCCCGTTCACTCTCTGTAGGACGTCTTGGTTGCTTTCAGGTTTTGGCAATTATGAATAAAACCTTTTATGCTGCGTTTCTTCGAATACTCTTCAGATTTTCCTGCTGTGTGCTGAGTGATGGCGAGTCAAGTTTCTTTGTCAGGAAACGCTGGTCACCACTAGAAATGCTTTCCCGAGTCGGCCTGCCAGTTAAAACTATGTTTGTGTTTTCATTGCTTTTTCAGCTTTGTGACACAGGTGACACCTGAGAAGCCATTTTGACTTGTGTGTACACCTGTGGGACCATCACTGTCCATTAAGATAGTAATCACATCCATCACCCCAGAAGTTCTTTTTTAAAAAAATATTCTATTCTGTTTATTTTTAGAGAGAGGGGAAGGGAGGGAGAAAGGGAGGAAACATCAGTGTGTGGTTGCCTCTCACACGCCCCCTACTGGGGACCTGGCCCACAACTCAGGCCTGTGCCCTGACTGGGAATCGAACTGGCAACCCTTTGGTTTGCAGGCTGGCACTTCAACCCACACAGCCACCCCAGCCAGGGTGACAAAAGGTTTTACAAACAGTCCTAGTTGGTGAAATAGGTTTGAAACTCTTCCTACTGTAATTAGCTCATCAGTGAGCAGGAGTGCCTCTGTGTCTGATGGAGGGAAGAGTCACTCCTGAGATGCACCACGGGCCCTGGCCACCGCAGCCCCATGGGCGTGCCAAGGACAGTGCGCCGGGCAGGTCAGGGCCTTCGCCACGGAGTCAGGTTAGTTCATGTCCCTCAGTCAGGAACGTCAAAGCAACTTGCCGAACTTGAAAGTGCACAGTGAAACTAAAGAGCTGAGTTTTAACTGTTTGCTTTTGATTAAATGTAACCAGCGTCCAGTTTAGAGGACAGTGCAGGAGCCACCTGCTCCCTGAGGAGGTAGGGGGTGTCTTCCTCGCTCTGCGGGTTGCTTTTCTCTGCCCCTCCCCACTTGTTTTTTGGGTGATGTGGCTGCTGTCGGGTCTGCGGCTGCAAGGACACGGGTGTCTGTGGGTCCCCACTGTGTGGCGCAGAACGATTCGCCGGGTCCGAGGGAATTGGGTGACAGTCCCTGGGCTCTGTGGTCCTTCCTGTTCCATCTGAGGGTTTTTGTTCTTTGTGGTTTCCACTGGTCGGCCTTTAACATGACTCTGAGTCTTTGTGAGGAAATAACTCAGCGGGGGCCACAGCTGGCGTGTTAGATCGGGCGTGGACTAAGCGCGGCCTGCCGCCTATGTCGGGTACGGGCGGAGCGCGGCTGTCACATTTGTGGTGGTTGGGGACTGTTGGAGGGGCGCTATTTGGTGGCATGTGAAGGTCTGTGGGGTTCAGGTCTCCCGTGTCCGTGGACCCCGCGTGGGTGGGGCACAGCCGCTGTGGCCCTGGGAAGGCGGGGTGGGGTTGGGGGCGGTGCTGAGCGCTGGGGCGGCCCCCCGCAGTGCTGGAAGTGCTCCCTGCCCACCTTCCCCACAGAGAAGCGCGCCCGCCTCTCAGACCGCCCGGGGCCTGGGTGCGGGAACTGGGTGCTCACTGAACGCCGGGCCCTTCGTGTCGAGTGGGGGGTTCGGTGGTAGAGGGTGATCAACAGGATGGAAAATCGTTTGTTTAGATGTCGAATAATGCATCTGCAGGCAAAGGGATTTCTGAATTAATGGATGAAATTTAAAACACTCGTGAACACGGTTCCCAGACTGTTCTGCGGCACCCCAGAGCACCAGAGAGCTGTAGGACATTTTCGGCTTTTGAGGAAACACAGCGACACTCGGCATTTCTTGGACACTGCGGACCGCTGGTTGGGGTGGCTCACCATGTCACGATTAGATTGCACTGCGTGTCTTTCGCTGCGTGTCTTTGACCTTTGTGTGGTTGGCTTGCGGGGGCCGCTGTGCGGGCACCGTGTAAAGATCAGTGGGCCCCAGGGAGCGAGAGAAGCAGCACCCCACGTGGCCCCCAGGCCGGGCGCTGCCTGAGCGGGGCGCCCATCCTCACGAGGAATAGCTCTTCCCCTCGTCTTCAAGGGCATTGTTTTTCCGTGCGGTTGCTAAGTTACTGGGACACAAAGACTTCCTAAGTCGCTTGCACCTTGACTCAGTCAAGTTCTCTCTCTCTGGCCCCGGCACACCCTGAAAAAGCTGCAGAGGGGCTGACATGTGGAAGCCTGTGACATGGAGTCCCACGCAACAGTGCTCAGGGACACCTGTTCTCCGAACCAGTCCGAAGTGTCACCAGTGATTATCTTCAAGACATAAACCAACAAAGCACAGAGCCCTCGGGCACTGCCTGTGATGTCACTCCTGAGGTCTTTCAGAAGTGTGACACAGTTGAGCAGCGTGGGCTCAGTACTCTAGCCCTCGGTGAGACACAGGGGCACAGCCAGCCCGGCATGCTAGCTCACCCTGCGTTTTACTTGGGAGCTCATGCCCTTTGTTCGTCCGTTAAACTGGTAACAGGCTCCCAGGTGCTCTTCCCTGGAAGTTCTTCCTTCAGATAAAGTATCCTAGGAGGCCTCGCAGCCCGAGGCTCCGGCTGTGCGCGGTTGGCTCAGCAGGGACAGAAGGAACAGTCTGTGTTTGTCTTTGACCGAAAGACACCTCACCCTGATGCTGCCCCCTGTTGCGCATTGTGTCCACAGTGGGGTCTGACCGGTAGTCTTGCTGTAGCCGGAGGAAGGTGTGCCCGTTTTTAGTGGCTTTGGATGACGTTTTCTGTGGTGCATGGACTCTGCTTTCCTGCTCGGTTGGACCTTATGTCGGTGGTTCAGATGCTTAAAAGCCATGGCCCTCTTTGCCAGATACTGTGAAGTACTGGTATACGGTCACTTCTCTTCTAAGAATCAGGACGGTTTGTCAGCAGGACACGTGACTGTCACACGTGCAGCATGAAGCCACGGCCGCAAGTTCATGGCCCTTTGAGAGGAGAGTGCAGAGTGGGGACACCGTCGAGTCACACTTCACGGGACCTCGCCGTTCTTTGTCATGTGGTAGCCTGCTGCTCCTCTGTGAGCGCTGCTTTCCTTACCGATTCTCCTCAGGCACTTGTTTCTGGCACCCAAGAGGGTTGGGAAAACTTGCGGTTGAAACTCTTAACGTGGGCAGGACCCTGTTTAGCAGCAGTCTGTGTTGCTCTTCAGGAGGAGGCCAACGTCACCAGCTCGGGTGCAGAGCTCTTCCGCCCCACCCTTCACTCGGAGCTGCGGGAGTGCGCTCCATGGGAGTAGAGCCAGGCATCTGTTGGGCATCACTAACCTGAATGAATCAATTAATTTTCATTTTATTTATTGACTTTAGAGAGAGAGAAACGTCACTTTGTCGTTGCACTTAATTATGCACTCATTGGTTGTCTGTTGCATATACCCTGACCGGGGATCGAACCCTCAACCTTGGCATATTGGGATGGCGCTCTAACCAACCGAGCTAGCCAGGCAGGGCTAACCTGAATTATTTTAAAAGGCTAGAAAAAACTCCCTACTACTGTGTGGTGTTTTGGGTCACTAAAGTATTATAGGGTGGATAAATCAGATTAGTGATCTCTCTGTGGCATTAAAACTTTTTACATGTGAAATCTTTTAATTTTGCTGGTAATTTCCGCCAGGTTCTGTAGACTTGTGTCACTGTTGCCTGCTGATAGTCACCTGAAGGTCAGCTCAGGACAGGTGGTGAGGGTGGAGCCCTGCGTGGCCGAAGGGCGGAGCACACGGGCAGGAACAGGGGTGGCTGACCTTTCCCTGCTGTGGGCCCGGCACTCGCTGGCACGCGCCCTGAGCCCGGGGGGCTTTTCCCACGGGAACAGTGCGGACTGGAGAGGAAACGCCGCAGCCCCTTCCGTCCTCTCACAGACGCTTCACGTTCAGAGTGCCAAGGGGCGGACCCGTGAGGGCAAGAGACCAGGACAGCCTGATGCCCAGCTGCCCACCTTCCTGGCCCGCGTCTGCCCTCCCGCCTCGGTGTGTGGGCCGATACGTATTGCCCTGGCTTCTTCATCAAAAGAACACATAGCTGGTCCACGAAGTTGCGTGGTGACTGGAATGGGTGTTGGGAGAGGGGCATGGTAAGAAAAACGTCGAAGCCGTTGGGGATTGCAGGCATTTGGTCCGTGGCACCAGCACCACTCCCGCCTGCTCCTCCCGGCTCACTGTGCCGTCGGTGGCCTCCGCGCTCCCACCGCAGGGTCGAGGTTCTGGGCAAAAAGCCAAGGAGATCAGCCCTGGGGCGGGGAGCACCCAGCCCAGTGCACAGACGGGCGCCGTGGGGTTGTGCCCCGGTGCCTGTCGAGCTGCGTTAAGCAGTGCCGCCCCAGCGACTGGGAAAGAGTGCAGGTTAGCCAGGCAGAGAGACCAAGCCCTTTCCTGGGCCGCTCTGGCCTCTGTCACGAATCCCCTAGGGGACCTCTCCCTAGGCCTTAGAGCGCCGCAGGTGGAAGTCACGACTCCTCCAGACTGAACTTACCTCCGGGGGAGGGACGAGTGTCATCAGGACCAGGAGTTTAAGGGTTTGCAGGTGACGTTCACAGGCTGGACTTCAGATGTGTGTGACCCCAGGGGGAAGGGTCACATCCCGCCTTGTACGTTTTTCCTCTCAGCGTCAGCGTGCTCCTGTTTTCTCGTTCGCCCCTGCCCGGGGCACCCCGCGCGTTGCTCCGACTTGGCGTGCTGGCATAGCAGGGGATGGGAGCAGAGGGCGGCCCCCAAGGCCCCCCCAACCGCCCCCCGTGACCGCAGGTGCCCCCGTGGTTGGCAGCTCCCTCCTAGGCCTGTGCCGGTGCGAAAGCAGCCAGTGTGGCGGGACTGTTAGTAAGGGCTTGGGTGAATGGAGCGTGTCATGACTAACTGCATCGTAACTCGCTTTAAAGGGCTCACATTTATACAAATTTTAATTGTCAAAATAGCTTATTAGGAACACCTTTGTTTAAAAACAGCATGTACTTTGGAACTCGGTGCGCCTGTGGACTAAACAGAAGTTCCCCTCAGGATTGGTAGAGCTGAGTCAAGAGCCCATGAGGGACTGTGTTGTGGTGACATGCAGGGTAGGGGCCCTCGGGTCTCCTGGGCAACGTCACTTGAACATCTGGAATCAGCCTCGGTGTTTGCTGCTTCCGGGTTTCGGCCGCGGACCTCGGTGCTCAGAGCTGTCTTGGAGCTGCCTCCTGTGCCCGAGCCAGCTCTGCGCACACTGACGCGCCGTGAGCAGGTCCGGCAGCCTTCCCTGCGGGGCGTCCGCGTCTGCTCCCTTTCGGTTTCACCCAGGGTCCTCCCCTAGGAACGTTCCCTCCTTCGCTACAGCTGCCCGCCCTTCTAGACCCCAGGAAGACATGCGTCCTCACAGAGCCTTCTCCACTTGCCCCGATGTGAAGGGATTTCCCCTAGTATCTGTATTCTTTTTTAAGATTTTATTTATTTTTAGAGAGAGGGAAAGAGAGGGAGAGAAACATCAGTGTGGCTGCCTCTCATGTGCCCCCCACCAGGGACCCGGTGCACAACCCCGGCATGTGCCCTGACTGGGAATCAAACTGGTGACCCTTCGGTTCTCAGGCCGGCGCTCAATTCACTGAGCCACACTGGCCAGGGTGCCAGTGTCCTTTTTCATTGAATGTGTTGGGGTGACACTGGTTAATACAGTTACGCAGGTTTCGGGTGTGCAGTTCTGTAATATCCCCTGAATGTTTTGAGCAACTTCATTGTCATTACAGTTCTTGAGATGTTTTGCCTCCTGTCTTTTCTGTTGTCCTCCACCGTGAAAGTTTATGCCTCGCCTCTCTATGCAAGCCCATTCCTGTGGCTTCCACTTTTGTATTCTCTGGAATCCTGCCCTGGCTGGTGTGGCTCAGTGGATTGAGCATGGCCTGTGAACTGAAGGGTCGACGGTTCGATTCCCAGTCAGGACACAGGCCTGGGTTGTGGGCCAGGTCCCCAGCAGGGGGTGCAAGAGAGGCAACCACACACTGATGTTTCTCTCCCTCTCTTTCTCCTTCCCTTTCCCCTCTCTCTGAAAATAAATTAAAAAAAGAAAAGAATCCTAGCATAGCATCTGCATATGGTAAGCTCTCCGGATATAGCTGTAATTTTGATAGTGAATGAATTATAGAATTTTAACTCTGAGGCACTTTGGTCAATTTGCCACATTTTCTTGGCATGTATTTTTGTTTCTTTGAGTCACTGGCAACTTCTGAGAGAGACTGAAGACACAGTTAGTTTTTCATGCACTGGTTTTCCAGGGTGAAACCAGACTGTTTGTGAGCTGGTGGTCATGTCCTAGCGCCGCGGACTGACCAGACTTGGAAAGCCTCTGCCTTAGTTTGCTGGCTGATTTGGATGTGAACCCGTTCTGCTCGAAGGCAGGTCCTTTACCTGAAGTTTCTTTTAGATGGGATTTCCGGCAGGATGCAGTATTAAGCTCATTAATTCTCAAGTTGAAATGTCTTCACTGAAATATGGTTTTCTGTCACGCAGTTCAAGTTTTTAATGTCAAAACTGCGTTCAGAGATTGGCGAGCACCTGAAGGCGCTCCTGCCAGGCTCCCAAATTGCAGGCTCAGAAATCCCTTCTGAATAGCAAGAGTGGGCGAAGGAAGGTGGGAGCAAGCTGTTACCCAGAAGGCAGCTCTCCTGCGGGGGCAGACGGGCGAGGCCCAGTGTTGTTTTTATTGTTGGAACTCCTGTTATGCTGAACAAAAAGACCGAGCAAGTGATTACAAGAGTTAGTTCTCTTACAAAAGCAGTTTTCCCTTTTGAGAGGACACATCAAAGAACATGTGCCCCTCTGAAGGAGTCGCTGCTGGAGGAGCTCACTCTGTTTGGCCGTCTCTCGATCCCACACGTGTTGCACGTGGGTAGGAGACAACTCTGTAGCATTGCAGACAGCTTGAGAGGGAACGGGAAGGGCTTGGGAATCGCTGCTGCTCTTTGGAGGCAGGGATTTGAGCCAGTGGGTGTTGAAATGGGGGGCTTCCCCTGGGCTCCCCGGAGAGTTGTCTTAGAGCAGAGGACAGTGGAAGGCCGTGGGCTCTGCGGCCCAGACAGGGTCCGAAAAACAGGGAGGCCTCACACAAGTTCCGGGTCGCGGGCCTCTCTTGAAAACCCAGAAGCTTGAGCTCTCCGGGCCCGCCCCTCCTCAGAGCCACAGCGGGCAGGCGGCCCCGTGAGAAGGCGCAGGCCCCCGTGGGACTGCACACCTGGCCCCCAGCCTTGGCCTTGGTGCTTCGGGTAGACCTAAAATTTGTATAAATTTTCGTGGATAAAATGTGACTGTGTCATATTTGATCAGTTAGTTTACATGTGGACCCCCCCCTGCAACTTTTTATTTTGAGAAACTTCTCTTTTTAAAAAGTTGGAAAGAAGTGAACGCCTATGTACATTTCACCCAGGTGAATTTAACACAGTGCCTCCTCTCTCTCTCTCTCTCTCTCTCTCTCTCTCTCTCTCTCTCTCTCTCTCACACACACACACACACACACACACACACACACACACACACCAGTTTTTTTCGCAGAACCATTTGAAAGGACCCTGCAGTCGTAACGCTTGTGTTCTGAACACTCAGGCAGACACTGCCCGAGAGTAGACACTGTGCTCGGAACTCACCGCCACTCCCGAGCCACTCGGCGTCGATGGCGTGGCGCCATGTAGCATGCAGCGCGTGTGCGCCCTCCCTCCGCTGTTCTGCTGAGCCGGTTTTCCTTTGCTCAAAGGGCAGTGCAGCGTTGCGTTTGCTGGTCCTGGCTCTGTGCCTTTCTGTCAGACAATTTCCTGCTTTTTTGTTCATTTTTTAAGACTGACGTGTTTTCTCTTTTAAGAGTCCAGGCTGGTGGTTTGGTAGAACGTCCCCTAATTTGCATTTGCCTGGTCATCGCCCTGCTGGTGCTGACGGCGGTGGTGTGTGGCCCCGTGGCACCGCACCGAGCCGTCAGGTTGTCCTGAATTCCGTCATTCGGTGAAGGTGATGGCGGCTAGAGCTCCACCGGAAAGGCACCTTCGTCTCTCTGGGACTGCCCCTTCTCTCCTTTGTGAGAATCTGCAGCGTGGCCGCAGGGGACTGCAAGGTGTCCTCCAGCAGCCACCCTGCAGCGCCCACTGCGGCCTCGGCCCTGCAGTCGCTCACCGGCGCTGACGGAACGGTGATCTTCCCGGTTCTGCCCCCTGTTTGTGGTCAGTAGGTGACACTTCCTGCAGAATTTGCTTCCCCGCCCGTTTGTCCTGGGCATCACTACATCGTTGGTAACGCCTTACCGTCTTTTTTCTTTCTGGTGCTCAGGTTATCCCAGAAT
The DNA here is from genome assembly GCA_007922815.1 of Macrotus californicus. Taxonomy (NCBI): domain Eukaryota; kingdom Metazoa; phylum Chordata; class Mammalia; order Chiroptera; family Phyllostomidae; genus Macrotus; species Macrotus californicus. The sequence goes on from VMDR010000030.1 coordinate 188,378, forward strand.
TGGGGAGTGGGGCCCCGTTCAAGTGGGTTCCTACAGCCTTTGACTGTTCCCTTCAAAGCATTCGGCATTTCCTCGTTTCTGGTAACAGACACCTCAGGCTCTCTCTGACCTTTCCCTGCCCAGACTTGTAATCAGCCGTCTCTCCAGGAGGAGTCCTTTTGAGGAGAGACTGGTGTTTAGAAACCAAGACCTGGGTGCCAAGTTCGCTCTTCGCTGCTGAGTTGTCAGTGCTTCTAGATCCTTCCTGTGGCTGGAGTGGGGACATGGTTGATGCTGTTGATAAGACTGGAATGCTTCCGTTTTGTCCGGCGGCAGAAACGCCACAGTCTGTGGTTCGTGCTGGACAGCTGGGGGACTGGCACCTGTGAGGGTTTCAGAGACTAGAGTTATGTGAACTTCGCGCAGTCTTCCTTCTCCATAACCTTCTAGAAAGTTAGGGCTTTCTGTGCCAGCAGTGTGCAGAATTCATTAGCCTTACATGTCTCCGACAGGCCACGGTCAGCGAGCACAGGAACAAAACGCTGGGTTCACTGGTTTATTTATTTAGTACGCTTTTGTTGTGTAACTGGAAACACGTTCATGAAGTGACGCTTTCGTCTCAGTCATTGGGCAGGGTCCTTATTCTCCTGGGGATACAGGGGCTTGGTCTCTGCCTGTGGGTGAATAAGGCATCTGCTGGCAGGGTGGCTGACGTGCACCAGAACGAGTGGGGAGGCAGCCGGGGCTTGCTGAGCACTTTTTATTAAAGCGGCAGAGCTCTGGAGAGAGACACGCTGAGTCCCTGGGTCGGCCGCTCGGTAGCCTGCAGACCTTAAATGCCATCTGTTTGGGGCTACCAGGGCAGAAGCAAGAATTCTGCAAATCCGGGTCTACAGGGACAGCTGCATCTACTGGGAATGGAAAGTTTGTGCTACGTTTTAAATTCAGGGCTAGGCTGTGTGGGTAATGCCTTATGCTGCCTGCTGTATTTCAAGAATTTAAACGATGTCGAAGGTATTTTGAAAATGATCTAGTAGGTCCTTGAACAGGAGAGATCCTGGCTGAGGTAGTTCCTTGGTAAGTGCTTACCAAGTGTTTACCCTTTATGTAATTGAGAAGGAACTGTTGTGTTTGAAGCCCTTGTACCCCATTTCTCAGTGCTTCACAGTGCTGGGGTGCATCGTGCAAAGCCCGTGCTTTCTCAGTGGAGGACAGTGTGGACGTCAGTTCAGGTGGTTTATGGTTTTCAGTCATTTTTCCTAGAATCGCCCGTGTGTGCAGCATTTCACACCAGCACGTGTGACGGCCGCACTGAGACTGGATCAGAGCGATTGAGCAAACTTCTTAGATGCCGTTTGTGACAACAGCCCTGAGACCGGTCCATGTGACCTGTCAGGGTCACAGCAGTCATGAGACCCAGGTTGTGCTCTTTGAGTGGGGAAGGGAGCTCAGCCCCCGAAGTTAGCCCTCTTTGGAGACAGGTATCACTGTTGCCTCCCCCGGACCCTCTGGTGCACACCTTCCTGAAAAGGTGCCTCCGCCCCATGGTGGAGCTCCCTCCTTCCTAAGGGGAGGGCCCTCTGTTGGTCTCGGTCTGTCAGTGCCCAGGAGGGACACACCCTGTCATGGTGCCATTGCATGCCGTTGGTCCCCTTCCCTACGGGCTGTGGGTCCCTGCTCTCACCCTCAGGTGTCCTCAAAGTCACACTCCTGAGTGCTCTCTCCTGGAAATGCTCTCCCCTCACTGTTGACTGCACACAGACCCCCTCACGGTCGGAGGGCCAGCGCCAATGCCTCCTCTTCCAGGAAGCCTTCCCAAGCCGCCATCCCTCCAGGCAGAGTGTGTTCTCTACTGAAGTGGTCGTAGCACTTGCTTATTCCTAGGTCGCCCGGTGTTTCTCTGCCTCCCTTTCCTAACCGTCTGCTTCCCCTTCCCCGCCCTCCCTGCCCCGGTGCCTGCCGTGGGTCCCTGGCACGCTGCGTAGACCGCAGCGTCAGTTGTCAGTGCTGTGGCCCTGTGACGTGGAGGGAAGGTGAGCTGCGGGCCACAACACTGAGCATTCCTTGGGGCGGCGTGGGGCTGACAGTCCTGGGCAGCAGAGTCAGTGCTCGCTCTGCTGCTTCACGGGCCTCCTCGCAGCACGCAGTCACGTGGCCGCTCTTGTCATGGGTGTGGCCCCGAGCCGGGTGGTCTGGCCTGCTCGGGGAACGTCAGGAATCCGCTCCGAGAAGGCAGTCTGTAGCACGATGGCACCCGATGCTGCTCGCACCTGTCAGGGTGAAATCGGAGCAGGCAACGCGTCCCGCATTTTCACCGCTCTTTTTACCACCGCCAGTGTCCTCCTTAAACCTGGGCTTGGTGCGATGGAGATGGGCAGTCACCGTTCCCCTTGCTGCCACTTTTAGGACAGCCCAGTGGACGAGTGGCTTCTGTCCATCCCACATGAGCTCAGATGGCAGTCCCTTACTGGAGAGCCGGAGCACGACAGCTGAGGCCAGCCGGGCTCCTTCCAGCCAGACACTTGTCACCCCATGCCCTGGGGCCTCCCGTTCCCCTGCACCCGTGAGCCCCGGATGGCCTAGGTTGGGGGGCGGGGGAGGGGCCTGGACTCAGCAGGGGCTTTAGTTCAGTAATCACAGATTGCTCCCGAGTGAACTCGCCTGGTGCCTGTGCACGTTTTCTAAAAGCTTGGGTGAGTTACGCGTGGTCTGTCCAGAAGGTATCCAGCCACGTCATGTGGAAAAATAGAGACAGTCATCGAAGAAGACACAAGAAACATTGTACAAAGGTCAATGGCACCTCAGTCCCCTTTAAAGTAGGTACCTTGGGACCTCACACAGTTCTCCCAATCACCATCAGCTGCCCCATCGTGTTTTCCTGCATCTCATCGACTGCCTGAAATCTCTTCCCTGTCAAAGGTGACTTTAGTTTTGGGAAAAAGCCAGAAGTCTCGGGGCACCAAATCTGGGCTATAGGGGGGCTGAGTCACCTGGGTGATTTGATGTTTCACAAAAAAACTTTGCACAAGGCATGATGCATGAGCGGGCATGTTGTCGTGGTGAAGCTGCCAGTCATCAGTTGCTCACAGCTGTGGCCTTCTGACTCAGCTGACCAGTTTCCGCTGAGAAATGTTAAGCTTAACGCAAAATTGGATGCAGATTCATTGCCCTGCTCACTCATTTTGAGTGTGGGGGGAGCGCAGTGCACACGCTCACTCAACTGCATCTACCGCCCCCACTGACTAGTACAGTGAAGTCGTCACTGTTCACACGTGTGCGTTCCAGTCCATGCTCCTTGGTTGCCAGGTACATGCAATTTGATGTCACGCAAACAATTCTCACATTAACAGTGGCTGGACTTTTCCCAGACAGACCTTGCTCTGTATAGCAAGTCTTTTTTCTTTCTTTGTTTAACTAAATTGTTTATTCCCAGATAATTGTAGTTCACAGTACATTAGTATTATTCACAAGCTATAGCATGGAGAGATCCCATGTGCCCCTTGCCCGTTTCCCCCAGTGGAAGCGTCTTGAGAAATGCCGTGCTCCTTCACAGCCAGGACATGGGCACCGGTGCCGCCCAGGTCTGGGTTGCTTCCTCAGGGTCCCCCACCTGGTGCCCTGCTACAGCTGTGCCCACTTCTCTCCGGCCCCGCCCTTCACCCCTGGTGACCACTGACACATAACTTCTCCATTCCTATATTTTTGTTATTTCCAGAATGTTTCAAAAATGTGTGATTCTGTGACCGGTGGAAAGTCCATCTTTCCTACAACTTGGTGGGGTTCATTTGTCTCCCTGCGGGTGTGCAGTCTCTCCAGTGGTGCTTGTGGAAAGGCCCCTCTGCCTCCATCGAATTGCCTTTGCACCTCTGGCAGAAGTCAGCTGGGCCCGTTGGTGGGGTCCAGCCATGAGCTCATGGCTGTCCGCTCTGTCCGTCCGTCTCCGTGTCTGTCTTGTCTGCCGTCGCCATCGGTCTGCGTTACTGTGGCTTATGCACAGCAGCCTGAGCACAGCCATGCAGCGGTTCCTCCCAGTCCACTCTTCTTCAGAAACTGATTTTGTTCTCTTGCCTTTCTGTATAAGTTTTTAAATTTTGTCTGTAGCTACAAGTAAACGCCAGGCTGGGGTTTGGGTAGAATTATGTGAAACCTCCGTGTCCACATGGGGAGGGTCGGCCTCTTTACTCTGTGGGGGCCTCCAGGCCACGCCCGTGGAGCATTTTCCTTCGCAGAGAAGGCTGGGGTGTGAAGACAGAAGCAGTGGCAGGGTGTTGGTGGGAGGCGACTCGACTCCAGGGAGAGGACCAGTGACAAGCTACCAACTCCTCTTTTGTCAAATGCACCCTAGGCCTACGAAAGGAGGTTCCCTACGTGCCCTCTGATTCCGATGTTTGTGGACAGCGACATCGTGAATGAGTTTAGGAGTGAGGACGGGGCGGTTCACGTCGTGGAAAGGCGCTGCAAGCTGGACATAGACGCGCCCAGACTGCTGAAGAAGGTGAGGGCTGGGCCCGAGGGCGCCCCCTCCAAACTGCAGCGTGCCCAGCTCCCCCTGCAGCGGGCGGCACTGACGCGCCTCCTCTTTATCTCTTTTCTAAAGATTGCAGGGGTCGACTACGTGTATTTTGTCCAGAAAAACTCACTGAATTCTCGGGAACGCACTCTGCACATCGAGGCCCATAACGAGACGTTCGCGAATCGGGTCGTCATTAAGGAGCGCTGCTGCTACACCGTGAGTACCCCTCGGCGGGCGTGCCTTCATCAGACGGGTCACTCGTCCCGTCGCCCACGTGGGGCAGTGGAGGCAGCCCGTGGATGCCTGGACCAGTGTGCGTGGCCACTGCCTTCCTGTGCTGCTGCTGTTCTGGCTCACACCAGCTCTCAGGCAGAGACTGAAGGACCCGCCGCGCTGTGACCTCTAAGGATGGCACCGCACATCGGCCCGCCTGCGCCTTCACCGCTTACTGCCGTTCCCAGAACCTCTTAGCCAGCTGTGACAGTGCCCTCCTGGGTCCCTGCTTCTCCCTAACCCTCCTGCAGTGGGTCCGCACCAGCTCCAGAGTGGCCCACTGACAGAATGTCATGTTATGTCACACTGCCTCTGGGCTCAGAGCCAGCAGCATCTCGGCATTTCACTCAGAGGAAGTCATACCTCTGCTGTCCTTGTGCCCAAGCCCTGTCTGGCTGTTCCTGACCTCGCAGGCGCCGCCCCAGGGGCCTCGGCCGCAGCTGTTCCCTCCATCTGCAGTGCCCGCCCTCGCCTCCGCCCTCCCCTCCTCCGGCCTTTGCTCAGACCGCCCTTCCGTGTCCTCTGCCAGTGACACAATTTCTTACCTGTCACGTTTGGGGCCGGTGTCTCCTGCCACAGGACTGTGTGTTTTGTGAGCCAGGGACCTTTGTTGTGTGTGGGGGAGAACACTGCCCAGTGAAGACGGTGAATGAGTGAACCAAGTGACAAGGAAGCTCTCTCCTTGTTCAGTCATGTTTAGAATGTTTTAGAAGATTCTTTTGGTCTTTTCATGATTTTGAACCAATGTAATTTTTCCATCTGCTGCTTTCATGCTAATAACATTGTTAGTAAAATGAGTGTTTTCTTCTGGTAACCAGTTGATTGAGGAGCAGACAAATAATATTCTCACTTGTGAGTTAATTAATGGAATGTTTTCTCACTTACCTGCAGGTTCACCCTGAAAATGAAGATTGGACCTGTTTTGAACAGTCTGCAAGTTTAGATATCAAATCCTTCTTTGGTTTTGAAAGTACAGTGGAGAAAATCGCAATGAAACAGTACACCAGCAACATTAAAAAAGTGAGTCTGCCTTGGGTTTCATGGCAGAGCGTGGGCAGGTGTCCCTGGGCTGATTTGAGCTGGCGGTCTTTTGAGGAGGTGGGACTGGGGGAGTCAGGGGCCCCGGCTCTTTCTTGGAGAGATGTTTCGACTCTCCCTGTGCCGTACAGTCCCGGGCGTGGAAGGCTCCGCGGTGGTCCAGAGGATGCTGGCTGCTGGGTGGTAAGGAGGAGTGCGCCGCCTCGGCATGGCCTCCTGGGCTTGGACGTGCCGGAGCTGCTTGCGCACAGCTGCGGCTCTCGGTGCCTCCTCAGGGCCTGCTGACCAGGCGGCCGATCAGGGTTGACCGTTCGGTCCCCCTGCCATGGAAGACCTTTCCTCCTGGTTTTTATGCTGCTGCTCACAATTGCTGTGGGCCCTGGGTGCGTCGGTGGGGGGTTGTGAGTGCTTTGTGAAGTCTTCCGTGTTCGGGGCTTTGGGGAGAATTCGCACCGAGACGCCAAGCACACGTTGAGTGCGGGCGTGGTGAATCGGTGCCCTCTGTTAGCCACGGAGGCCGCTCTCCTCTGACGGTGCGTCCCAGACCTCTGGAAAAGGGGAAGTAAAATGTGAAAAACAAAAACCCAAAGGCGTTTGACTTTTTCCTGTTTATTCTAAAGCGGTTCAGTTTTCAGGAGTGTTATGAAAGCCTGTGAGGGATGACTAATTTAAACGTTCAGTATAGACTAACCTTAAAATTGGTTTTGTTTTAAAGGGAAAAGAAATAATCGAATACTACCTTCACCAGTTGGAAGAAGAAGGCGTAACGTTCGTGCCCCGCTGGGCCCCGCCCCCCCTCATGCCCTCTGCCGAGATGTCTGCCTCGTGCAGGAAGCCAACGGCGGTGCTGGCCGTTGTGGTCCCAGAAGCTGCGCAGAAGGAAGGGCTGAGCAGCGAGGCCCTCAGCAACCCGAGCGGGGCCGCTGAGCCCGCCGCGGGAACCCCCGATGGTGGGTCACCCTGAGAGCAGGACTAGCCAGTGACGTGCCTTCCCTTCCCGTCTGGTCCCTCAGCCTGCTCTGGTCCCCTGAGGACGTGAGATGTTAGTAAGAGATGAGTGGAGCTGGCCCTCCTCCTCGAGGTTGTAGAACTTGTTCATCTGACTTTTCCTCACAGTGAAGATGAGATTTTTATTTTGATGGCCAGGAAGGGTTCTGTGAAGGTACAACAGCAGGAACTGTTTGCCGTTATTTTACGTAGTTGAAGGCATCGTGAGCGAACGCAGGGTAGCACCACGTGTCTCTGACGTAATCGGCCATCGGCATTGTCGTGCCCATTGGGTGTCGGGCACCGTCCAGGTGTTCCGTGAGCACCGGTGACAATGGTGCCTGTTGGGGAGCAGACACCTCCCTGGGCGCAGAGGGGAGGGGTGGCCCACACAGAGTCACACCACTGTGGGTGGCAGGGCTTCCCGCCGCTGTGCAGGGCTGCCTCGTGTGTACATACGCACCCACACACTCACACGCCCCTTTTTGTTTCTCAGAGTGACACCCACTGTCAAGGAAATTCTTCCACCCAGGGGCCTTGTTGGACTGATGCTGTCAGTCTTCGCTGTGTTCTGCTCTGCAGCCAGACCTGCCATCTGCCAGCTTTCGGGGGGCGGGCGGAAGGTGTCTCCCTGGTTCGGGGCACATGCTGTTTTTGCACCCTGCTTGATTTTATACCTCATTTTGCAGCTGATGTTACTGTGTCACGGAAAAGGGTTCCGGTCTTCTTGAACACAGTTCCATTCACAGCAGGTTTAGATCCGTTTGTTTTACTTCACAGTTTTTACGTGACTCTGAACTAAAAGTCATTGCATGTCTGGTAGAGCCGTCGTTCTGTCACGAGTGGTGCTGAGATTTGACAAACAGGTGACCTGCTGGCAGCTAGGGAGTGTAACAGATTCGGCAGGTTCACCTGTGGCGTGGTCAGGGGTTGGATTGTAGCGGCGCTCCTAGCGGGGTCCCCGGGTGGCCGGTGTCTGTCTGCGGTCCCTGCAGTGGCACCGAGCTGGACCACACATCAGCTTCCCTGAGTAGGACTCTGAAATCCTTCCAGTCCCAGCATGCTCATTGTGAATGACTTCACGTGACTTCCGTTCCAGACAAACTGGACGCAGACTACATCAAGAGGTACCTGGGCGATCTGACCCCCCTGCAGGAGAGCTGCCTGATCCGGCTTCGCCAGTGGCTCCAGGAAACACACAAGGGCAAGGTGAGCGGGGGTGCTGTCTGCGGGATGGGGGGCCCGCCCTGTCCGCAGTTCCTCGGAGCTGATGTCTCCAGTTGCCGTGGCTGGGACTGTCCCTTCCAATCCGAATGTCCTTGCACCTGTGTCTCTGTGTAGCATCAGGTCCCTTGTGGCAGCTTATGGTGCCCTTTTAAGTATAATCAGCTGTGTTTTTCTGGGTTTTACGGAGTTTTCTTGCTGGAAAACAGTTACATGTACAGCAGGTTTGGAAGGAGCTCACGGATTGTTCAGGGATTGGAAATGTTTGTGCTTTGACTTGGAGGTTTGGGTAGGGTTTTAGCCTCACGAGGAACCAGGTGTTACAAAGAGCCTCGTACTGATGGGGCCCAGCGGTGAACGCAGGCGCATCCGGGTGCCGAGCTCACTCCTGGCCGCACTCAGTGAGGAGAAGCCGGGCATTGCATGCAGCTGGCCACCCTCTCACGTCATCGGTCTTGGTTCCTGGAGCTAGGCGGGGAGGCTCAATGTCACCTGTTGAGAACACAGCCGCAGGGGCAGCAGCTGCCATTTGTCGGGCACTGACCGTGTGCTGGGCACTGTTCCAGATCTGTCTTAAGGACCGCCAGCAGCCCTGTGCAGTGGGCACGACTCCATCCCCCGCCACGCACCTGGGGAACGTGCGGCTCAGAGATGGCCAGGGAGTTACTGGGGGTCTCACGGCGAGTGAGTGGTGGGGCCCAGCTTTGAGGCCAGGCCGTTTGCTTGCAGAACCCACGTCCTCGCCCACCTCCCCGTCAGGGTGCTGCTTTCCAAGGGGTCCCGTCTCAGTGCTGCTTCCCCAAGCGGCTGCCCCCCCCACACACCCTCCCACACCCCCCGCCGAGGCACCACCCCTGGGGACCAACTGCACTCCAGTGAGCTCGTGGCCATGCCACGTGGAGGACAGCGGGCCCAGGGAGGCGCAGACACGTGCGGCCTTCTGCTCCGCCTAGGCAGAGACCTTTTGCTTGCTAGCAGTGGAACCTGTCCAGGGAAGCCTCCCGTGCGTGAGGAGCGCCACCACCGTCGGCAGAGCCAGTGCTCCTTTCTCACCCTTCGAAGGGGCACATGCGCACACACGCACAGAAGGTGCACCGGTCAGCGTGGGGGATTTCGGAGCATCTGATGTTTAAGCAGTTGTCCTCACTGTACTTTGCTGAGAAGAAAGTGGAACTTCTCTCTTGCAGAGATTGTCAGACTAACACTGCTGCTTTTCTGAAGTGCGAAGGCTAGTTTTAAATAGTGTGGTGACACAGCAGCTCTGATGGGAAGTGGGAGTGTCAGAGTCTCACTCCTTGGTGCCTGGTTTTCCTTCCCCCGGCACTCTGAGCCTTGCTGAGAAACGTCTCTCCCCCCACAGATCCCGAAAGACGAGCATATTCTCCGGTTCTTGCGTGCCCGGGACTTCAATATCGACAAAGCCCGAGAGATCATGTGTCAGTCTCTGACCTGGAGGAAGCAGCACCAGGTGGACTACATCCTGGACACCTGGCACCCGCCCCAGGTCCTCCAGGACTACTATGCGGGAGGCTGGCACCATCACGACAAAGGTAACGGGGACGTGGTGTTTGGTACCCACTCGAGGACTGCCTCCCACAGAGTGCAGCAGGCCCTGGAGGGCGTGGTCCTCCACCCCCGCCTGAACGATGGTGCTGGTGTCACCACAGTGCTGTCACACTCCTGACCCTCCGGAAATAGCCCCAGAGGGGCAGGAGGGGAGGAAGGGCTGTGGCTGTTTGCTCCTTGCTCAGGGCCCACGTCGCCCTTGGGCGAGTTATTCCAGCCCCTCCCTTAGTCAAACGGGGTTTGGGACACACGGGACTTAGAGGACCCGAACACGGAGGGCAGTTTTTCCGGGGCACAGCGCTAGTGAGGGAGCTTTCAGTGACTTCAGCCTTGACACTCACCCGTGACAACGTGTGGCCGAGACTTGATGTCGGAACAGCGGGGACCTCAGCTCTGTCTGGGGGGTAAGCAGAGACGTAAGCCAAGGACAGTGACGTACCCTGAAGGAAGAGTGGCTTGTGTGCGGCTTTTTACCTCTCGTGCCTTGCGGAAAGGCTTGTGTCCTGACTGACTCAGAGTGGCAGCGGACAGAGGGGCATCCCAAACACGGAGAGGCCACTAGGGTCGTCCTGGAGCCCCGCCCCCCAACAGGGCCTGTCAGACCTGAGTGGCTCTGACTGGTCCATTTCCCTGACTCAGGCTTTTGTCCTTCTCCAGCTTGATTGCAGCTTCATTAATTTTTACAGGAGCATATATTTGTTCCGCTTGGTGACCCTCAAAAGATTAAAAGGTTTGGTAGTGAGACGTTAATAAATATATCTTATTTATGTTGAGAGAGACTGTTTATAAACCTTCCTTTTACAAGATTTGGGAGCCCAGAAATGACCTTTGGGTTAGGTGTGACAGACCTGGACCCACACCGTCCTAGGAGGCACACCGTCCCCATGGTGCACACAGGAGTGTGGACCCTGTGTCGGGGGCAGCACCAACCCTCCGCTGACAGCAGAGGGTGTCTCGGTCTTTTGCGGGGGCAGAATCCATCCCTGCCCCTTCTGCTGCTCCCCGGTGGCCAGGGTCTAGGAACCGCTGACTCCAGGGACACACTGGCTACCAAGGTCATTTTCCCTGTGTGTAGCTGGCTCACGGTGACAGGGATTTATATGAGGAGTCAGGGTCCACCCATTAGTCCTCATGGCTGGAAAGAGGCAGAGCCAACCTGTGCTGCCATTACGGATTTAAGATTTCTAGAAAATCCTCATTTGTCCTGGTTCTGAGGGTAGGAGTTACGGGAAGCTGGGTTTCGAACACTCGTGACCTTGAACTTTAGCTAACCTGTGGAATGAGAGAGAGAGGGCGACCCCGTGTCGTCCCCCTGCCGCTGGGAGCCGGAGCGCTCTCCGCTCAGCCCCCGGTTGTGTAAGTGAGGGTCTGGGCCCAGGGCCACACGGTCAGCCGCGGTGGGGGCCGCCGGACAGAGGCACGGGCCCCCACCCGAGCAGAGCTGCCTCTGCGCCTGCTGACTGCTGTCAGGGGCTCTGGTTTTTCCTTTTCAGTGTTTGGGGGAAAGGTTAGGGGAGCCTCCTGCACTCACGGAAGCCAGCTGCTGCTCCTCAGGAGGAAAGCCTGGAGCCTGTCTGGAGTACGAGAGAGCAGGCTTCCTTATCAGGGGTCTTAGGTGCGCGTCCTCGGCTCTGTGGCGGGCCTGGTGCCGGTACCAAGGCCTTTCCTTTGTGACCTCCCGCAGATGGGCGGCCCCTCTACGTGCTCCGGCTGGGGCAGATGGACACCAAAGGCTTGGTGAGAGCCCTCGGGGAGGAGGCCCTGCTGAGATACGTAAGTGCCCGGGCCGGGCCCTCCCCCCCTTTCTGTGCCAGTGGGACTGGATGGGGCCATTGTCCTGTGGTAACAAGCCCGTGCTGCTTTTGTAATTAGGAAGGGAAATCTATTCACATTTGAAAAATTTCAAGAGCGGGCCCAGAAATTATAAATACGTTTTTTGCGAGGAAGCATCAACAAGGAAAATCACGCTAATCACTCGAGATGACCATTGGGAGCTGGTTCTGGGTCATCTTGACCTCCACCCCCACTCAGGTCCCTGCCCTCCCACCCTGGCTTTCTGGGCTGTCTCTCCAGCCAGGCCTCTCTGCAGTGTTCTTCCCACTGGCACTTCCTTGATCCAGGCCCCGAGCACTCCCCACCTCCCACCTGGACAAGGTGCACGCCTCTCTCCCTGTGCCCGACTCAGACTCACCCCTTCCACTGCAGCCTCCTGGGGCGGCAGTTCTGAAGGGAGGATGAGGCCCTGAAACGGAAACACACCAGCTCTAGAAGGCACGGCGGTAATTCCGTTACCCTGAAGTACCCACTGTTGGCATTTCATGGTGGAGTCAGCGAGCCGCCGCCCCTGTGCATGCAGTGTGTGCAGGCATACCCACACACACGCGTGTGCAGAGAGAAAGGTCATAAATGTGCAGACAGGCTGCTGGCATGGGGGAGGGTTGGCCTGCAAAGTGTGCCCTGCAGCCGTGCTTCAGGCCAGCTCTGACACCGTCCTTCCTCTTGGCTGGTCCATGCGGCATCACAGTGACCCCTCTTAGCGGACACTTGCCTCCACGGTTCCAGAGGTGCTTGTTCTGAAGACACGGCAGCAGGTCACACTCTCCCAGCCCCTCGGGTGCTGCTGCCTAACCGTGACCTCGCTCGGGTAGCTGTCACTTTGCCACAGAGGACGGCACTCACTCTCTTTTCCGAGTGAGCTCTTCTTTGTCAGGGATGTGTCTGTGTGTATCTGGAAGTCTGAGCCGATGACTTCTTGGGCTTACCTGCTTACCGCAGACCTGTTGTGTTACCGACGCAGAGCGTTACCGTCCTAGACTAACGGGCTTCGGGCCTTTCACTGCAGGTCCTCTCCATCAACGAAGAGGGACTCCGGCGCTGTGAGGAGAACACCAAAGTCTTCGGCCGGCCCATCAGGTAGGTGCGCAACTGCGTTTTCCCTTCCCGCTTGTTGGGCGTGTGACTTAAATGTTTCTAGGTGATTTTTAGAACCCAAATCTTGTTTGATTTGTAGAGTTTTAGAACCAAGTCTAAGTAGTTCACTGTTTTCCATGGCATGCTAAAAGGTGGAAAATAGATAAGCATGTATTGCAGTCAGTTTTGCGGGGCGGTTGCCGGGTTTTGCTGTTTCTTGCCCCAGCGCATTGCTGTCCCCTCGGGCTGCGTGTTGTGGCCTGCCCGGTTAGTCTGCGTGGTCCTCGGGAGCCCAGGGTTGCGGGTTTTGCTTTGTCTGCATTTTGATTTTGTTGTTTGCTTGTTTGCTTTTGGTGAGGAAGGGGATACAAAAAACCCTGCTGTGCTCCCGAGTCACACAGCTGGTTGGGTGGGCTGTGTTGGCATGTGTGGGGGTCAGAGGTCCCCCTGAGAAGGGGGTGCAGATGGGTCCCTGGGGTGGGGGTTGAGATTTTGTTCACGCTGTGTCCTCAGCTCCCGGGACGGTGCTCAACTCGGTGAGCGCTTGTGGAAGATCAGCTTACCGCAGTTTAGTCTCACTGCGTGTTCAGGGGCACGTGCCGCCCCGTGGGGTCAGCAGGAGTGGCTCAGCCTGTCAAGCACAGCACTTGCCTCTCTGCTGGGTCACTGAGCACGTTAGACCGAGGGTTTTAGTCACTGTCCGTGAGCCCCTGCTTGTGGGGAGGGGCAGGGGTGGCCCAGCAACACTGACCCCGTGTGCCTTACACAAGCAGACGTTACTGTGGTTCATCACTGCACTGCCGCTGTGAGGCAGGGGGTGTAAGCGGTTACTTTGTAATATCAAGAAGAAGAAAGAGCAGCTCTGGGGCCCAGCTGGCTCAGCGCATGTCTGTGGAATAACACGCCTGCGCCCCTGCAGCTCGTGGACCTGCCTGGTGGACCTGGAGGGACTCAACATGCGCCACTTGTGGAGGCCCGGCGTCAAGGCCCTGCTGCGCATCATCGAGGTGGTGGAGGCCAACTACCCCGAGACGCTGGGCCGCCTGCTGATCCTGCGGGCTCCCCGGGTGTTCCCTGTCCTCTGGACACTGGTGGGTTGGATGCCGTCATGCAGCCCCTGTTAGCATTTGAAAGGCAGACACGCATGCACGCGTTCGTACCACGTGTCTGTGCCTATAAGTCCCAGCTAGTTAGGAAAAAACAGAGTTAACTTGGAAAGATAAAATTTCTCAAGTCATTTGAGGAAGAAAGAACTCCCGAGTGTCCAACGCCATGCAAACGGTCTTCACAAAGATGTGTCCCAACCTCCAGTTCCCTTCCCTCACTCACAGCGTCCCCTTGTCACTCTGACTTCCGGGAGTCAGGCGGCCAGGCTCAGAGGGGTACGGCATCTCTCTCCCTCACAGGTCAGCCCGTTCATCGACGACAACACCAGGAGGAAGTTCCTCATTTACGCGGGGAACGACTACCAGGGCCCCGGAGGCCTGCTGGACTACATTGACAAAGAGATCATCCCCGACTTCCTGGGCGGGGAGTGCATGGTAGGTCCCTGGGTGGGGCCTGCACTCCCTGGCAGCGGGGCGGGTGCTGGCGTGCGCAGATGATTTTCAGAACTTCAGTTTCCACTGTTCATTTTGCTTTTATTATTTTGGGCCGGCATCTCTCGGACTCGCCGTTTAGGTGATTTTTGCTAAACGTCTATGTCCTCATCGTTAAATCTGGTGAGAACTTGCTTTAGAATCTAAGCTGATTGCAGCCGGCTTTCTTCACTCGGCTCTGTGTGCGTCCGGCGTTTGAACTGTTTGGGAGGAGCTGTGCCGTTTTTGAAAACACTAAAGCATCAAAGCGATTCTCAGAAACGTTTCCCCGTTGACAATGAATCAGGGTAATGCTTTAAAGGGGATGAATTAAGGGAATTAGTTCTGTCATGTGTAACTTGGGATTTTTAATGCATTGGATTGCCAGGTTGTCAGGCAGATGCCTCCGCTGCTCTGCCTTCACTGTGTAGAGGGAATTGGAGGGGTTTAGTCCCCTGAGGACCCTCCCACCTCTGGGGCTCCCCTGCCTGACATGAAGGTGAAGGAAGCTGAAGCCTGGAGAGGCCCTAGACGGGGCCGAAGTGACAGCTGAGGCCACTCGGGAGTCATGGCGTCCCCGTCAGGGTCTCGGTAGAGAAAGGGCTCTCTCGTCCCTTGTAGTGAATGAAGTTCCCTTTCAAGCTGCGTACACGTGGGCTTGACGCCCGTGTTTCGCTGACAAGTCGCGCGTTTAGGAAACTCTGGGCGGTTAGAGGAGTTTAAACGGCATTCGGACTCGGCCCGAGTGCAGCAGTTCCGCTGTCAGGAGGCGTAGGCGTGTCACACGCCGTGCAGAGGGACAGGTGAGTTACAGGACCCTCACCTTCCAAGTGCCCGTGAGGTTCCCACTGAGGTCAGGCTTGGGGACGCCCGCACGACTGAGGTTCCATTAGAGACCCTCCACATGGCTGCTCCTCGGGCGGCGAGAGGAGCTAGGCCGGAGCGGACAGCGAGCCTGAGTCCTGACCGCGTTGCCTGTGTTGGTCACTCTGACGCCGTGACGCACCCACAGTGGGGTCCCCGCAGCGGAGGGAGGTCACCACGCTCCGGCCGTCGAGGCTTCTCTCCTGTCTGTGCTGCTGCTGTGGAAGAGGCTTTCCTGCGCGAGAGGGTTTCGCCATGTGTCAGTGTGGAGTCTCCTGATGGGACGTCTCGCAGTGACAGGTTCCAGTCACGTTTGCGTTCTGTGCTGTCACCTCCCCGGGCTGGTGGCATAGGCGGCCCTGGGCCTTAGGAGCTGCGGAGTGGAGGTGTCGTACAGGGTCAGCGGGGAAACGTGTGGCGCGTGCAGACCCAACTTCAGCTGAGCCTGTCTCAGACAGACTCCGAAGACGCTCCCTCCATCGTCCCGTGTGTTCCCGACTGGACACCTGGCCCGTGGACACGAACTTTCACGGTCGATTACGTGTCTAGACCGTAATTGTGTATAATAAAAAGACTGCCCGTAGCTGCTGAGAGTAACCCCTTCTCTCAACATAATGTTTTCCTTCTACAGAGCGGAGGAGACACTTGTAGTTCTTCTGTAAACCAGCTTTAGTAATTGAGGTGGTGCCTCATACAAATCGGTGGATTCTGTGATGAGTCCGGTTCAGCTCGTTCCCGTTTACTTAAAGCACAACACGCGTGTTTAACCATTGAGTCCCAAGCAGCGCAATCGCGCTGCTGACAATACCCTCTGGGACTCAAACGGTTAAATGGGCTTCGGGTTGTGTTGCCAAGCCCAGCTGAGTGATGCCATCACCAGGGTCCCTTCCTCAGCAGTTTCGGGGGGTCGGCCTCACTGGCTGCAGCGCTTGGCGTGACGTTGGATTGTTGGGAATTTGTGGCATTTGCCCGGTCTCATTGCCGCGTTTGCCTCCTTTCCAGTGTGAAGTGCCGGAGGGCGGCCTGGTTCCGAAGTCTTTGTACCGGACCGCGGAGGAGCTGGAGAACGAGGACCTCAAGCTCTGGACCGAGACCATCTACCAGTCTGCCAGCGTGTTCAAGGGAGCCCCGCATGAGGTGTGTGTGGCGGGTGGGCGGGTGCTGGGCCCCTCGGCCCCCAGGGCTTCGTGGACGGGTCTGCCCACTGGGCTTGGCTCAGGAGAACCGATGCTCCTGCCAGTCTCCGTCGTTACACTTCTGCTGGACAGGCCTCTTGGTACCGAGGGCAGCTGCGCCCGGTGAGGGCGCCGGGGAAGGGTGCTCGGGCTGTCTCGCCGTCTGCAGGGCCCAGACTCAGGGCTGTGCATAGCAAGTTGGCCCACGGGTTTAGTTTGTTTATGGTTACCCAGGACCAGTCCCATTTTTCATGTTGTTGCCTGGGTTTCGGTGTTTATATTTTTAAAGGAATGTCCCCATTTTTGTCGGTCTAATGGAGTGAGGAGAAGTTTCCCCTTTTGCTGTCGCATTGTGGTGCAGAAGCAAGGGCAGTCTGGGGTTATTGTGCTCACTGTGTGTCCTGGGACATCATGGGTGACCTGCGGTGTGAGGGACTCACAACTGAGTCGCTCTTTCCTGAGCCCCGGCTGCGGAGAGGACGGCGGTGCTCTGCAGTGGCCCCCAGAGAGGGTGGGCCGCTGGCTTGGCCTGTGGCCTGTGACCCCTTGCGGCTTCCTGCCACAGCAGCTGCTCAGCTTGGCCACCGCTGTCTGTCCTTGCTGCTGTGTCTCTCGGGATGATCTGCCTGTCACTGGTGGGGCAGGGAGCTGCTGTTGCCATGATTTGAACAGGCAGTGGTAAAAATTTGCTATGCCTCCGTCGCCGTCGGTAGGTGTCTGGAGGATTGTTTGTATTTCTTATTGGAGGCTGGCTCGGGGAGGTGGAGTTCTCGTTTGTCCCCTCTGAGGTCACTGTTGTCCTTGTCCACCTGCAGAACTCGAGAGTCACAGTGCCCACAGAAACAGGCAGTGGGGTTTTCTGCATCAGAACAGTGAGAACTCCGTTTCTGCTGTGGGGCCCAGGTGAAGCCCAAACCAAGGACAGTGACCCCTCTGAAGGGAAGGCCGGATTAAATGTCCCCATTGTGAGGGCAGGAAAGAGGGTGCTTGTCAGCCGAGAGCACTCATGTCAGGAGAGCCGCTGGGGGACCACTGGGCAGAGGAGAGTGAGTGGGCTGAGCCTCGGCCACTGCGTTCCTTGCATGGGACCCTCGTGCTTTATGGAGTCTGCGCCATATGGAAACTGCTGCGGCGTTTCGGCAGCGAGAAAAGGCGGCGGTGGTGGTGGGAGGAGGAGCCCGCTTGCTCGCTGGAGACGCCGTGTGGAGGGAGGGCGGCTTGCAGCGGAGGGAGCACAGGGCTCTGGCTTCTGCTGGGATCTTTAGTGAGTGCAGAGCTTTCCCAGCTGCTTTTAATTCTCTCGTCCCTCCCACAGCAATCTTTTGAAACTGTAACTTTGATCATTCCCTGTTGGGAAACTTTGAATAGACGTGGATAAAGTGCAGATTCAGATTGGCCTCAGCCCCCGCCCTTCCCCCAGCTCATGCCATGTGGCTCCCCTCCTCCCCCAGCTGCTGCCCCTGTCCCACTGTGCGCAGAGGCGCCTCCCCAGGGCGCTTCCTCCCTCCCCTCATGCTCTTTGTTTAATTCCCACCTGCCCTGGGCCCCCCTGAGCTCCTGTCCCAGCAGTCCACCGCCCACCTGCACACCATCTTTCCTTGTATCCTTTGTGTGTGTGATTTTCAGTCCACACTGAGGACGTGCTTATTAATTTTAGAGGCGAAAGGAGGGAAAGAGACATCGATTGGTTGCCTTTTTAAACACCCCGACCAGGGACTGAACCCACGAGCTCTCAGTTTGTGGGGTGACAGCCCTCCAACTGAGCCACACCGGCCAGGGCTAGCCTCTGTGTCGCTGAGACGTTTTTTACAGTTGGGACCCAGTGTTTCAGAGAGCAGCCGAAAGAGTGGGTCACGGGAAATCGTGGACGGTGGGTGTGGCTAGTGATGTGCACAGAGTGGGCCCGGGACATGGAGCAGGAGCCCGCGAGTGGGAGCCTGGACAGTTGCCAGTGCCTGGGCGTGCAGAGCGGGCTGAGAGGACACGCCACCTCCCCCACAGCTGCACCCAGCGCTACTTTGGGTGTTGACGCAGCCTCCTTTTCTTCCAGATTCTCGTTCAGATTGTGGACGCCTCTTCAGTGATCACTTGGGATTTTGACGTGTGCAAAGGGGACATTGTGTTTAACATCTATCACTCTAAGAGGTCCCCACAGCCTCCCAAGAAGGACTCGCTGGGGGCGCACAGCATCACCTCTCCAGGAGGGAACAGCGTGCAGCTGATAGACAGGGCCTGGCAGCTGGGCCGGGACTACAGCATGGTGGAGTCGCCCCTGATTTGCAAAGAAGGGGAGAGCGTGCAGGTAGGCTGGCTCCATCTGCAGGGGGCTGTCGCCTCACTCCTGCCCTGCATGGCCGACGCCGGCTGTCAGTGGGAGACTGGCTGGGTGTGTCCAGGGCCAATTCCATCAGAAAGACTCAGGGAGCCAAGCGAGTCTTCGGATAAAAAGGACTCAGACCTCGGGGGTTGGGGACGGAACTCACAACTCCTGTCCCAAGTACGCAAATTTTCTGTAGAGTTCAGTCACCGCAGCGCCCTGGAGGGAGGGCCAGCCATGGTGTGCACACAGCTGGGGTTCAGAGACTTCCACCAATGCACCCTTGACCTGTTCCACTTGCTTCCTAACGAGGGAAGTCACCCTAAATAGAAGTGAGAGACACAAGTGCCAAGGGGACTATTAACTGTCATTAGCGAGCATTCTGATTCATGTGAAAATGCTTCGTCAGTCCACTGGTGAGGTCATAGTCAGTTATTCTGAGGGCTCGTGCTTGAAACGGCCATTGTGGGTGCCTCTGGCCTTCGCAACAGATGTGGGGCTTGCTGCCTTTACGGTTTTCAGGGATGAGTCTGCCACTGTCCTGATGGTCTGAGACACAGTACAAGAAAGGATCTCCCTGAGTTTTGAACCAGCAGGCATTTCACACTGTATCCCAGTCTTTAATTCCAGCGGAGGAGGTGACTGTCACAGATTGACATTTGGTTTTAGATGTCATCCTTTTAACCTAGAATAGGCTAGTCAGATCATTGGAAGCCTGGTCCAGATGACCTTTTTTGACCTTCTCAAGGTCGAGTAAATGGCCTGCTTGAGGTCTTCCATCCTGGTTGTTGGGGCAGGCACACTCAGAGTGTCACTCCCTGTCACCTTCCCAGCACCTAGCAGAAGCCTGGCTGGGACCAACCCTGGTAATGAACCAGCGTAGCAGGCCCTTCACTTGTCCAGATGGTCAGTGACCACTGCTGAGTCCAAAATGGCTCCCTCGGCTTTGCCAGACCCCCTGCCGGATGGGGCTTGGAAGGGAGGCCTCCTCAGCTGGCTCTGCCTGATTTGTTCCAGGGCTCCCATGTGACAAGGTGGCCAGGCTTCTATATCCTGCAGTGGAAATTCCACAGCATGCCAGCATGTGCCACCACCAACCTGCCCCGCGTGGACGACGTGCTGGCCTCCCTGCAGGTCTCCTCTCACAAGTGTAAAGTGATGTACTACACTGAAGTGATCGGGTCCGAGGATTTCCGGTACGGGCTTCTGGCGAGGCAGGGGAGGCTTGGATGCCGGTGGAAGTGACCTTTGGGCCCTCACTGCCAGTTCACGGTGTTGCCTGTGTGCAAGGGCAGTGGGGACCCTGGTCCCTGGGGGGCCCTACCCGGCTGCCCTGCTTTGCCAGTGCTGTCGGTGGGGGGGTGGGGGCTACAGAGTGGGAATGGGGGGCGGAGAGCAGAAAGGGTGGGAAGCTGGGTGGTTCTCGGTCCTCACGCCTCGTCCCCTTGCTGTGCTGTTTGTAGAGGTTCTATGACCAGCCTGGAGTCCAGCCACAGTGGGTTCTCCCAGCTGAGCGCCGCCACCACCTCCTCCAGCCAGTCCCACTCCAGCTCCATGATTTCCAGGTAGTGCCGCGCCGCCGCCGCTGCCGCCTCCTCGGACAGCCCCAGCACGCCACCCGCCCGGCGGCCACGGAGTGCAGGCGCCTCCGTCCCCTAGGTAGCAGATCGCTCTCAGATGGCAGATGTAGTCACTGACCCCAAAGCCGTAGCTAACTCCGACTCCATAGCCGTAGACTTTGTACGCAGCAGGCGCAAGGCCAGCCAGAGCACAGGGGGCTGTCGGAAAGAGAGTAGTTTGTGTGCTAACTGAGAGGTCGGCTTTGTCTCAGATATCCGTGCAAAAAATGCTCACACAGCCTCACACTGTCCATCAGCGGATGGACCTCCACACCGCCCTTCAGAGGCGGCCTCATCTTCCCACGCGGAGCAGGAGCTGCTGACCCGCCCCCCTCGCCGCAGTCCTCGCCCTCCGCCTGCTGGCAGTGACAGCCCGCGAGCTGCCGTGAGAGCAGGCGCCGCTTGGGCTGGAGGGGCTGCGAGGCAGCCTGTGGGTGGCCGGGCCTGGCTCCCCGGCGGATGGATTTGCGGTTCTCATGTCGGTGCTGGTGGGTCAGGGGGCGCCCTGTGGTGCCAGGAAAACACCGCCATCATTGACCATGAGTGTCTCTCCTCCTTGTCAAATCTTCCTAGTACTTCCAGAGCAGGCTTCTCCTGGGCGCGGCCTGGGGCAGCGGGCGTGCTCTCCCTCTCCCTTCTGGCGTGCTGCTCCTCCTGCCTGCGCGTGTCGGTTCTGAGCTCGTTCCCAACTCACCTCTCCGGTGCCCTCCGAGCTTCACAGCATCAGAGCCCAAGTGGTCCTTCGGTCCCTGGGAGGGTGACTTGAAGGCAGTCACGGTCGCCATGTTGGGACTGTCTGGTGTTCACTTTGGCTAAGCAGGGATCTCCCGACGTGGCTGGCTGCTTCAGGGTGGCATGCGGCTCGTCAGAGCGCTGCCTGTGTCTTGGTAGAAGGAAGTGGACTCCCTGTGTGCATGTGCACGTGGGCGTGTGGGGCCGGTGGGCTGCCGCGAGGGTCCTGGGCCCAAGTACTGAGATTCTTCCTAGAAGCCAAGCAGATAGGAAAGTGGCTTGCCTTTTACTCTTTCTGTTTATTCCCACTTACAAAGCCTGTTCTGTCTCGTACTGGCCCTCGGTTTTTGGCTTTTTATGGGAAAGGCTGGTTATTTGTGAGTTTGCCCGTGTTGCATCAGGTTATTCTCATGATAAGATATGACGTGTGGTGTCATGTGCAGCAGAGGCGGTGCCTTGGAGGTTGAGGTGTGTGTGCCGGGCCCAGAAGTCCTGAGCTGCGTTGTCTCAGTCTGCGCTGAAGGCACTCACTTGGTGGGTGTCTGTGGGGCCCAGCACGGAGGTGTCAGGAGGGCTCGGAAGAAGCGGGGCAGCCCGCTCCCCTGGTCAGGGAGGCGCTTGCAGCTGCCCGCACACTGACGGCCGTGGGCTGGCCCGGGGTCGCTGGCCTTCCTGGCGCGCAGCTGGGCCTTTCCTCTGAGAAGAGAAGCTTCTTGTTGGCACCTAGAGGCTTGTTTCCAGAAAGCACAGGTCCGTTGCTGCTTCCATTTGGTGCTTCTTGTTTCCAAGTTCCGAGGACCTGAAGACGGTCCCTTCTCTCTCTCTCTTTCTCTCTCTCTCTGTGTCTCAGATGGCGATTTTGCTGACAGCTGCCAAGGAACCGCTCCCCTCAACAGTCCACAGCAGCCCAGGGATGTTTATAGAACTATTTGAACCACAGCCAGCCCCCTCCCCCAGTCTGAAGATCAGTTCTTTTTAAGTTGATTCAGAAGTGGCCCTGTTTTACCTCCAAGGGTTGAATGCGTCTTTAAGAGTTCAAAGCACAGGACCGCGCTGATGCCTGCGGGTTGCTCATGCACCACTCGGCCGCTCTCCTTGTGCGGGAGCCGTGTGGTGTGAGCCTCGGTGGCGTGGGCGAGCCCGGCCATCCTCTCGGTGCCCGCACCCCCTCAGTAGCTGCTGCCCTCCTGCCTTTCCCAGCACCAGCGAGTCTCCGGTTTCCCTCTGTAATGAGCGTCTCCATTCACTTCCCCCCTAAATGCGTTATTTACATATCAAATTCTGTAAATGTTTTGTAAACATATTACCTCACTCTTGGTAATAAAATACTGATAGTCTTTACAAGATTTTTTTAATGTTATCGATAATAAATGTGAACTGTTTAAAGAAAATACGTCTTTTTGTTACTGTGAGGTCTCCTTGGAAGGGTTGTCGCACCTCAGAGGCCTTAGCGACTCCAGGGACGGGGGGAGGAGCCCGGCGCTGCCCTGCAGGGAGGGGCCGGGGCTCGCAGGCCCCTCGCTTCCAGAAGACGTGCTGTAGTTTCTCTCCAATTCCACAGGGGTCAGACCAAACACAAATGACGGCATGGTGCCTGCCGTGACGTTTCCTTAGTGACATGTGGCTCCTTCAGCCAGGTGACCTCAGAGCAAGTGAAACAGCCAGGCACCTGGGCCGCCTTATCCCCGGCTCCCCGCCTGCCTGCCTCCTCGTCAGGAGCTGTGATGTCATTCACTTCCCTAGTCAGCTTCTGTCCTTGGCAGGAGCAGCCAAGGGAACTGGCTGGAACATGGGGTAGAGAGCAAGTGCTGCCCAAATGTGCCTGCAGGTGGGAGTGTGTCCCCAGGGGTCTGGAGAGCTAATGTGCCCCTTCCGACCTCAGCCTGCCAGGACTCACGATGACTTAACCTTCCCGGAGGGCAGGGAGGCCTCTGCACAAATCCCCCCAAGCTCTGGTGTGTCTCTGCCTGCCTTTGGGTCGGGCCTGCTGCTCAGAGAGCATCAGATGAAAACCAGGCGAGTGTCTGACCTGCTGGCGTCTCCTGAGCATCCCAGAGCACTGCAGTGCAGCGGAGTGTCCCACAGACAGTCATCGTGTCTTCACGCCGGGCCACCGGAGCCCTCCGCTGTGTCTCTCCTTCAGTACGTGACACGTCCCGACAGGTCTACAGAATGCCGGCAGAGCCCAAGGTGTCTTGGTGCTTGAGTCCAGGCAGAGGGGTTCTCACTCATGTCCCAAAGCAGACCTGCGAAGTAGTTGGTTGAACAGGTTGGGGTCTGGCCAGCCAGGGATTCTGGGACGCTGGTAGTAGTGTCCCCGTGTGTAAATGGCAGGCGGATTGCAAAACCTGAAGGCCATGGATAGCTGACCTGTATGCTTGGGGACTGTGAAAGTGGCGAGTTTGTTACAGACACCCCACCATAGTGAACCCCAGGGACAGCATCTGCAGCAAAACCAGGTGGCAGCATGTCCCTGTGAACTCCAAACAGCCAGAGACGGCACTCGGCACAGGCCCCACGTGTTAGCGGGGCATCCGGGCATGGGGCCCCCGCAGAGTCCATAGGTGCCCCGTGGGGAGCAAGCGAGGTGGCCAGCTTGGGCCAGCGGGTGGGCCAGGCTGGAGCTGTGCCCTTCTGGTAGCTGGTGAGCGCCGCGGACTGCCGATGAGAGGCTGAGTGGTTGGTGGGAACCGTCTAGCCTCATCGAAGACCCCCCAGCTGACCTGCCTGGGCTCCCTTCTAGTGAAGGGAAAACTGCCTGGGGTGGAATGAAAATTCAGCAGGATGGGACAGGATGGAAAGATGACCCAGGCCGGAGCACACGGACGCGTTTTGTGAACACTGAAAAAGCATCAGGGGACTGTCCGTACAAAGTGAGAATGAGGAGCATGGCATCCGGCAGACCGCGGGAGCGCGCCGAGAGCTGGGACGGGAAGGAGAGCTAGACGCGAGGGGGCGGGACTCCAGTGGAAGTGAAAGAAAAAACCACGTCAGAGATGGAGACAGGTTACAGGGCTCTCGAAGTGAGGCATTTCCCAGAGACCGCCTTTGGGGGAGTGCGAGGCGCCCAGGTGGAGAGGTGAGGCAGCCGGGCGGGGACCGGGGAGCGGAGGCCAGGTGTGGTACTGTGACACCGAAGGGGCGATGTTTGTGCCAAGATGCTGGATTTTACAAGGTTTTATTTATTTATTTTTAGAGAGAGGGAGAGAAACATCAATGCGTGAGAGAAACGTTGATCGGTTGCCTCTTGTACGCGCCCTGACTGGGGACCGAACCCACAGCCCAGGCTCGTGCCCTGACTGGGAATTGAACCGTGACCTTTCACTTTGCAGGACGAGCCCCACCCCACTGAGCTACCCTGGTCACGGCTAACAAACGTCCTGTCATCCTGACAAGCGGGCAGTGTCAGCTTGGAGTGGCAGGGATCGTCTCCTCCAGGTTTCTCCATGCAGCGCTGTTGACGGTCTGGGCTGGACCGTTCTTGGCCGTGGGGCCATCCTGTGCAGTGCAGGACATTTAGCAGCACTCCTGGCCCCCACCCTTTGGCTGCCAGTAGCACCCACCTGTCGCCAGACATTGCCCACCGTCCCCTGGGTGGGCCAGACCATTCCTGGTTGAGAAACAGTGTTCTTGTCTAATAGACTTAGGGCTCGAAGGAAGAAACTGAGGCCCAGAGAGGTTAAGACATGTGCCTAGAGTAACACAGCGGTCCATGTGGTGGAGCTGGGGTGTGGCCCCTGGCTCTGCACTGTTTGCCGCCAGTGCAGCAGCTGATACCATTTCAACGAAAGGTGCGACTTGAGTCTGTCTAAGGCCCAGTCTCCCAGGGAAGTCCCAGAGGTTGCACAGGCTCAGGTGGGTGGAGATGAGGCCGTCCAAAGCCTAGTGTGCCTGAACGCCAGGCCCCAGCGTGGACTCTCTCCCGCCCGGGCCTGCAGGCGTCCAGGTCTGGAGCCTGGACTTGGGGACCAGCCAGGGAAGGGCCCGCTCACCTCCAGGTAATCGCAGCGTGGGGACCGGCTGTTCTGCTGAGCTTCGCGGGGAGCCTTGCTTGCCACTGTCATTGATTAGTGCCCGCCGGGAACTCCAGGTGTGTGATGTGGCATTCTCCAGCCTGCCCAGTGAGCCCTTCCTTCCACGGCGGCTGGGGCCGCAGTCCGCGTGCGTGCGGGGGAGGCCAGGGAAGGAGCCCCGGGAGGCACGCTTTTGTGAGGCCAGGTTTCCCTGGGGCTACTTGCTGATTTTCTGTCAGGAAGTTAGACACCATGTGGAATCTAAAAGCATGAACACTTATTTGGAAGTGGGAATAGAAGCGCGTGTGTGAGTGATTGATTTAGGGGTGATCAGACATACCCTAGGGACCGAGTTTATCTGTGCTGGAACAGGGCACGTGAACTCGTTCATGCGTTTGATTTCATAATCCTAGAGTTAGCGACCCTGGCACCGGATATGCAAATTGGAGGAAAATTGCATGCAAATGAGCCAGAACATCGGTTCTATTTTCAGGCTGTTCTGCCTCCCTGGGATGGCATCTGACAGAGCCAGCTGGGTTTCTCTCTCCACCCCAGCACGTCCCCGGGGCCTGGGGTCAGCGCTGTGTCCTGCCCCTGGAGTGCGAGTCCAGGAAGCCAGGCCGGGCGTCTGCAGACCAAGACGCAGGCCACCTCACTGTGGCCAATTCCCTGTGGGGACCAGTGCAGGTCACAGGGACCTCAGTCCTCAGCCCGGCCACTGACTGGTTGCACGACCTTGGGGAAGCTCTCAGGCCTCTTTAAATCTCAAGAGGGTTATTCTGTGGGTGACAGGAAGCTGGCGAGCATGGTGTATGACACCGAGCCTAGCACACACCCGGCGAGTACGCTATAAATACCAGCTGCCGAGAGGGGGCAGATGATGACCGTGAGTCAGGGCTGATCCGGGTCCTTCCGGTCGTACACGCCCAGAGTTCAGCTCCTTCTGTGGGGTGATCGCAGCCGATCCACCCACCAGGCCCCCAGGCCAGCGTGTGCTGTGCCGTCCGGCTCACTCCTACCTTCACAGCCTGCAAAGGCCTTTCTGTTTCTGGTTCAGGAAGGACAGGGAGGGGGCAGAACAGAATGCTGGACAAGGCTCCCCAGAGAGTCCGCTGGTCCTGCGGCCGTGGTCCTGGATGGGCTGAGAGATGGGAATGTGGCCCAAAGCCCATGCACAAAGCCACACAGCCCCTCGAGGCCCAGCACGCGTGGGCTCCTCCAGGCCAGTGGCCCAGGCCACCAGGAGGGTCACCTGATATTTAAGAGACCAACTAAAGTACCCAGCAGCAGTGTGAAAGTCCAAAGTCTCGGGCCTCCGTTGACGAATTATGTCACGTCATCAAAGACTGAAGAACCCAGCCCCCTAGTCCAGCAGCCCTTCCTGGAGATACTGCCCTCGGTTTGGCACTTTGCAGTTCACGCCTTGGGTGCTTGTTGGGGGCCAGCTCCAGCCTCAGTCCCCCGCGTGTCAGAGCCCTCCCGCAGACAGGCTGCCTTGAGCCAGTGGTGCCCACGACATGCCCATGGCACCTCTGTGAGTCTGGGCTGGCCTGGGACAGCTCGCCGTGCCTCCTGTGGACAAGGACGGCTGTGCACTAGCCCGGTGCCATTTCCCAGGGCGACAGTTTATCAGTGCTTCCCCTAGCGAGGCTCCCACACCGCCGCCCCATGGGCCTCACTGGGAGAGCGAACACCTACCTCCCCAGCATGAGATTCTCGGGGAGCATCTGCGGTGCCTGCCTCTGTGCCCCAGGAAGTCCTGCCAGCCTCCCCCGACAGCTTCTCTCCAGAAATGGAGCAAACCCTTCAATGAAACCCTTCAATGAGGTGAGTCAAGGGCTGACCGGCAGGGCGGGGCACAGGACTGTCTGCAGGGTCACACGACTCGAGGAGCACCTTGAACTTGGTCAGAAGTCTCCGCAGGTGGACGGCAGCCTAGCCCCACAGCAGGCCCTGGGAAGGGTGCAGAGGTCTCAGGGTGAGTGGCTGTTGGCCGAGGTCAGGGGCCTCCCCACCATTCCAGAGTGCTCTGAGCTGCTCCAGGGCCTGGGCCCTGCTCTGAGCCGTTCCAGGTCACTGGCTCCCCCAGGCAGCTTGGACAGTGGGGTGCGTGAATCCTGGATGAACACGTGACCCCTGAGGTCCTCAAGGGCTTTGCCGTCAGAGAGCACACGGTCCCCCGACCCCCACAGGGGCCTTCCCGTGCGGTCTCTCCTCCACACTGAGAGCCGTCGATCGCTCTGCTGTCACCTCCGCGCATTCGCTCTGCACAGCATGTCCTCTCCAGCCCAGCCCACGTCCTCCGTGGGATCGGCACTCGAATTTTACTCAAAGTTTTAAAAAAAACAGCCTCTATAATGAAAACTTTCAAACATGGAGAAGTGCAGACAGCAGTGTCGGGAACGCCCGTGTGTCCGTTGTCTGCATTCAACATTGCTGACATTCGCCGCAGGT
Organism: Macrotus californicus; assembly: GCA_007922815.1. Taxonomy (NCBI): domain Eukaryota; kingdom Metazoa; phylum Chordata; class Mammalia; order Chiroptera; family Phyllostomidae; genus Macrotus; species Macrotus californicus. The sequence goes on from VMDR010000030.1 coordinate 215,619, forward strand.
GCTCCATCTGGTTTTCCCCAAATCGTGGCAAAGTTTCCATCTTTGTGACACTTCCACCCTAAGTATTGGAGCGCACGGATCTCCAGACAGCACGCTTTCCTGCTTCGGACAGCCCCGGTAGCTGACTGTTAGCTGCAGTACCCAGCGTCACCGTGGCCATCCCACATTCAGGTTCTCGTGTCTGGTGGCAGCCGAGGGTCCGCCGAGGACGGTGCCTGGCCTGCGGGGGTCCAGACTCTGGCGTCTAGGAACACAGCACGAGCCCCACCCCCTCTTCTGTTCTGTGTGACAGGGACTGTGGAAGAGGCTGGCCCGGGTGACTGTCTCCTTGGGCTGTCACTGGGCTTGGTCGCTCGACACTGCCTGTGACCTGGAGGTCAGGTGGGAACCAGGTGTGATTAGAAGAAAGCTGGACTTTGGTGGGAACACCTTGCAGGGGATGCTTTGCCACAGGTTGTGGACGTGGACAGCACCGAAGTGGGCTGCCTGGGTCGTGCACACCCAACGGACACGTTTCCAAGAGGCCAACGCCCGGAAACGCGCGGCCAAGGGCCGGCATCCTGTGCCCTTGAGGGCTGCTTCGGGCGGCAGGAGACAACGTGTGTGCGAGGGGTGGACGTGGAGTCCCTGGAGGCGCAGTATCTCTACACCCATGTGACAGGCCCGCAGATCCCGGCCTCCCTCTGCCCGGCCAAGGCCTTTGGTCCCGGTGTGTGTGTGGCAGCAGGTGCTCTGGGACACAGGGCCATGCTGACCCAGGGTACCTGCTCTCCATCTGGTCCCTTTGCTGCCCCCTCCGCCACCACTGAGCCCTGCTTGTCACTCCCTCTTCTCTGCAATGAGGAACAACAGAAAGTCTGTCCTCCTGCCTTCAGATGGGGACACGGCCATTCCGACAGGCGACAGTGCCACCTGCTGGAGTGTACAGGGCCTTTCCCGCTGACGTCTGGCACGTCCAGGAGGAACAGACCGCTGTTGCCCTCTGAGCGCGGAGGCTGGCTGGGAGACTGGGTGACCTGGGGGAGGGTCTGACACCCAGTGCTGGGCCCTGGGACCTCCGGTGGACGCTCCCTGGGCTTCACTGGTGACTTGCCCCCCCTCCTTCCTAAGGGGCCGGTCCTCACTGAAGGCTCTTTCCACACTGCTCTCCAGCCCTTACACTGCCATGTGGCTGGTGCTACTCCTTAAAGATAGGGAAACTGAGGCCCGGAGAAGTCACAGCCTGTAGGCAGAGGGCCTGGGCTTCAGACCCAGGCTGGTTGGCTCCAAGTCACCTGAGGCTCTCTCTGCCTGGAATGTTTGTTCCCTTTGCTTAACCTGAAGAACTTCACCTAGATGACACCTCCTCCTGGAATCCTTGCATGATCCCTCCTTAAGGGTGTGGGTGCTGTTGCTAAGTGCTCACCTAGCAGCCTCTGTTCCCCGTCTTAGGTCTTGCCAGGTCCTACTATCCCTGTTTGTTCACCGTCCCAAGTCGGTTCACCTTGAAGTAGGGAGACTCTCCGGCAGGCCTGACCTGATCACGTGAGGCCTTTCAGTCTGGGTGTGCACAGCAGAGGAGAGAGTCACCGGAGTAGAAGGGCACCCTCTGAGAGGGAGACATATTCGCAGACCACAATTGCCTTGGGATGACGCCCAAACTCCTTAATGGGTCTTAAAAGACCCCTCTCGGTCTGGGCCTGGCCCCGCCTCTAGTGTCTCCCGCCCTGGCCAGGCTGCCTGTGCCCAATGCGCGTGCCCTCCTTTGCCTGGGCGCTCCTGCATACCCAGCTCCCCGAGCCCGGGATGCCCTCCCCACCTACCTCATCCACCAGGACTCACTCAGAGTCACCTCCTCTGAGAAGCTTTCCTTGCCCACCCCCCCAGCCTGTGTCTGACACTGTCCCTGGGGCCCTGGCTCCCCACCATGGAAGCCCTGCCCACACTGCAAGTGAAGCCTCCCTTCCCCTGCCTCTCTCTCCTTTTGAGCCGCACGCCCCTTGGAGAGGGGCTCCCAGGTTCGCAGCGGCCCTCCTAGTCTCGCATGTGGGGTCTTCGTTTCCACTCAGTTCTACGTATTTCCACCTCCGTCCGGTCTTTCTCGCAGCCATGGGTCGTTTAGAAGAGTGTTGTTTGATCTCTAAGTGTTTAGAGGTCTTTCCCGTTGCCTTTGAGTTATTGATTTCTAGTTTGATACCCTTGTGGCCAGAGAATGTATTCAGTATAATTTCTGCTTTTAACGGTTTGTTGGGGTTTATTTTACGGCCCAGGGTAGGGCCAGTCTTGGTGAATGTTCCCCGGGCACTTGGGAAAAAATGAGTCTTGCGCCATCGCTGGGTGGAGACCTCCGTGTGCGCCTGTCAGACCTCAGTCCCGGCTGCGGCTCTGTCCCGGCCCAGCACTGCGGAGGGTGGGGCCGATGTCCCGGCTGCAGCTGTGGGTCTGCCTCCTTCTCCTTGCGGCCCTCGGAGACTGCTACCAGTGCAGGGCCCGGCAGAAGTAACGCCTGCGCGGGCGTGGTTGGCAGGGCAATAATACGGGCGTGATAACTTACAGTTTTCATTTGAACACTTCACCTAAATGTCGCATGGTGTGCTTGCCTGTGATATGGTTATGTTACAGAGCTACGTGCTTATGATTTTGTAATAAAAGGGGGGCGTTAGTTGTGCCGGACCCTGTATTTTGAGGCTCTGTGCCTGGGGTACATGCCTGGGGACTTGGGATCCTGGTGTCCCTGCTGAACCAAGCCTTTCATCACCATGTGACATCCCTCTTTGTCAGCGGTGGTCTTCGCTCTGAAGTCTGGGTCATGTGATACGAACATGGCCTCCTGTGTTTTTGTTTTTTTAAACAGGCTTGCACGGCACGTGTTTTCCTGTCCTGTTTGCTTTCAGCCTACCTGTGCCTCGAGCTCCTTGGGCCGCATGCCGTCCGTCCACTCCCACCGCCTCTGTCTCCAGCTGATGTGTGAGCAGCACTCCCTCTTAGGGTGTACCCAAGCCTGCCGTCTGGTTGTTTGTTCCTTCATTTTCCGTTTGTTCATCTGCTGTTCTTTTCTTGCCTTCCCGAGGCAATGTGTTAGGGCTCCGTCTTGACTCGTTGATGCCGTTTCTGAGTTTTGTGTCGTCTTCCCAGAACCCCGGGGGCCTGGCCAGCGCTGCCCTGTACATGGCTGACCGGTTCAAGGCGGTGTGAGTGACTTGCCTCCACGCGGCCCCCGCCGCCCCCTGCCCTGTCTCCAAGTGTCTGGACTATTGGAGTGGTTGCCATGGGCATTTCAGGCGTCATGTGGGGCTTAAAAGTGGGTAAGGAGGACCGTCTGTCGTAGGAACCCGATTTCTGCTCCCTCCACGATGCTCTGTCCTTCCTGCCGTGGCCAGCTTCCTCCTTTGTGACTTCCCGTCCGTTTGAGAACTTCCTTCAGCTGCTCTCTGATGCTGTGTCAGCTACAAAACCCTCTGTTCGCCCCATCACGGGATGGCCTTCCTTCTTCATTCTTCTTCCGCACGTTTGGGGGCCACGCTTCGGTGACGTTCTCACTTCCAGAGCCTTTGCGTGCTCTTTGGGTCGGCTCCGGGCGGCTGGTGCTGCAGGAACGCGAAGCCGGGCCCCTGGAGCCTCGGCTGGGAGGGGAGCTCTGGCTCACTGGGACACAGAGCTGTCCCTGCCGGGGCATCAGGGGCTGAGCTGTCCCTTGGCCTCAGTGTCCCCTCTCCCTGTGCCAGGCTGTGTCTCTGGGTGAGGAAGGAGGGCCGGTGTCTAGTCACTTATTGCCAGGGGCTCCTGGTCCATCCTCTCGCTGGTTCGGCCGCAGGCCTGGTCTTGGTGAGACCTGCTCATCCCAGGAAAGGAGCCTGCTTGGCTGCCAGGTGGGGGGTTGGGAAATGCATGCCTGCATCACCTTTTTCTATTCTGGGGTGGGGGGACCATAAGATGCCTCTGCTCCCTGGCTGGTATGGCTCAGTGGATTGAGTAGCAGACTACAAACCAAAGGCTTGCTGGTTCAGTTCCCAGTCGGGGCACGTGCCTGGGTTGCGGGCCAGGTCCCCGGCGTGGGGTGTGCGGGAGTCAACCACATGTTGATGTCTCTCCCTCTCTTTCTCCTTCCCCTCTTTGTAAAAATAAATAAATAAAATCTTTAAAAGAAAAAAAAAAAAAGGTGCCTCTGCTGCTGGTTGTCCCTGACTTGGCCTTGGGGTCCCCGGCAGCTCACCACCTCTATCACTCTTTGGGGTTTCCTGTGCGTGCCTCTGGCTCTGCCCCCAGGGGTGAAGATGTATTTAGCAGGGGGAAGGGAGAGCCTGGGCCACCCGGTGGATACAGACTCTGATTATCTGATTGAGTGACTGGGTCTGTTTGAAGCAAAGTGATGGTCATAGGTCCTTGGGCCAGAGAAGACCTTTCTCTGTGACGAGCAGAGTAACTGCCTCACGTCGGAGCCCTGAGATGCGGGCAGGACTCCAGGGTGGCCAGTGTGTCTCAGGCCCGCAGCCTGCGTGCTCAGTAGCTCCTCCACGCAGTGAGGGCCCTGCGCTGGGGCCCGTGAGTTGAGGAGCCCTGGCTGAACTGGCCCCTCCGCAGTGCATTGCCCTCTGCTGAGAGGCACTGGGTGGGGGGGCAGGCGGGGGGCAGACAGCCGCTCCCTGCTTAGGGGTAGAGAGAGAAGCAGGGTGAGGGGGAAACCCCGGTGGGACACCAGGAACCACACCCCACCGAGAGCCCCGCCGTTCCATATTGATGGTCACCATTTGAGTGGGGGAGGGCACGTCAGCCTCTTGGAGTGGAAACCGGAAAAGCTGGGAATGAGACCCGGAAGCTGGACCCAGGGACCCTGCAGAGCCCAGTGACCTCTTGAGACTGAGTCTCCTTTCTTCCTGCTGAAGCCGGATGTGTCCAGCCTCCCCAGGGGCTGAGCCTGGTGACCTCACAGCAAAGGATGGGGGCTGCACCAACCTCAAGAGGGCTCTGCAGGCCTCAGGGGACTCAGAGCCTGTCCCAGGCCTTGGCCCCGAGGACATGGCCGCTGCCTCCCAGCTTGTTACTGCTCAGAGTCTCGGTTGCTGAGTGCCCGGTGGAAGTGCTTCTGCAGGGGCGGGGCGGGCAGGCGACGCTGGGTGGATGAGCAGGAGGAAGGGAGACCCCAGAGGCCAGCTCTTTTCTGTAGTAGCCCATTCCCTTCCACTAACATGGAAAATGCTTTCCCAGGCCCAGCTTTGCGCTGGGAGGACGGTGGGAGGTGGGGAGCGGGGGACATAGTTGGCTCGGACCCTCCGCACCAAGTCCCAGGTCCTTCTGCCCAGCACCCACCAGGCCGGTCCTGTTCCCCACTCCATCTCCTCTTGCTGTGGACCGTCTGTGCACAAGACCCCACTTTGGACGGGCCTGTATGTGGCACCTAGAAGGTGTGACCTGGGTCACCCTAGGCAGAGGCCCTCTCCCAACCCTTGGATTTCTGGCCTTGCTGCTGGCTCCGCCCTGCTCCCCTTCCCTCCTGGCTCTCCAGGCCCCTCGAGGGCCACCCCCTCCTACAGGTACCCCCATGTTAACTAAATTAACCAAGGTGTCTCTGTGTTCACCGTGTCCCTTGCATCTTCTCTCCCCTCCTGGGCCGACTCCCTGCTGACGTTCTCTCCTTGGTAAATCTTTCAGGGATGTCTTGTCAGGGGAAACGTTTCCTCGACTCCACACGGCTGAAAATGCCTGTACCTTACGCTCACTCTCGAGTGAGAGTTTAGCTGGCTGGGGAATTCTGGGATGACGGTGGTGTTCCCGCAGCCCTTGAAACCCTAATCCAGACGACAAGAAACTTGCTTTGTGGCTAACCTGTCTTTTTGCCTTGGCAGCATCTTAGGTACCCTCTGAATCCTTGGACGTGCTGCAGCTGCTCTACGAGGCATCTGAGTACCAGCTGATGTTTGTATCTCCTGCAAAGCATTTTGTTTGAAGATTCCTATCTCTTTCTGGTTTTTGAAAGATTTTAGCTATTATCTTTTAGAACATCATTTTTGCGTCATTCCTTTCCGTTCTTCTGAAGCGCCTGCTGGATGTTCTGGAGCTCCTTGGTCCACCCTCTGCATTTCTTACCTGTGACTTCTCATTCCCATCCGTTTCCTTTGCTCATTTCTGGGCCACGTTCTCCGTGGTATCTTCCAACTGACTAATCCTATTTTCAGCATGTCCGACCAGGTGCGTGCTGTCTGCGGGGTTTTGAATTGCGACCACCATGCCTTCCGGTTCCAGGATGTCCGACTGACTATTTTTCACGGCCACCGGTTTCTGTTTCATTGAGGCCGGTTTTGCTTTCATAACTTTTATTTCCTCTGATGGTCCTAAGCATTTGTGTCTGAAAGTTATTTTCAGAATCCTCTGTTATTTCCATTTCATCTGGAGTTATTTCATGTCTCCATGGTTGATTTTTGTGTGTGTGCTTTTATTAGTGTTAGTTTGGTTCATGTTTTGGGGATCAGGTGGGTAGGTCCATCTTGAGTAGATGTTTCTTTATCTTCAATTTCTCATCTGAGCCTCCCCCCGCCCCTTGTTTTCCAGCTGCCTTCCCTTGGCCTCCTGGGGGCTCAGGGCACCCACGTCCTGGGGGAATAATTGGGGACAGTGGGGACTGAGTCCCTGCGGAAGTTACAGTTGCTTCCCTGCACTTGGCCGGGTGCACAGCTGGGAGCCCTGCCCCAGCCCCGTGCAGACGTGGCTCCGGTCCCTGCCCTGTTTCAGTGTCTGTCACGTGCAGATGGCTATCGGATTTTTTATTGCCTTTTAAGTTTCTCTTCTCGGAGTTTATCTGTCTGTGCTGCGTGGGATGACTTGGAAAATGACCTTCAAGTGCCATCTATTTTGTAAGCTTTAAATACTTCTTTTTATTGTGAGTCCATTAAAAACAGAAAGCCAGTGTAAATTTTCAGTTTCCTGGAATGCAGTGGGTTTGAAGGTTAACTTTTAAAAATAAAACCTCATCAAGCTGACCCAAATGTGAGCTCCGCCAAACACTTTTTCCCCCCAGCGGTGGGCTCCGCCGGTCGCATGTGCCGACAAAGGGTGAGCCCCGCCCCCCCTCAGAAGTTGGAGGTAGTTGTGCCTGTTTCTGCCCACGGGACGCCTCCTTGCCAATTGGACTTGGTTGTGACTTTTTGATAAGCTATTTTATTGAACCCTGGCATCGACACAGAAGAGTGCACAAGTTATAAGCGTGCAACGTGACAAAGGCACGCACGTGGACACACCAGTCATGAGCAGCCCTGTGTCTTGGGGAGGTCGTTACCTCCATCCCACGGTAGGAAGAGGAAAGATCAGACAGCTTCACCGCTCCCGAGAGTCATCCCAGGGCGGGGCTCGGGTGGGCTGGGGGTGGGGCAGAGGCTGGAAAGGTGGGGAGTGCCCGCTGGGAGCAGAGAAAGGAGAGGCTGAGGCGGGTGGAGAGGGCATGGGGGCCGAGGGGCTGTGACCCTGCCTCCGCCCCTCCCCCCGCACCAGCCACCCTGACTGCTGAGTGGGGACCGTCATTTTCCTCCCCCGGGCTTTGGGAGGTCATAGTACAGTTTTGCTTGTCTAATTGGAGGTTTTAAGATGGGATGGTTAGGTTTTAATTTTGCCAAAAAGACATATTTTAAAAGACACACAGTACTTGCTTACCAGTATTTTATTTTTAAGAACATTTTCTCACATGGGGCCTTTGTACACGTAGGAAGGGGAAAACTGGGAAAAAAGACCAGTCCTTTGAGTATTTTCAGCTTCGTATGTATTTTTAAAAAAACAAACCTCACCTCCTGGCACTGTCCTCACTTATCTCATTTTGCCTCTGACAGGTAAGAACTGGTCACAGGCTGGCCCCAGTCTCCAGCAGGTGTCTGGGACTCTGAATGGGGGGTGGGCAAAGCTCCCTTCCAGGGTGACCAGTCTGGGTCTGGGGGCAGAGGACACAGGGGCGCCACTTTAGCAAGTGAAAATGCAGGATGCCCAGTTACATCTGCTGTCAGAACAAATATATATGTATATATATATTTAGTGTATGTCCCCATACCGCATGGGGCATACTTACACCGCAAAAGTTATTGTTGCTCATCTGAAGTTCAAATCCGAGCTGGCAGCCCGGGTTCTGCCTGGCAGCTTGGCCGAGGGGCACTTAGAAGACAGGAGGGCAGAGTGGACCATGCCCAGGAGAGCCAGAGGACACGGGCGGATCCCGCCATGACCTGGAGGCCCCCCCACTGCTGCTCTGTGACCCCCGGCCACCTGCCACTCCCAGGGCTGCCTGCCTAGTCCCGCACAGCCCCTCCACCCCGCGCCCCGTCTGACAGGCCCTGTGTTTACTGATGTTTCTAAGGAGAGCAAATTAAGATTTGCTTCCCCTTGAGCACTGTGATGAGATTGCTCTGTGACCAGGGGACACACCTGGCTTTCCTCTCCGCCTGTGTGTCCTGTGTCCTGTGTCCTGCGTGGGGCCCCGGTTCCAGCAGGCTGGTCCCGCAGGCTGCTTTTCACCCCCTTGTCAAATTTGTGCCGAGCCTCCGCACATGCCCTGTGGGTGACTCCGCCCTCGTGCCCACCCGCACTGGGGACCCAGGAGCCACAGTGAGACAGCAGCGAACTGCCCGAGACACGTGGTCCGCCAGCCCCGCAGTGACCCAGGCGGGCAGCGTGATCCCCACCGAGCAGATGAGGAAACAGAGGCACAGAAGTTCGGGATCCTGCACGGGGTCATCGGCCCAGACCCAGCAGGCCTGGGATTGCAGGCCAGGCCTCTGTTTCCCTCTACAGGCCCAGGGTCTCATCCGGGGGGTCAGTGAAAAGCTCCACTTTTCTCACCTCCAGATTCTGATTTAATGGCCTGGGTGGGGCCTGGGTGGGTGGCTTTGAAAGCTTCCTAGGTGCTCCCATTGGACAGATCAGCTGCTGCTTCAGAGAGGAGGAGGGACTTGCTCATCTTCCCAAACTCAGCCCAATCTCTCCTGCAGAGAAGCCTGGCCTGGGCCCAGACCAGGTGTGAGGCTGTGTAGGTGATTACTTGGTTAATGTCTGTTTTCCTTACCAACAGATCAGCTTTAGAGGGCAGGGACCATAAAGACTAATCAAGAAATATATGTTGAATCAGCCACCAAAGAAACGACATAATTACTTGGACAGAGCATACGGGTCCTTTAAAGCTCTGTCGACCATTGCCAAAGCGCTTTCTGGAAACGCAGGAGCAGTGCACGGGAGCACGTCAGCATCGCCACAACTGTGACTTGCAGCCCGTGCCCTCAGCAAGGCCTCCGCCACCCAGCAAGTTTGGGGAGCAGTGTGCAGTAGAGACACTGGGCTGTGCAGGGAGAGAGCGGCTGAGCCCAGCCGAAGTGACAGGTGGCCCCGCACGCAGTGACCAGGCCCCTCTTGGGTCAGAGGGCAGGAGCGATTGTTTTGGTTGTCCTGTCCCAGCCACGTCTGACCCCTCAGGCCTGAAAGCCTGGGGGGGGGCGTGGCTGGGGAAAGTACTAGAAAGAAGCTGGTAGAAGAGAGAGAAGAGGTGCACAGAGGCACCGCGCCCAGAGGCGGGGCAGAAGGCAGGGATGCCGGCTGCAGCGGGAAGTCTCGGACCTGCTGATGCTTGAGGAGGTGTGTTCTACGGGGCTCCCCCGCGAAGGCTCGCTTGCTTACGCTTCTGACACCTGGGCTGGGAAGAAGCAAAGTCCAGGGCTCTGACCTGACCCCCCCTCCCAGGGGGCCTCCCTGTGTGGGGTCACTTCTAAGCCGGTCCCGGTGACCCCTGCCCCCTGGTGCTCATGGGCTGTCTCTCCCACAATCAGACTGAAGATGACCGTTTCTGTCTTGCCAGCGGCCCGTCCTCCCTGCTGGCTTTGACGGACACGTGGCTGTGGGTGGAGCTCCACACAGCCAGGAAATCAGTTCCAGCTGCAGCTTTCAGTCTAGGAGCCTCTAAGGAGCTGAGTTCTGCCAACAACCAAAGGAGCTCGGACATGGGTCCTTCCCCAGCTGAGCCTGCAGGTGAATCGACCATGGCCTGTGAGGTTCTCTGAAGCCAAGTGTCCAGCTAAGCTGAGCCCAGATTCCTGACCACAGAAATGGCGAGGTGACGAGCATGTCCCATTTGAAGCCACCGAGTTCAGAGACATTTGTTATGCAGCAGTAGCTAACAAATACACTCCCCACAACACGCAGGTCTCAGGGTGGCCAGACTCTTAGTGTCTCAAGGCTCCAAGTTGAAGGGTTACGACCCCATAAGCCCCCTCAAATCCAAAGGGAGGGGACACAGGAGGAATGCTAAGGTCACATTGTGGCCATTTTTGGAAAACATGTTCAGACACAGCCCCACCCCCAATCACAGGCCACAGTTCGCATCCCTCCCACACGCAAACCACACTCATCAGCCCCGAGAACCCTCCAGAGTCGTCCCTCAGGGTTTGGGGCTCGTCCTCGAGAGGCAGGACCAAGTCTGGGGCCGGCGGGTCTCCCAGCCCTGGCCTGGGCCCTCCCGCTCGGTGCTGCCGAGTCACACCCCCTCTCTCCTGAGAAGACCGAGTTCGAGGCCGGACAGCTTTCTCAGGCTGTCTCCTTCCCCCGAAGGCCAGAGTCCAGAAGCCTCTTTTCGTTTTGTCCCGTGCTCACCCTGTTTAGTCTAAGAACCTGAGCCCTGTGGAAACTTGGGGGCTGCCTGTTCATTTAAAACCCCTCCACGAGATGGAAACCTCACCCACAAGACTTAAAACAAAAAATAGACCTTTTTTTGAGCAGTTTTAGGTTTCCTGAAAAACCAGCAGTGAGCACCAAGTCCACGCGTGCAGTCCTGCCGGAGTCTCTGGTCCTGTGACGGTGTGGCCCCTGTTGCCGTTGATGAGCCGGTATTCACATGGGGTTCCTGGCTGAAGCCTGTATGTAGTTCTTGTCCGGGTTCACTCATGGTGGTACAGTTCTAGGTGACAGACAGCTAATGACATGTGTTCACCACCACAGTGTCACACAGGGTGGCTTCACTGCCTAAAAGTCCTGTGCCCCTTGTTCATCCGTCCCCCGACCCCCAAGCTCCTGGCCACCTCGGTTTCTGTCTCCATGTCGTTCCTTGTGGATGAGACAGAGCCACATGTGAGGTTCTGCCAAGCTCGGGGGAGGCCAGAGTAGCCCGGCAGGGGGGTCTGAAGGGAGCATCCCTAACTAAGAGCAGGTCACGGCAGGCAGGCGTGTCCAAGGCCTGTGGCTGCCTTGACAAAGGTCACCCTTTACCTTTGAAATTGTCTATCATCTCTGTGCATCTAAGACAGCATGCCTTTGAAATGTCGGTGTCATCCTTGTTCCCAGACCCTTGGGGGGCACAGCCTGGGCACCAGAGCCGGAGCCAGGACCACGGGGTCACCTTGTGGCCCACAGGCCACCTCTGTGCACCGTGAGTGGTCATTGCTAACTCTCTGTACCCGCCAATGTAGAAGAACTGAGTGTCTCCGCGTGGAGCTCTGTATCCAATCCCAGAGATTTCCCCGCTTTGCTTTCTCTCACCCCCTCAACCTCCCCCTGGTGGGCTTCACGTAACCCCCGTGTATCTCCTCGGATTCCTACGTATAAAGTCAGCTGCACAACTGCCAGACTCCTGAGCAGTTTCCCAATTTGTTGAGGTTTTGCGTCCCTGCAGTTGTCAGTTTGGCTCAAATACACTCTTACAAGACTTCTGAGGCTGGGCGCTCTCTCGCGACAGCCCCTTCCAGGATGTCACGGAGCTGCCGCCACACAGCGTGGAGCCTCTCCCGCAGGCTCTCAGCACCTGGAAGCTGCCTGCCACCAGCCCTTTTCTGCCGAAGCCGGAAGCCCAGGACAGCTGTGCCCGGAGGAGGCGCCTCTGCTTCTTCTCTGAGACTGTGATGCAGATTCTCACGGTCCCAGGTGGACTTCGTTCCGACGCCCTTTATTCCGAAGACCGAAGTGTGCTCCTAGCTCCCTGGGCTCCTTGGGCATGTTGTTCCAGCAGAGCCAGGCCCCGCCTTCAGCAATCTGCCTGGGAAAGTCCCTCGCTGGATCCTCGAGTTCCCCAGGTGGGCCTGAGTCCGTTTTCCCTGCTGCAGCAGGCGACGGGTTTGCCAAACCCTCTGCCCCACCAAAGGAAGGTCCCTTCTCCTCCACGTCCAGCAGCATCGTCTGTGCTTTTGTGCAAGCCCTCACCAACCCTGTGAGGCTGCTGGGTGTCTGCCTGCAGTCTCCTCCTGAGCCAGCACCTCTTGCTTTGGGTGTTTGTGGTGGCAGCACTCTCAGGCACTTCATGGACATGGCTTTCCCCCCCACTGCGACCACCTTGTGAGCCGCCTGAGGTGTTATAATCCCTGCGTGCAGGAGTGGAAACTGAGGCTCAGAGAACTTACGAGACTTGCCGCAAATCGCACTGAGGACAGTTAGTGAAGAGGCAACAGAGCCGTAGATGAGTCCGTACCCGTTAAAGGTTTCATTTCCCACGATCGTAAGCCGTGAGAAAGTTTGGTGCACTCTATTCGTGAAGGCAGGTGATCACATCATACACGAGTATTTGAGTGAGTTCATGAAAAATTAAATTAAATGTTTCGTGCTTGCACAGTTAACCTTCGTGCCTCCTGAAAATGCGCTGGGATGGAACACCTCGTCCCTCACCCCCCGGCCTTGTGCTTCCTTCTAATTTTGAGGACTGTTAGGCGCAGGTGTCCCTGGGGGCCCAGATCCCTGCAAATGATGACCCCCAGGCAGAAGTGTGAGCCCCGAGGCACTGAGAGGGGGCAGATCCAACACACAGAGCACCAGAGCTGCTGCCTGCAGGGCCCGTCTCCTGGAAGGACGCCCTGGCACCTGCGCATCTCCCACTGGAGCTGAGGACAGGGAACAGCGCCAACATGCGCCCATTACACGGATTCCCGAACGGCAGCTGGACTTGGGAACCGCAGGCCTCGGTGTCAGGGACGTGTCATTTTGCTGCTGGCCAGAACCAGGCCACAGCTGAGCCTCTGGCCTGGCCACAGCAGAATTTGCAGGTGCTGGCACAAGTGGCAGTTGGGGGTGTGAATTGGGGGGCGGGGCGTGAGCAGGGGCAGGGGTGGTGGTGCATAGCCCAGACTCCAAGGACGGCTGTTCACAATTCATCTAATTTTCCTCCATCAGCCCGTTCCCTCCCTCAGCCTCTGACCCCCAGATGAGGGGTTGGAGGTGCCCCAGGTGAGGTCTGCATCCACTCTGATCCGAGCAGCTCTGGCCAGGGGTTGGGGAAGGTCACAGGGCGGGCTGCTCCCTCTGCAGGGCTGTGGCAGGGAAGGTGAAGGAGAGAGGAAAGGGCAGAGTTTTTGGAGCTGTTAACCCTGCTTTCTGTGTCCTGGGTGCTATTTGGAATGGCGGGCAGGGGCAGGCGGTGTTGTGTCCCTGCTGAGAGTTTGGGTGGCTTCCCAACTCGCCTTCCCAACCCTGTCTTCATCTGGGGGCCTTGGCTGGCGAACCTGGAAGCGCCCCCCCCGCCCCCCACCCCAGGCCCCATGTGTACCTCTTGGCACGCTCCGTGACACGTCACACCTGCGAGGCTCATCCACGCCTTTCCGCTTCCCCATCGTCGTAGCTGCCGGTCAAATCCCCGCTCATTCTTTAAGACCGTTTTGGCGTCGCCCCAATAGAACTCTGACACCACCCTCTAGACAAGATTCATCACTTCCTATCTCTGCATAAAAACCCCATTTACTATGGAAACTTTCTGTAAGGATGCAAAAGTACAATTCTGCACAAGTTTCGCCTGGCAGTGCACCCTCGCACCGCGGCCGTATTGTCCACGTTGGAAAGACGCGGGTGCCTGTGCTCTGCTCTTCTATGCGGAGACCCGTCCGCGCACAGTAACCGCGCAGAGAGGCGCACCATGCTTCTCAGGTGGAACGGAAATTACCACCTGGTGCCACGCACCCATTTTTACAGGTGAGGAACCGAGCCTCGGTTCACCAGAGGAGTCGATGCAGACTGCGCTTTTGATTACCGGAAAGGTAGCGGGGCAGGCAAGGTGCCTCGCCTGCCCTGCCCTACCCTGTCGCTAAGCCGGCGCCAGGCTCCGACCCCCCGGGCTGTGCCCGCTGTGCCACCGCCTAGTCCCGCGGCTGTTTCCTGGGCTCGCTCCTCCTCGCGTTGCCACCTGGCGGGCCCCGCCTTGCCCCAACTCCGAAAGGGAAAGTGGCAACGGCGCCCTGGAACGAACCATTGGCACCTGGAGCATGGGTGTGGCGGCTGGCGCGCTGGGCAACACGGCCACACCCCCACGTTCGTGCTACCTGCGTCCGGCTGCAGCGCAGGGGCCGCGGGGACGAGCAGGGCTGAGCCGAGGCGAGCGCAGTGCCCGGCGCCAGGGACGCGCCCCCTCCCGGGCCGTGCGCCCGCCCGCGGGTCCGCCAGGTGCAGCGCCGCACAGCGCTGGGGGCTCCGCGCGCACCTCCGCGGGGCGGGGCCGGGGCGGGGCCGGGGCGGGGCCGGGGCGGGGCCAGGCCGCCTCCGCCTCCGCGTGCCCAGCCCTCCCACCGCCGCCGGGGATTAGCGACCTGGAGCGCGCGCCCTGCGGCCTCGCCGCACACTTTCCTGGGAGCGGCGGCCGCGGAGGCACCATGAAGAAGTACTCAGGTGGGCGCTGCGTCCCGGGCGGGGGGCGGGCGGTGTCCCAGGACGAGCCCTTCTTACCTGAGCCGCGGCGGTCGCGGTAGTCGAGGTGCCCCGGGAGCCGAGCGGGTCCCGGAGCTCCCAGCGCAGGCTTTGGCGCGTGAGGCTTTCGCGCCCGGCCAGTTGACGCAGCCTCCATCCCGGGGAGTTGGAGGGGCCCGCAGGCATTGCGCCCCTGGACGGACTTGGCGCTCCCCTTGGCTCCAGTGCGGGGGAAGTCCGGGCGCCCGAGCCCTCTTTGACCCCTCCACGGCGGACCCCGCATCTGATCTTGGCCGAGGGTCCCCGGCTGCTTTCTGTCAGCCCTGCTCGCTCAGTGGGGCGGCTGTGGGGGTCGCTGTGGGCGCTGTCCCTCCTGTTCGCCCTCCCCGCCCCTGCACTGTCGCTGGAATGACTTTCCAGGCGTCGCGAGTCGGGGTACTTTGGGTCCCCGCGCGCGCGCGCGTGTGTGTGTGTATGTAGGGTGGGTTCAGCCCCCGGCTTGGAGGTGTGGGCCGCAGCACCCTTAACTAGGGTGAACTTATTCCTGCATCCAGTGGAACACCAGAAAAGCACCAAATGGGACCGTCCTGTAGCACCCGGCTTCACAACTCCTTCATCTTTTGGTCCCAAGATGCCATCCCTGTGCTTGTAGGTGTGACCTCACACAGGTGGGAAGGGGCCTGACCCACTCTCATAATGAGCTCAGGATCCTTTACAAGCCTTTCCCCTTGGGTACGCTGAAGTTCCATTTCACAGATGGGGAAACTGAGGCCACCGCCTTGAAGGGCAGGGGAAAGGTAATTCAGATGTCCATTCTTTCTTCTTTGTTTTCTGTGGTTATCCTCTAAGGATCCAGGATCCTTTGTCCTCTCCGTTATCAAATAATGAACAGCATCTCCTTTTCTGCCTACCTTGCAGGCTCAAAGTTGCTCTCCTAAATCTATTTGGACATTAAGCTTCCTGCCAAGGGCTCATGAGTTCATTGTCATTGGTAAGAGGACAGGATCGTGGGACTCAGTTGGAGTTTCAGAGACCGTTTGGGCCTTCCTCCTGCCTTTGGGCCGTTTCTCAGTCTCCTGCTTTCCACATTCTGGAACCAAAACGAGTGATAAGTAGTAACTGGTCCCAGAGAGCGTTACTCAGAACTTCTCCTAAAATACCTTTCTGGGTCAGTGGCTTCGAATTTCCACTTCACCCCTGATTGCAAACAGCATGGCCCCTCAGACCCCTGAGCACAGCTCCAGCTCAGACACCGGGGCGCACTGGTGTGGCGCCGGGGGTGGGAGGACGGGGCTTCCAGGTGGCACGGGCTGGGGTTTGGTGCGTGGCATCCCTCCCTCCCTCCCTCCCCAGCATGCTCCAAATACTTGAGATGGTTGTGGCATCGCTGTGAGTGTGGCCACGGCCCTGTGATGGCCGTTCGCTCCTGCCCTGGGCTCCCTGCACTTGACCTACTGCTGGGGGGTGGGAGCAATCACCCCCCCACCCCCACCCTAAGGTCTAGGTCCTTGGCCCCTCCCTGGGGGGAACTTTGAGATGCCAGAGGGCCTCGGGAGTGGGCTCGGTGTCTCCTCTCCTCTATGCCTACTCCCTCCCCCAGGTGAAAAAGAAAACACAAGGCTTTATGGGATATGGAGTTTATGGGGTGAGTAGGCACCAGCTCCTGTGTTTTCTGAAAGGTTGAGGCCCTGGGGGTTGAGAGTAAGCAGGGCTTGGACCACTTCCAGTTTGTCCCCCTCCTGGCCAGGGGGCCGAGGAATGCTGGGTCCCACTGTTGTAGTGTGGGGTCAGGCTGAGCGCTCCAGTTCTGTCGGTGCCCCTGTCCAAGGAGCGACACTTTGCAGAAGGTGGACTGGCCCCTGCCGAGCATCAGCGCCATGAAATGAAGGAAAGCGGCAAACGGCGTCACAGCCCTGCACTGGGAACGTGAGGACAGCCAGGAGGGCTTTTGTTTTTCACCTGGGCGGGTGGGATTGCTGCTTCCGGACCCATCTACAGGCTCAGAAATAAGCTGTGTAATTATAAGGTCCTCGCAGAGCTGGTTTGAGTGCTCATGTGTCTCCGAAAAGAGGGACATTTAAAAAATACCTTTGAGGGAGGATCCCCAGTGCCTTGGGCCTATACACACTCATCGAACACACACTGTGTGTTGGCCACATGCAGCCAGGGCCACGGTGTGGTCCTTGCTCACAGGGAACGCCCTCGAGGCAGTGGTTCCTTCACACCCCTTCCCACCGGGCAGCAAGTGCTACAGGTGCTTCGGAACACCTGGGAAGGAGGGGCCTGGGCCTAATGGGAGGTTTACAGAGAGGCGAGGTTGGACTGGGCCTTGAGGAATGAGACGTTTTGAGTAGGGGGAGAATGAAAAGGATCTTTCCAGGTGGGGACAGAGCAAAGGCCCAGGTGGGTGCGGGACGCCAGGGCAGGCTTTTCCTGCATCCACCTCACCTGTGGCTCCCACCGGGAAGAGTTCATACTGGCAGTCAGCAGGCAGTGGGACCAGGTTGTGGAGGCTCCTGGGGTCCGGTTTTTGGTGCGCACCTCCTGGCTGTGGGGCGAGGTGTTAATCTCGTGCATCCGCCTGCCTCACCTGTTATGCCAGGACAATGCTAATTTGCCGTGAAGATTAAGTGGGTCCATACACAAAAGGCTGAGAAAGGCCTGCTCCATAACCTGGTGGCTGCGGTCGTCTTCACCCTCAGCAGCGGCCGGAAGGATGTGGAGGCCCTGTGCCACCCCTTTTGCCAGGATGCCTGGGAGCTGTTGGCGCCCTTCCCGTACCTGAGCCGGTTTGGGGGCCAGGAGCGTGGTTGGCCTCTCCCCCAGCTCCTTGGGGCGGGAGCAGGCCACAGGCCCCTCCCCTCTGGTTCTCTGGTGTTCTCAGTTTGGGGCTTGTCGTTGTGCGTGCTGGGTCACGCAAAGCTTGCCTTTCAGTGTACCTGACTCCCTTGGGAATCCCTAGTGGCGCAAGGGACACTTAACTGGGGCCGGAGAGCCACAGAAATGGGGGCGGGGGTGTGTGCACATGAGAATTATTCTGAGATCTTTTGTGGCTTTCAGGAGATTCCCAGAGGGGTGGGTACTTGGCCTATCAAAGGGGTTCCTGGCCTACCAAAGGTCACAGAGCTCTGTGCCCGGGTGACCTCTCCAGGGGCCAGGGCAGGGCCGGAGGCTGCACCCAGGGGACAATGATGCCCCTGCTCACCCACCTTCCCCCACCAGTGCTTCAGGAGCTGACTTCTGGGAAGGAAGAGGAACTTCCCCAGTGAGCTGACTCCCCTAGGGTGCTAAGGCAGGGCTTCTTCCTCTTCTTTGCTCCCCTCCCTGCCCCCACCCACATCCCTTCTCGTTGCCTCTTGTCCTCTCATGTCCAAGCCTGCTTGCTCTGGCTTATGCAGGGGACCTGGGTGGAGAGAAGAGCCACCTTGTGCAGTAAGTCTGTGGCTCTGTTAGACTCATGCTCAGGGTCATGCACCTTCATGGACCCCTGAGCTGCCCCCCTCCGATTCTGGGAGAGCTGGTTGAGCCCGGGGCCTGGAGCCTGTCCTCTCCCCAGCCCATTGCAGAGCAGGGAGGCACTCTCAGGCCTTCCTGCTCACCCCAGACCGCAGCCACCTGCCCAGCAGCATCTCCCCAGCCTGCCCAGAGGGTGTCCGAGAGCCAGGTGTCAGCACCTTACCATGAACCTGAGTCTGAGGCGGCCCACATTCTTCCCAGAATCCCCCGTGTGTGCAAGCCAGGACTGGTGCAGGGGGAACATGGGATGGCCATTCAGGAGCAGTGGCCTGGAGTCCCCATCCAGCTGCAGGTGAGAGGACATCTCCCCTGAGGACCAAGGACCCCAACTACAGGAAGAGGCACTTCCCTTCTTCCACTGACTGTCTCCTTGGGCTGCCAGGTGCCCGCGGGTGGAACCTGGGGGCCGGACTTTGTTTCCTGCTGTTTGTCCATGGGCAGCATTGCATGGGCTCTGCAGTTTGCTTAAGATGTACTTGATAGGGAAGGTTCAGCACACAGCGGGCGGGGCTGAGGAGCGCCAGTTCCTGGGTGGGTTCAGCGGGTGGCCTTGGGGGAAGGGAGGGCTGTGGAGAGAGGCCCTGGGCCTTAAGGAGTGTGAGCATTTGGGCGGGGAAGGAGGTGACAGGCTGGGTTCCTCTGCCTCTGCTTGTCGGAGCGATGGCCTTGGAACGCCCGCGATCTAGGCGTTGCCAGGGGATTTATGAGGCATCTGTGGGTACAAGTGGTGAGTTGAAGCCCTCTGGGGACCACCACGGTGCACACAAGGTCACAGCCCCCGCCCTGCTGGGACTGGGTCTGCTGGAGCAACCTTGGCTGCCAGAGGGCAGCTGGTCCAGAAGCACAGATTGAAGGGAGTCTATCCCGATGGGCGCAGGGTGCTGGGGAGGAGGTGGGGGTACCAGAGTCAGGCCTGAGACCATGGGGCCAGCAGGCTTTGCTGCAGCAGCCCTGCGGAGCTGGGGTGCCTGGGCACCGGTGCCCTTCCTGCACCTGGCTGCTCTCAGCACAGCGCAGGAGGACAGTGCGGCCTTGGGCCTGCAGGGCTGAGCATGGCTCTGTTCCCAGCCCCACTTCTCTCTGCCTTATCTCTGGTCCCGCCCAGGGCCCGGGTCTATTTGCAGTCAGGGTGAAGGGGGCATCGAGCTGTTGCCGGCACAGGGGCAGCTCCTGGGCGTCCTGCCGTCGGTGGCCTCTTGGAAGCTGTGCAACAACTGAGCTTTGTTCTGGGCCTCATCTGACCTGGTTCTGCGAAGCGTGACCGCTGGGAGCCTCCAGGACAGGAAGAGGGGCGGCAGCAGGCAGAGTAAGCCAATGGATTGCAGGGGGCCCGGGCTGCGTGCCTTTGTGGCAGGAATGCAAGTCCCCGGTCATCCTCTGAGGGACGCTGACCTGAGGCCTCCAAGCGGCCCTTTGCGTCGGGGAAGAGGAGGAGTGGCCCCTCCGACCTGCCCACGTGGGACCAGCTTCTCAAGAGCCCCTCGAAGCACTGGGTGGGGGGCACAAGGGTCAGAAAGGCCTCTGTCTCGCTCTCCCACGGAGCCATTCTTTCCCGTGATGGATGGTGGGGGAGGGGTGGCATTGTCCTCTCCCTGGCTCCTACAGAGGCCCTGCTTCTCCCTGGCAGCCTAAGAGGTGTGCAGGGAAGCCTAGGCTGTGCCTGGGACCCTCTGGGCCCCACCCCAAGGTTGCACCTGGGAGCCAGGGGGCCTGCCATGGCAGCCGTGCCTGGGCCCCTTGTCCTGGCCAGGCCAGGCATGTTGGGGCGGCAGCTGAAATGTTAGCAGCCGTGAGTGTCTGCCCAGGTTCGAGATGGCTCACGGTGAGTGGGGTTACCAGGAAGGGCTGGGCGGAGGCAAGCTGGCAGGCCGCCTCTGGGCTTGTCCATCAGGCGCATCCGGCCTGCATCCCGGGGCTGCCACAGCCTCCCCATGGACTGGGCCCCTGTTTCCACCAGGATCAGGTCCCAGATCCCAGCGGGGGAATAGCTGTCCTGTAACCTGAGCCACAGAGAAGTGGGTTAAATCCAAACCCTGTTGTCTTCTAGCCTGGGCTGAGCAACCCTGAGGGACTTGGGGGATGGTTCTGGGGCCACAGGGCCAAACGTGGGTGTCGAGGGGTGGGGCTGGGGTCGTTGTGCAGAGATGACCCAGTGCAGACATCGTGGGGACAGCAGGCGATGGAGGGCACCCACTGGCGCCCAGGGCACCAATCATCACCAAGGGCACCTGGCGGGGGCTGGAGAGGCGGAGGTGGTGGCTTCCTTCTCATCGCTGGCGTCGAGCTCCCTCCGGCGTTGGGGCTCGAGGTGTGGCGATCCCTCAGCCTGGGGGACTGAGTCACCCTGGATGCTGTTGCCAACCCGGTAGCTGGGGGTGGACACGTTGGCTGCCAGACCTTTGCTTTGCTTTATTTGTTTTTTAAGGAAAGCTTTCAAAAACACACTTTGTGTCTCTTCCATCCCTTTTGCTTTTATTTTTGCTGTCTGGCATGTTCGTTACTCACAGCCCAATAGTGTGAGAAGGAGATGAGGGGACCAACTCTCCGTCCCTCGGCGCTAAGGCTGCTTCCTGGCTCCCCCAGCCCCCGTCTCCACCCGTGCCATTTGACCCCATTGCCGAAGGTCTAGTCTGTAACATCTCTTCAGAGTTGCGGCCCCCTCTGGAAATCACCGTTAATTCTGTTCTTTTTGTTCGAAGCCGGCTCTCATGCGTGGATTCCAGAATTACAACCTGAATGGCCCTTCAGAGTGGCTGTTCCTTAATTTACTTAACTGACCTCTTACCTGCACTCTTGACCGGCCTGCTTGACCTTGGCCCTCTTCCTTGGGACCATGATTCCTTGACCCCGAGTCAAAGCTGCTGTGTGGCCGACGTGACAACAGCCGTGTCTCTGTGGTGGGGCATGGGTCGTATTTCCAGGTAACTAATTTAATAAAATATTGTTCAAGGTGACTCCCTTTCCCTGTGCCCCTGGAACTGCCCCAAAACCCAGATAAGCGTTCACTACGGCATTTTTTGGAAGCGGTTTAACGAACAAAACATGCCTTTTGCCTGGTTCTCCCGCTGCTCATCGCCATGGAGATGTCCCAGGGCTTCCCGGTCGTTGAAAACGTCAGCCCCCCTCACCACAGCCTTCCGTTCCTCTCTGACAGGCGTGCGGGGCCCGGCTCTAGGCCTCTCCTGTCCTTCCTTCTGTCTCTTCTTTGGCCCCTAAGAGATGTCCCCTAGGAGGTGTCTCTGCTTCCTTGGGCCAGCCTGAATCCCCTGGTCGCCCCAGGTGACCGGCCACCTCTGCTGGTGATCATGGGTTCTGTTGCCTGGTCGAGCTCTTTTGGAACCTGCGGGCCCCACAGGTCCGTAGGCAGTGCCGCGTGTCTGGCCACCCCCTCCATGGTCACCATCTGGTTTCTCTTGCCATCTTCCCAGTCAGCCCTCCCAGGGCCTCTCTACCTTGTCTCCGACCTCCCCCCCGCCCCCGACCCCGTGGTCCGTGCTTGTGCTCTGATCCGACAGCCATCTAAAGGCTGAGTGACGCATGCATCTCGTCGACCTCGGTGACCGGGGGCCGTCACAGACGGAGACAGCCTCTCCTCCTGCCCCGGACTCGCCTCCTCCCGTTCCTTTCTGCTGCAGCCAACAGTTTCCTGTCACTCACCATCCTTCCCAGAACCCACAGGCCCGCGGGCCCACGGCCCTTCTTTGTGAGGCTGCTCATCTTTCTCACGGGTGGGGTTTATTCCTGGAGTGTGCATCAGGTCCATCCGGGAAACACCCGTGGAGGGTTTAGAACTCAGGACCTAAATGGGGGGAATGTGCTATACAGCCGACGGGGGAAAGAAACCAGACCGGGAACACGGAGGCCTTGGGGCAGAGCCAGGGAGGGGGCTCCCGTGACTCTTTAAAGGTGTGAGCGTGTTTGTTTGTTCCGGATGAGAAAAGACATAACGGCAAATTATACTTTTTTTTAATCCTCGCCCAAGGACATGCTTATTGATTTTACAGAGAGGGGAAGGGAGGGAGAGAGAGAGGGAGAGAAACATCGATTGGTTGCCTCTTGTACACGCCCTGTCCAGGGACTGAACCCACAACCCAGGCATCTTCCCTGACTGGGCACTGAACCTGCGACCTGTTGGTTCGCGGGATAATACCCAACCCACCGAGCCACACTGGCCAGGGCCAAATTACTCGTTTTAAACAGGAGGTCAATATCATAAGCATCACACAGTCCAGAAAAATAACACTGTTTCTTTAAATCAATTAACTACCTGTCCTGTCTGCAAAGGTGCTTTCTCCCTACATTTGGCTGCACGGCCGTTGGTTGCTTCTTCACCCGACGATTTTCGAAGATCATTTTCTTTTGAGACAACAAAATTAGTTCATCTTTCTGGTTGATCAAAATTGATTTTCTCTTTTTGGTAGTTGGGATGAAGACGTGTGACTCCCGACGGGGTCGGTGAGACTCCGACGCCGTTCTGCCCGGCAGGCACGAGAACACTGGTGAATTGAGTGACTCCCGTCAAGAAAGTCATAGAAAGGCATCGGGCAATTGTAGCCGCGCGCGATGCATTGTTGCCTATATTTCTGACCAGAGATACTTTGTGTTTTTGGTCGAAGAGCATTGGATTCTCTGCTTCCAGCTCTAGGTCTGGAGACTGGAAGAGTTTTCTGCAGTACAGCTTCTGGCTCCATCCATTCCAAGCCTTGCTTCCCCCCCCACTGCCCACGGGTTTTAGGACAAGTTCATGTTTGACCCCTTCTGAGTCTGCCTGGTAGACAGATTCGGAACCGTGGATGGACGGAGTGTTGTTCCTGGACTTCCATTCTGGGGTGGCCAGCAGTCCTGTAACTGTGCGGGAGTGCCCGTGACCGACATAACTATCACCCCACGGGGCCCCTTCCCATTCGACTGCTCCGTATTAGCAGGGGCACCCAGGTGCCAGCCACACTTCCGGTGGCACCTGATCCAGGAGAGCATGATGGGTGGGGGAGCTCAGAGTGGAAATAGTGATTGTAACTGATTGCAGGTACAATATTTCCCTTTTGCAAGTGTTGCAAAAACGTTTGACCTTTTAACCATGTGCCTAGGGAACTTCTCAGCGCCCTGAAAGAGTGCCTTCCTGTCAAGGGCCCTGGAACTCTGGGCTCCTTAACTTCCAGGAGACAACCTAGCGGGGAGTGACGGGAAGCCAGTCACACTGAGTCAGAGGGTCAGAGTGGGGAAGTCGTGTTCCTGGAGTCCAAGGACTGGAGTCACCTGATGGGAGCCTGGGCAGAGGTGAGCCTGCCAGGTGGGAGCTGCAGCTACAGAAGAGACAGAACCTGTGGCTGGTGGAACCTTCCAAGGCAGAGAGCGGGGAAAGGTCGGCTGGTTCTCCCCTGCTCCCACCTTTGTCCCCTGTGAAGCCTCTCATTGGCTGAAGCCAGCCCCGCACCTGCAGACTGGGGGCCCCAGAAACCTCGGCTTGCAGACCTCGGCTCTTCTGCCAACCACAGGTGGGCCTGGGAGGGCCGAGGAATGGAGGGGTATCCTCGTGCTTGAAGTGGCCCCATCGTTTATCTGAAATGTAGATTTAACTGAGTGTCTTGTGTGTCAGTGGGACCCAGAGTCTAGGTGCCCAACTGTGACCGTTCAAGAAAGGGGTGTCCTGTGTCGGACTTGGCCATCAGGTGGTATTGCACCTGCTGTCTGCTTCCCAACCTGTGGAACCTGTGGGCCTGTGGGCAGGAACCAGAGCCGGCCCCTCACCGGGCTGTGGGCACCCCCAACAGAGCAACCAGGCCCTGCTCTTCAGACAGAGTTAGATGCTCAGTAAGGATTTCTGCCAGCCTGCATCCTGTAGGAGAGACTCGGAGCTCGCCCGAGACGCAGGAAGACCTGGAAGACCTTCCGTCCACGCGCAGAGCCCTCGCCCAGGATGTGGCGCTGTCCCCAACCTCCGCTGGCTTCTGGCCCTGCAGCTGGACCCCGACCCCAACCCCAGCCTGAACCTAGACAGAGGCCACAGGTGCTGCACCAGAGCCAGCAGCCTCACTTCTGGTTGGCGTTTTGTGTGGGGCAACAGCTTCTCACAAGGGCTGGTAGGCTGGGAGCAACCCCTCCACCTGGCAGAGGGAATGACAGGCAGGTCAGGGCAGGTGGCAAAGAAGGGGCTAGGAGCCCTGGCTTCCAGGCCCACGGCTTTGCTGAAACCAAAACTCCCTGCAGTGTTTAGTCTTTTGCAGGAGGAGGTCCTTCACAAGGCGAGAGAAGTCCTCACTTTGTGGGTGAATAAGTTGCAGTTCCTTGAATCCACAGCTCTAACTGCTGGCCTTGGGGGTGGGACAGGTGGCCCTGCACTGGGGGTCTGGGATGTGGGGCATCACCAAGAGGGTCTGTCTCCGCCTCCCCAGTGCACACCTCCACAGGGAGCAAAGGCCAAGGGCAGAGAGTGGAGGCAGGAGGAGGCTTATCTCCTTATCTCAGGTTCCTCTGAAGATAAGCGTGGAATTTCACTCCCCACCTGAAACCCTTGACTTTGATCCAGCCCTTCACAGCTTCTGTGAGCAAACTGGCTGCTGTGGCCGAAGGAAGGGGGACAGGTGTGTCCTGGGGCCCGCCATCCTGGGCTCAAAGGGGAAGGGGCAGCGGGAGAGAGGCGGGCCCTGAGGGGCTGTGTCACGGGTTCTAAGAAAAAACTGAGGACAGATTCTTTTCTGTGGATAAGCTCTTGCCAGTGAACATGGATGTGTGCACAGGGGTTTTCTCAGGGACTCCTCCCCGCTGGGCCGCCCTCGGGGACAGTGAGGACTTGTTGACGACAGGAAGGCCTGCCTGGCCCCACTCATTGTTGGTGCAGAGCAAACTGGTGTGTGTGTGTGTATCTGTGTCACCCTCCCCTAGGGACAGGCTGCTTCCTGCCCTGCCCCCTCCTGGGGTTCAGATGTCTCGGCTGTGTGAGACACGAGAGGGGCTGGGGACAGTGGTCATGGGTGTTGATGGGCTCTGTGGCCCCGTGAGAACAGGAGCACGCGTGGCAACACAACAATCTAAGCAGGCCCGAGGGTCTGCTCAGAGTGTCAGGGCCGTGGGACCCTTTCAACCTGTCCCTCACCAGGCTCCATCACAAACCCTTGGTTGAAAGGAACAAAAATGAGGTCTTCACACCTGCTGAATCCTTCTCTCTCCTGACCTGGGTCACCAAGGCAGCCTGTGTCACAGGCCAGCAGGTGCCAAGACATGTGGGCCAGTTCCTGTCTGCTGTGCCTGGTGGGACTGTACTGGGAGGGGCTGTGCCTGGTGGGGCTGTGTGTACCTGGTGGGGTTGTACCCGGTGGGGCTGTACCCGATGGGGCTGTGCCTGGTGTAATTTTACCTGGAGGGGCTGTGCCTGGTGGAACTGTGTGTACCTGGTAGGGCTGTGCCTGGTGGGGCTGTACCTGATGGGGCTGTACCTGGTCGAACTGTGCCTGTTAGGGCTGTACCTGATGGGGCTGTGCCTGGTGGAACTGTGCCTGTTGGGGCTGTACCTGGTAGAGCTGTGCCTGCTGGGGCTGTACTGGGAGGGGCTGTGCCTGGTGTAACTTTACCTGGAGGGGCTGTACCTGCTGGGGCTGTGATGGAGGGGTGGGGAGAGCGCCAGGCAGTGTACCTGGAAGAGGGCTCCTCCATTGGGCTGTGGGGCGGCTGTGTCCTCTGAGTGCTGGATCTACAAGGCTGATGCTTCTTCCCAGGGTGGCCTGGGGCCGCCTTCCTTCTCTTGAGGACCAAGGGGCCCCACCTTGTCTGGATCTCTTTCCTGCTTTTGAATGCGGCCTTTCCCTTCTGCCTGGGATGCCGGCCAGCCGTGAGGCCCAGCGTTAATGCCTCTCTTGTCCTTGGTTCCACGTCATCTGAAGTGCGTTTTGATCTCCTGGTCTCAACATATTGAACTTTACAGAGAGGCTTTGCCCTGGCCTAGGTGAGCAGGCACCAGGCGCGGAGTTCCTGGGGCGGCCAGGCCGAGAGGGCCCAGGGTTCTGAGCTCCCCACGCCCCGACTGTTACCTCTGGGTTTGGGACACTGCCCCGCCTCCCCCACCTTCCTCTGATGTGCCGTCTGCCCTGCAGGCCCTGAGCTCTCTGATTTCCCTCAGCTGGGAAGGGTCAGAAGTGCTGGCGGTGTCCTTTGGGGTGGCAGTGCCCCTGCCGTCCCATGCCAGGTACCTTGGTCAGAAGTCACATGTTGTTAAAATGCGTCAGCACAGGCAGCCACGCTCTTAATTCCTACTTGCCGATCCCTGGCCCTGGCTGGCATGGGCGGCTGGTGAGAAAGAGCAGCAATAATACCACTAAAGACTCATGTACTAATATTGATAACGAAGTCGTCTTTTGAGTGTTTATTTTGTGCCAGGCATTGTGCCCGGTGCCTACAGTGTGTGCCCTCATTTAATCTTGGTCACCAGTGAACACAGTCTCCGGCCCATTCTGCAGACGGGAAGGCTGAGGCGCAGGGAGGGGAGGCCGACTGCCGGGCCCGCAGCCAGAGCCGCCGAGGTCTGAGACCGAACTCATCTGACTCCAGACCCTCCTGCCTCCCTGTCCTCTGAGAAGTCAAGTAATTTGGTCTGGGGTGCCGCCAGGCAGCCAAATTTCAAATCGTCTCCTCTCTTTCCGAATATGTTTTATTTTAAAAGCACATAAAAATAGCTCAATTCTCAGCTGGACCAGCGGAGCCGTTAGATGTCTTGGAGGCTTTTCCGGCTGCCTCTGCCCCAGGCTCGGACTCGGACTCAGGCCTGCCTCGCTCGGTCTGGGGACGGCATCTCCATGACCCTCGGCCCGGGTCCCTCGGGGGTGGGCATGTGTTAGGGTGCAGACACCTGGGTCACACCCCTCCCCCTTCGTTAGCGGAGAATATGCCCTCTGTCCACTCTGTGCCTAGGGTCAGCTGCATGTTTTGGGAAATTGGAAACATAAACAATGTAAACAAAAGAAAAGCTCACTCCGGGGAAATCGGAGAGACGGAAGGTGTTGGCCTCACATCCATCACCCCACCACCAGGTTTGGGAGGGTGGGAGCCCAGCCGGTTCCTGGGGATCAGATGCCTGGGGAAGGGGGGAGCACAAGTAACCTGAACAGATCCTCTTCGTTCTTGCCATTGTCCAGAATTTGAGGCGGGGGCACTGCTGGTCCTCAGTCCGCTGGCTGGGCAAGCGCAGCGGGAATGTTGGGCCGTCCCTCACAGGGCACTGTTTCCGTACTGGGGTCTCTCCACAACTGCTGGCCCCTGGTGCGCCTCCTCGCCTGGACAGTTGACCTCTGAGTAGCTCCTGGTGTAAGTGTGAGTGGGAACAGATGATGGTAATTCTCACGCATCATTTACATCGCCTGGGATCGCTGCCTCTGGTTGGACCTCCGAGAGGGATGGAGTTTTCATCACTTGGCAGTGAGCAGACATGTCCTCAGTTTGGGGGCCCACCCAGGCGGGGCCGCTGTTATCTCTGCCGCGTGTGGTCACTGTATCAGCCAGGCTTCTCCAGGGAACAGAACCAAGAGGCAAGACGGAGAGGGAAACCGATAAAGAGGCTTCTTATGGGGTGTAGCTCATGCGATGACGCAGGCTGAGGGGTCCCACTGCCTGCCGGCCATGGCTGCGGCTGGGCAGCCAGGAAAGCCCAGTGCGAAGGCCCGAGCGAGACCCGCGGTGGCGGCGTCAGTCTCACCCGTGGGCAGGGGGCGACCGTGTTCCAGTCTGGCAGAGAAGGGGCTCCCCCTCCCGCCACCTGCCGTGCCGTTTGGGTCCTCGGTGGGTTGGGAGAGGCCTACCCTGGTTCGGGTGGACAACGTGCTTTACTCAGTCTGCTGAGTCACGTGCTAATCTCACCAGAAACACCCTCAAACACATACCCAGAGAAAATGTGACCAAGTACCCAGCCTCTGTGGTCCAGTTAAGTTGACACACCTGGGTGGCTGGGACGGAGCTGGGGGGTTTCCGAGCCTCACTCCCCCATCTGTGAAATGGGGGTGGCGGCACCTGCCCCCCGGGCCGTCGGGTGGAGTGAGTGGGAAAATGGACGTGAAGACCATGGAAGTCCTGGGGCCTTGGCCAGGGGACATGGTTGTGCCTGCACAGGGTCCCTCGGGCCCTCCTTATCAGGCTGGCTGGGTCCTGCTGGTTGCTCCGTGGTGGGCTGCTTACCCCCTCCCTGCCTGGGGCTCTAGAACCCGTAGACACGTTGCTGTCTGCCTTCAGTTGGTCCCAGCTTAGGATCGTGTTGTGGAATGAGTGCATGAGTGAATGGCTGTCGTGAGAGCCCCTTGGAGGACCACCAGGGAGAGGCTGGGACTTCTGACCCCAGCGTGCTGGGGCGTGTCAGGGGGCAGTGCTGCAGCTAGTGTTGGCACTGCCCTCTCCCCCGGACCCCTGAGCAGCAGGCTCTTCTCCCGCAGGTCTTGCTGTCTGCGGCCTCCGCCGGGCCCGCCTGGGCGTCCTTGCCGCTTTCTGCAGGCCGGCCTGGTCTTCCAGGCGGCACAGCCCTGGCGCCGAGCACGCAGCCTGGCAGGGAGGCAGCAGCCACCTGCTGCCCCTGTCCTGGCACCTCTCGGGTGTTCTTGGCTGAGCACCTCAGCAAATCTCTTCACGTCGGGGCATGCCGGCTGTGAGCCGCCGGGCCGAGGGGCACGTGCAGGGAGGGGGCCATGCAGCGTGAGGTCACGCTGACCTGGGCTCTGTTCTTGTCCCCTCTGGAGGGTAGGTAGGACAGCTCATCCTTCCCCAGCCCATTCCACTCCCACCATTCTGAGCTGCAGACCCCATCCCAGGGAAACCCTGTCAGAAGACGGGTGGACGAGGTCATACCAGGGGGCTGCCTGAGTGCCACCTCTCCCCGCTCTGCAGTCCCAGTGGCCTGCACACTTGAACCAGCCCCAGATGTTGCAGTTTGATGAACTTGGGTTTCTTCTGGCCTCGGCTCCTTGTGGCTGTGTGACTTTGGACAAGTTCCTCAACCCCATGGAGACTCCCCCCCATCCTCTGCAAAATGTGGAAGGGAGGGCTTGGTGGGAAAACGTGTGTGAAGGCTTTGGCCCAGTGCCTGGCCAGCAGCCAGATGGTGGCAGCTGTCACTGCAGGTGGCTCTTGGGTCCAGGTGTTACCTCGGAGGACTAGGGCCTCTGGCCTCACAAGAGACCGATTTCTGGTTCTGGAGCCCTGGCAGGATTCGGGCGGGGGTTTGCCCAATGTTAGCTGCCTCCCAGAGGCCTCATGTGACCTTTGTCCTCTGCCTTTGTCTTTAGGAGTCACACGGACATCCAGCGGTCGCCTCCGGAAGCTCGGTGACTCCACCGGCCCAGGTACGTGGCTTGTTCAGCCTTGACCCCCTTTGGTTGTCTGGGGCAGGTGTTACCACTCCGTGCTCGGAAGGGACTCTTCCAACCTCGGGGCCCAGCCTGGGCAGGCAGGGGGTGGAGGGCTTCCAGGGCCCCGCTGCTGACCCTTGGCCCCGGGCTGAGTGTGCACAGCTTCTCCGCACCAGGTCCCTGACCGGACCCCTGTGACTGCCCCGGGAGCCTGCCCGGGTCCCAGCAGCCAGGCCCGGGGCCAGTGCTAGCTCTAGTGGTCTCTTCTCACCAGACCTTGGGGCCCAGAGATGCATTGACTTTCCTCCCCGAGGACGGCAGAAGTGTGCTGAGGACCTACTGGGTGCCAGGCCCCAGGCAGGCCCCAAGGAGGTGCCGCCACAGTGACAGAGTGGGCAGCGGCCGTTCTAGAGGAGGGGACATGCCACCGGGCCCACCTCCCACCTGCTAGTCCAGCCCTGTCTGGGTGACTCTCTGTGACAGTGGACAGTCCACACCTGTCCTGTCCAGTGTGGTGGCCACTGTCCACCTGTGACTGTTGAGCACCCGAAGCATGTGTTAAGTTCATTTTATTTATGCATTGATTTGTGTAGAATTGTCTGATTTATTTTTAATTAACACGTGGCTAGTGGCCATGAAATCTGACTGTTCCCAACCGTGGTGACTGCCCGGGACCCTGGAGTTCCGCACTCAGTGGTCCTGAGCCTAACCCCAGGGCCAGCGCAGACCTCTCCCCATGTCTGTCCTCCGGAGGTAACACCCGCTGGTGGGCTGGGTGCCCCCAGGCCCGTGGGGTGGCCGAGGGGCAGCGCTTTGCAGGAAGGGGGGGTGGGGGTGGTGTGCGGTGGCATGGGCCGCACAGGCTTTGATGTCCACGAGTGCGTGTGTGCGGCCCCTTGTGTGCCAGATGGGGCCGGGTGTGGGGAGAGTGGTGACTGCCGGCTGGTGGCCCTGGGGCCGGTGGATGATTCACAGGTTGCTCAAGCAGGATCCCCGCCCCTCAGCAGTGTTGGGCTGCTAACCACTGAACCGCCCAGCTGCTGCTGCGTGTCTGGGAGCTTTCCTCCGGGGCCGTGGCCTCTGAAACGGTTGGCCTCTCTGTCTCCCTCTGCCTCCCCTGGGCTGCCTCCGAGTGATGGGCTGGGGAGAGGCCCGGCGCTTTGGAAGTGACGTCTCAGGAGGCTGGCGCCTTGGGCCGGCTGAATGGACTTGGCCTCCTCGGGCCACTGCCCTGTGCTCAGATCGGCCAGTTCTGCGCTGTCAGCACTTGGCTACTGGGACCATGGCCCTGCTTGGAAGCCTAACGCATAATTTGCCAAAGCCCCAAACTGGTGATCTGGGTTTCGCTCGGGACTGCCTGCTGACACATGAAATCCTCTCCCGGGGGCCCTGTGGGCCTGGCCTAGACACCCTTTCATCTCTTCCCCGCCCCCCGTCTCAAATCCCTGCCTCCTCTCAGTGAAGGCCTTGGTCCGTGGCGGGGTTCCCAGCGCCCTTTCCTCTGACCTTTGTAAAGGGGCCGCGTCACACACGGTGCTTCCTCTGTTACTGTCGGGCTCCCAAGGCCGCGTGTGGTGGGAGCAGGCCAGGGATGGCTGTTTCTGGCATGGCCCGCAGCCCCTCCACTCAGGCCACACTCACGCCACCCTTTTGACAAGCTCACTCATTTTCTGCCTCCTTAAAAAAAAGAGAGAATTGTTAGACATATACAAATGTAAAGAATAAAATGAAACACCTGTGTGCTGCCCCATCCTGCTCTAGAAATCTGTGCTACAGGTGCGGCCCGAGCCCCTCGGGTGGCCCTCTTCATGTCCCCTGTTCCGGCTGAGGTGACCACCAGTCTGCATTCAGAGCAGGTCCCTGGGCATGTGCCTGTGCTGTGTGTTGGCGACAACAGAAAGTTCCATCCTGAGCACGGACGGACACATCGCGTCGTGGGGCGGGGGCGTCTGCTGCCACTCTTTGCTTTGTGACACAGCAGGTGACTTTGAGATTTACTCGCGTGGGTCCCTGCAGCTCAGTGCACTTGTGTAGACTGCTGGCTGAGGGCCCCTCGGTGCGGGGAGGGGAGTTAGAGCCCCACCGGGCTGCCGTCGGGGGTTCCACGGGAGGTGGCCTCTGTCCCAGTGCCCCTGGAAACTTTCTCGCGTGTGCTTCTCTGGGTGGATCCCGGGGCCCTCCCAAGGGCCCGTCCGGCCTGCTCTGCACGCTCACCGCTTCCTGGGCCTTGAGCAGCCACTCTGGGCGGCTGCCACCCAGACCACAGCCTCCGGCCAACCTTTGCCCTGGTTCCCAGGCACTGTCTGCTTCCTCACCTCCTTGCGGCCCAGCCCTGAACCCTTCTCCTTCTGCCCTGACATCCAGTGTGCTGCTGGGTGGGGCTTGCTTTGTCTCCGTTGAATACCTCTGGACTTGGGGGCTTCCTTCCGGAATGGGGTGAACAGTGTCCCCCCAAATTCGTGTTCATCCAGAACCACAGAGAGTGGCCTGTTGTGGCAAGAGGTCTTTTACAGACATGATTAGTTAAGGATCTTGAGACGTTGGACTCAGGGTGGGCCCTCAGCCCGGTGGCTGGGGTCCTAATAAGAAGAGGGGAGACACAGGCGGCCATGTGATGACAGAGGCAGGACTAGAGTGAGGAGCCACAGCCAAGAGGTGCCTGAGGCGAACCCCCAAGCTGGGAGAGTCAAGGAAGGATTTTCCCCAGAATCTCTGTCCCCTGGATTTTGGATTTCTGCCTCCAGAACTGTGAGAGAAGCAATTTTTATTGATTTAAGCCACTCAGTGAATGGGGTTTCGTTACAGCAGCCGCAGGAAGCGAGCATGGCCCCGCCGGGACCCTGCCCAGTGCGCGCTCAGCCTCGCACTCAGACACGCACCGTCCTCTGTCAGAGTCCCGTAGATGGTCGGTGCTGGAAGGGTGGGCCTGTCAGCTCTTTCTCTAGCTTGCCAGGGCACAGGGCATGCTCCCTGGAACAGCGTCGCTGATGTGTTGAGTGGCCAGGCGCCCTGTATCAGGCCATGAGAGTGCACCTTGTGTCCAGGAGTTGGCCAGGGGAGAGGTGGCCGGGGTCTTGGCTGCCCGTGGACCTTGTCCCTGCAGCTCCTTGCTTTCTCTCCCATCCACTGACACCTGTTTCTTCATTTTCCTCACGTCTCAGTCTCACCATCTACCCAGGCCCTCCAGCAAGAAGTCTCCATGTGGTCCTGGACCTCGGGCCTCCCCCAAGCTCCTCCAGGCTGACAGGTTGCCGAGATCTTAGTAACTCACTCTCCCCCCAGACAGCCCATGGTCTTGGCCGTGCCTTGGTCAGGCCTCTGGTGTCCCCCCTCCTCCCCATCCCTTCCCGCCATGCAGTGGGCGTTTGCTGGTCCCACCCGGGGACCAGAGACAGGGTGATAGGCTCCGTCCAGGTGATTACTGATGGCGGACCTGGTTGTGGGAGCCACCCACGCCTGAATCTCAGCCTCTCCCCCACTCTCTGAACAACGTGAGTCTCAGCATCTGCTCCAGCTTCTCCACCAGCTGCCAGACCCCTGGTCCGTGCAGTCACTCAGTCACTGGGCTGGTGGCCAGCAGTTCAGCTGGTGGCCGTGCAGGTGCCAGGGGCTTGGGCTCCTGGATCTCCCTGTCTCACTCCACCAGCATGTGGGGTGCATGGGGACCCAGGCCCCCAGCTGCAGGGATGGTGGGCATAGAGGGCATCCAAAGCGGGAAGGAGACTAGGCAATGCCTGAGTGACCACCCAGCTTCCTGCCTGGGAGTGTGAGGGGCCTGGAGGCTAATATCGGAGGCTGGAGAGAAAAAACCGGGGAACAGCTGGAGAAGAAGGGGCCCCAGGTCAGAGAATGGGGATGTCATTTCAAGACCATCAAGAACCTGAGGGCTCAGACCTTTGCAAGTTCTGTGGACAACGCCCTCATCACCCTGCAGCTTGATGGTGCCTGTCTTGCTGCTGATGGCGTCAGAGTCAAGTGTAAGCTGGCCATGTGCCAGTCTGTGGAGAGTGATATCAGTGGGCTCTGAAAGGTCACTGATGATGACATATCACTGGAGACGGAGATGGAGGCTCTCTAGGAGGGGCTGCTCTTCGTAAAGAGCCACAAAGAGGAAGTAATGGGTCTGCAGAGCCGGGCTGCCAACGCCGGGTTGACCATGAAATTGGCTGCCCCCAAATCTCAGGCCCTCAGGGCGTCTGGGCCCAGTGTGACGAGCTGGCTCGGGAGGGAGAGCCGAGAAGAGCTAGGCACGAGCTGGCCCCAGAAGACAGGAATGCTCCACAGCGGTCACCTCGCAGACCACTGGGACAGGAGCCGCCGAGATGACACACACACGGCCCAGTCCTTGGAGACCAGCCTGGACTTGGTGAGAAACCTGCAGGCCAGTTTGGAGAACAGCCCGAGGGAGGGGCCGATGCGCTGTGCCAGGCAGGCGGGGCAGCTCAGCGGGGTCCTGCTGCCCTGGCATCGGAGCCGGCCCAGACCCAGGCAGTGAGGCAGCGCCAGGCCCGGGAGCACGGGGCTGTGCGGAACATCGAGGTCAAGCCGGAGGCTGAGACCGCCGCCTACCTGCTGGGAGAAGGGGAGCACTTTGATCTTGGTGACGTCCTGGCCACAGCCACACCACACAGTCCCTCCAAAAGACCGCCTCCCGCAGGACTGCAGATGGTGAAGTCGGTCCGAGGTCCGAGGTCCGCGGCACCAACGTTCAGAGGGGTTAAAGCAGCGGAAACCGAGGGTGGGGGAGATTGGGGACAGGAGGCCAAGAAAAAGTCCAGAACAAAAAGAACCCAGGGGTTTCTTTCCCTGCAGGATAAACCCAAGGATGGTGCTCCCAGCCTGGCTTGGATGCCCAGCCTGTGGGCTCTGTATCCTCCCTCCCTGCTCCCCAGTGCCCACCTGCCCCTGGGTCCCAGCTCCCCACTTCCTTACCACTGGAGGCACTCTCCTCCCGGGGTCCTGGGGACCTGAGCAGCCGGTCCCCTGCAGCAGCTTGGCCTCCGGCGTCTCCCTACCCTCCCCCACAGGCCTGGGCACGGCCTGGGCACACAAGGGGTGGGAAGTAAGTGTTACGGAATTGAACTCAGCAGGAGTTGGGGGGAGTCGGCCAAAGGCAAGTTTAAGTAGAAATGTCAGCCTTCCTTTTTGTTTGCCTTCTGGGCAGAAATTTATGGAGAATGGGATGTCTCCAAGGTGGGGAAGAAGGAGGGGCAAAGCTTGCCCGTTGCCCGGCAGGGCAGCGGGTTCACATTGAATTATTTAACACAATGTTAAAACTCAGCTCCTCGGTCGCACTGGCCACATGGCGGGCGGTCAGCAGCCAACGCGGCTGCCACTTTGGAGCTGGCGGAGAGAAAACGTTGACATCATGGTAGGAATTTCTGTCGGGCAGCCCCGGCCTGGGTCACAACGCATACACGCGGGGTCCTGGAGTTCTCTACTCTCCCAATGAGTGTGTGCCGGGGCCTGCAGAGCTGGCAGGGTGTTGGGCTCCCAGCAGGAAGTGAGAGGGCAGTTCTTGGTGAAGCGTTCAGTGTTCTGGGGGACAGTTTACACTCAGGGACCCCGGGGCAGACTCTACCAAGGTCCTGGGCTCCATACTGCCAGCTCCCGTACGCCTTGCAGGCAGCCGGGGCCTCCTTCGGGAATGGTGTGCCAGCTTGCCGCCCTGGCCCCGCTGCAGCCCCTGAAGCCCGGGATGGGGGGCTGAGTGTGAGGCCGTTCGCGGCAGAGTCTGCCCGCCTGTATGGGCCGCTGTTCTCTGTTGTCTTGGTCCCCTTCCACCCTGGCCTGGAAGCACTCCCAGAGCAGCAGGCCGGCCCAGGCTGCGCGCACCAGTCCACCCTGCCACAGTCCCCGGGCCGGGCCGAGAGCTGCTGGGCTGTATTTATTTAGGAACAGCCGAACCTTGAGGCACAATAAAAAGTGGAGAGAAGATTCCGGAGAGGAATGCAGCCGGCCCCAGGCCCAGAATCCTTCCTGCTCTGGGGAGGCTGCAGGCGGCCAGACTGGGGCCAGCCAGGAGGGTCTCGGCAGGCTGCCTGCCCTGCTGGCAGGTATGGGTAGCAGTGGCCACAGGAGGTCAGGGGGAGGGATTGGGTGGAAGTCTATTTTTAGCTCAGGGAAGCAAACTTCAGTGGTTGAGTCTTTTAAAGCAGAGGTTGCCCGGGAGGGGGCAGGATGAGGTGGCAGAAAATCTGAGCCTAAAGCCTCAGAAAGTGTCCTTTCAGCTGGTCCCTCCTCCCCTACCGCCATAGGGCCCCTCCCCAGAATGTGCACCAGGAGCAAGGCCTTGTCCGTCCTGCCACCCCCTCCTGACGCCCTGCCCACGGCAGAATCACCCGGGTGCCCGCTCCTTTCCCCCTAGCCTGGTAGTGGGACTTCAGGGTACCTGTGTCCCCTCCCAGCCTGGTGTGGGGAGGTGCAGATGTGCTTCACGGGAGGGGACAGAGCAGTGTGTCCACAGATAAAGCAATCCGCACTGTGAGGGGCTGGGAGTGTGCAGATCAGGGCTGCAGGTCTGTGGGGCAAAGGACAGACACCACCTGTAGTACTGTCTGGGAAGGGCTGTTGGGCCAGGGAGCCCGCCCCAGGATGTGGGTAGGCTGGGGCGGCGGGGAGCTGGGGCTTTCAGGCCAGCACATGCAGCTTCCCACAGCTGTGGCCTGGGGTTGGGGCGGGGTTGGGGGGGGTGGGCTGCGTCCTGGGACAGAAGCGTGGGTTCAACTTGGGGAGTGCTGGATGAAGGCAGGCCAGCCCCTCGCTAGGCCTGCCTGCTGCATTTGCTGTGCCTGGTGTGCCTGGCGAGTCTGAGACAGGGAGAAGGCTGTGTGGAACAGGTAGCCATATGGGGAACCCACTCTGGGGAAGGGGGGCTGGCCTGGCCCTGCGAGTTGCCCCTGGGTGAGGAGGCGGGGACTCAGGGGTGGGGGTGGGGGTGGGGCATGGCTGCTCCTGCCTCCCACTGCCTGGCCTCACCCCACCTCTGCACGGGGCCTCTGAGCTGGCTCATGACTAACTCGGGCCTCATCCAAGCCAATTGATGTTGCCAGGTTTTTGGTTTCGAATTATCTCCCGCTTGGGCTAGCATGCTTAGATTTTTAGGCACGGTGGGGGAATGGACCTTGAGCCAAACTATGCCTGTGGAAAGCTTAGGACCAAAGCTGTGCTCGGCAGCTGCACCAGCCACAGCCGTAAACCAACAGCATGCTCAGCTGGCGCGCCTGCAGGAGGCTATGGGGATGCCTGCGCCCGCCATGGCCCGGACCCCGGTCCCGGCCCAGCAGCCGGCCTGGGTCTGCAGCGTCACGGGGCCTTCCTGGGCCTGCTGCCGCCCTGCAATTGGTGCTGGAGAGTCCCATTGGCATTACAGAGTTTCTGTATCGGTGCTCTGTAGTATCCAAATTTAATACAGTGAACATGTGTTATATTTATAATTAGAAAAACCAATAAGGAAAGTTTTTTTTCCAAAATCAAAGAGGAGATTAAATAAACCAAAAAAATGTCCATGGTCCCCATTGCTCCAATTCAACAATTGTCAGTGGTTGGCTTCCTGTTATGTTCTAGAATGAAATAGTCTCAGCAGGAAATGTCCCTGGGGATCGTTCAGTCTGTGGCTCCTGTGTGCGTGAGAGCCTTGGGACAACTGTAACGAGTCTCCGCACACTGGGGCTAAGAGCTGCACAAATGTATCCTCTCGCGGTTCTGGAGGCTGGAACCTGAGCCTGCTCCCTCCAGAGGCCATAAGAGAATCTGCTGCTGGCCTTTTCCTGCTTCTGGGGCTGCCAGCATTCCTTGGCTGGTGGCTACATCGCTCTGATCTCCAAGGCCAGCATCTTCCCATCTCTCTCTGTTCCGTCTCCTCATCCCCTGCACCGTGTGGCTGTCAGATCTCACTCTGCCCCCTTCTTCCACGGCCACATGTGGTGGCTGTTGGGGTCCACCCCGACAGCCCAGGATAATCTCCCCGCCTCAAGATCTTGCACTTAACCCTCAAGACCTTGTACAGTGACACTGTCTCTAAATAAGGTCCCTGGTTCCAGGGACTCGGACGTGGTAACCTTAGGGGACATTATTCAGCTTACCACAGTGTCTGAGCCCTGGACTTCCCCTTAGCTGAGACCCTGTCCCCACCTTTTGTCCCCCTGCAGGCTGCCTTTGGGGCTGTCCTCCAGGCTCTGCTGGGGACCGGCGAGGGCTGTGGTTGCTTGCTGTCTCCCAGATGCCAAGTTCTGCTAGAATGTGTCCCCCACCCAGGAAGACGCCCTTGCTGCCTAGCAGACTGCATTTGGGGTCTTGTCCTAGGCAGGAGGGGATGGGGGCTTTGTGCCCTTCAGCAGAAAATTGTACCTGCGCCCTGTTGTGTGACACATGGTGACAGACGGTTCACATGGCTGTGTCCCGCAGAGACAACTCACGCACAGGCAGGAGGGGCGGGGCTGGGCGGCAAACAATGAGAATGAGGGAAGGGGCTGCGGGGACCAGTGCCAACCGGAAAACATGGCTTCATCTGAAAGGGGTGGCACTCTCCAACCCAGCCTGCGTGGCCAGGCAGGAAGGCTCCTTGCTGTGGCCACATGCCCATGGGAGCCAGTTTCCAAGTTCTCGGTGACATTGCCTGAGTGCCTCAGCTGATGTGAATGCACATTTCCTCCAGCAGGGCCTGTCTGTCTCGGGCCGAGGGCTGTTAGTCTGAGCCCTCGAGGTGGATGAAGCTCACAGAGCACACGGAGGTGTCCCCAGCCCCCCATCGGCCCTGACTCTGACCAGATGTGGGTAGAGCCCCAGAGATTGACGAGTCGGCAGCCCTGGGGACCCCGGGTGAACAGCAGGAAATGGCCCTGAGCCACCAGCCCCACGGGGCCCCACGTCCCCTCCCAGAGAGGCGCTGAGTCTGGGGAAATCGGTGGTAAGGAGCCGGCTCCCTCCCAGGGGACAGCTGGAGACTCACTGACTCATGAGTGTGGTAGGAATCTTCCAGGAAGTCTCCATCCAGCTTTCGCTCTTGGCTTGGGCGGGGACGGCCAGCTGCCTCTGTCACCACAGGCAGACAGGACAGCGGGGCATCTGCAGGGTGACTTCACGGGGCTCCTTCCAGGCAGGTGCTCCCGAGCCTTCCCTGGGCCGCCTGCCTGGGACACGACAGCCCCTCCTTCCAGCCAAGTCGGGATCGAGGTGACAGGCGGGCAGCAGTTGGTGGGAAGGAGAGGCAGGCCCAGGAACCGGGCTGTTCAGACGCTTAGACCAGAGGAAACCAGAGCATCGCGGGACCAGGAAAATGAAAGACTTTGGACGTCGCCAGGAATTTGACTCTGTGAGCTGGTTTCCAAGAGGCTAAGTTAAGCTTCTCCAAGTGGATATTAAAAAGGAGCAGCAAGCGAGACTCACTAAGGCCAGAGGGGGTGGAGAGAAGGCCCGCCGGAAGCTCGGAGCCACCACGCAGAGCGCCCAGACGCCGGCCCTCCGTCCGTCCTCTGTCCTCGGCGGGTCCTTGCTGCCTGCCCACCCGCCCTGTGGCCTGGAGGACCCGGGGCTGTGGGAGCCTCTTTTCCCTTCTCCCCTTTGCTCCCCGTTTGCTCCGCTTCAGAGACAATGCTACTTGGGTTTGGAGCGCAAACATATGATCAGCACATGGAAATGTGGTAATTTGGATGCATTCGGGTTCACAGCAGATTGAAGGAATTAGACCAGACAAAGAGTGTTTTTGGAGGAGGCAGAAGGAGGGGGGGCAGCAGGGTGAGAAGGGGAGGGCACCGTGGACAGGGGGACTCGGACTCCGCCCGCTGCTCAGCGTGTCGTGGTGATGGAGAGAGACCGGATCTCAGGTAGGCGAGCCCCCTCCCGCGGGCGCCCCCTCCCCGCTCCCTCACCCGGGGCTTCCCTTATGCTTCGGGAAAGCAGCACCTGGGGGTCACTTGTGCTCATTTTCGTGGACGTATCTCTCTTCCTCTGGACTGTTCTGAGGTCGTCGGGTAGATAGAACGTTCCAAAAGCTGAGCCGTGCTAAGCCTGGCTTCTATTTAAACTTGCCCCCACCCCGCCCCCCGCCGTTTCTCTCCTTTCCCTGTGTGCCAGTTTCGCATCTTAGGACGGCCGGGAACGCTGAGACTGTTGGTGCTGAACTCTGGGAGAGGGTAGGGGGACCAGCCTCTGGCTCAGGGGTCTGGGC
Source organism: Macrotus californicus (assembly GCA_007922815.1). Lineage (NCBI taxonomy): Eukaryota > Metazoa > Chordata > Mammalia > Chiroptera > Phyllostomidae > Macrotus > Macrotus californicus. Next base: position 255,210 of record VMDR010000030.1, read on the forward strand.
GGTGGCATTCCAGACGTTGGTTGGTGGCTGGTCTGTCCACCGTGTGGCTTGTGTTTTTGCTGCCAGACGGAGCCTGTCTGCAAGGCTGCGTGGTCTGCTCCCTGAAATAGCATTTTGGTGCCTTCTCGGGACTTGATTACAGGGGAGGAAGCTCCCAGTGCCCAGAGCACACTCGCAGATGCGTGTGTGGGAGTGTGTGCACGCACAGCAGGGAGTGTGTCCCGTTCTGTCTGAGGCGTGGGGGAATGAAGGCAACTCTTGCTCGGGGGTGACAGTGTTGTTCAGGTGCTGTCCTTACCTGGGAGCCCCATCCTGGGTGGGGGGGGCGCTGACGATCGTCCGTGGCCCTGTGGGACATTGCAGGACAGAAAGATGAGCAGGTGGGGGCTGTGCTCAGATCCTGGGTGATCGTGGCAGGGCCAGGAGTGAGGGCAGGCAGCTGATGTTTGAGCTGTGAGCCCCCCCGCCAGAGAGAGGCCAAGTGGCTGTGCCTGTTGGCAGCCCCCACGGAGCAGGCCCAGGTCCTGGGGCCAGGCGAGGACGGATGAATGGACAGGAAGAGGCTGCCCGTTCCATAGCGGCCCTGGGAGAAGCCTGCGCTCTGGCTCAGGCCCGCTCAGTTCCTCCTGCCCGGGTTGCGTGCCATGACTGTGTCGGCATCCGACAGCACCATGAGTCACCCCCGTCCATTCCGCATCTGCTGCTGACAGTGCACCCCTCGAGCCAGGTGCCACAGTCCTCTGTGCAGGTCTGATGCATCCTCAGGCTTCCTCCGTGCCCTGGGCTTTAGGGGCTCTGAGCTGAGCCCTGGGTCATAGTGAGACTGAGAAGGTCACCTCTCAAGGCTGTCACCCTGCTCTGCTGTTTGCCACTGTGTGTGTTGTTGAGGGGGAGCTCCCCAAAAGGCCAGAGAGAAGGGAGGCCTGTGTTGGTGGTACCGGCTCTGGAGCTGCTGACAGGGCGTGTATGTGTGGGTGTGCGTGGGTACCCGTGCCACTGGGCACCCACAGACAGGCACAGCAGACTGACCACAGGAGGTGGGGCAACCACGCAGATGGCGGGCGGAAGGCCTGGCTGGTGAAGCACATCTGCCTGTGTGTGAGCTTGGTGACGTGGGCCTGCTGGGGCTCGCCGGGGGCCATGAGCCAGGGCTGCCTGTCCTCAGTCTGGCAGGGCCGTAGAGCAGGCACATGAAAGGGACTTGTGTGGGGCCTGGCAGGATGGCCACTCCGCTGGCCTGGCTGGCAGGGGCCTCGGGGGCCTCGGTCCAGCCTTCATTTTAGGTGGCCTAGCCAAGGCCCAGATGGGTGGCCACCAGGGGACCAGAGAGCTGGCACACAAAGGCTGGGGGCTCCCTGGGGCATCGGGGCTGATGGTCGGGCCTTGGGACCTCTGGGCTCACCGGGCCTGGGAGCTTTGCGTGAACTGACTGCCACCACCCTTGCGAATGGCCGGCTGTGCGTCCAGGCCGAGCCCTGCGGCCTCTGCGGAGGACAGCGCTGGCAGGGATGAAGCAGGGACCTTCTCTCAGGATGTGCCTGAGGAAAAACTGCGACTTTCTGTGAAATCCTCATTTGGATGCATTTTCATTAAAAAAAAAAAAACCCAACAACTCATTTATTTCAAAGCTCAGTTAGAAACTGGTCGCAGATATGAATGGAAATAAAAATCCCCAAGCTGTGTCCTCATGTTCCTCAGGCCTGGTCAGACCTTGACCTTAGAAGTTAATGGTAACACACTTGGTCAGTCCCTGAGGAAGCGAGTTCCAGCCCGTCCCTGCTGGGACCTTGAGCAAGTCCCTCTGCGGCCAGGGCCTCAGTTTCCTAATCCGTGAAGTAGGTAGATGGGCAGGCTCTGCCAGGGGCAGACCCCCCACTCCCAGGGGCTTCTGAGTCTGTTCTGGGGGGGCCCTGCCTGCTGGGAGCACCCTCCTTCTCACCGGGCACACCGCTCTGTCTCACGGTAAGGTGGTGATGACCCCTTAGTCCCCACACCAGGACAGGGTGCAGGTGGCCAGGGGTCAGGCTGCTGTGCCTATGTGGGTGGGCCAGGGGTGCCTGCCGGTCAGACGCCCCACCTGCCCGTTTCTGGGCACGGCTGCCCTGCTGGCGCCCCGCTGGGCTGGCGTTGAAGGCGTGTCCGGCCAGCCCTTGGCCGCTGTGCAGCAGCTGTCCGGGTGAGGTCTGCCTGCCCTCTGCGAAGGGACTCGGAGCAGGTGTGGGCAGCTGCAGGAGTCCCTAGGTCCCATCTGGTTAGTGAACCTGAGGGCTGCCCCGGGGAAGATGCCGGGGGGCGGGCTCCTCAGTCAGCAGGGTGGAGGAGTCACGGAGCAGTGACTGGCCACTCCTTCCAGCCAAGGGTCAGCATTTCGTCTCTTGTTCTGGGCCGGCTTTGTGGCTCTTACAGGTTAAGCGGTTCCATCTGGTTCCAAAGGCTTGTGTTCCAGCGGAGAGGCCTCTCCACTGCTGTTCCTCGGCTCAGCCTGGCCACGGGGAGGGTGGGACGAGCCGCCTGGCGGGCAAATTGCAGGCAGGGAACGGAGAAGTCTCCGTGAGGTCACAACTGCTGGCGTGGGGTCCTGCGAGGGCCCGGCCACCCCATCCCTGGACGTGTGCCCCTGGCTGGGCGTCTGCCCCAAGCAGCGAGTCGCAGGGCGGCCACCCAGCAGGAGAGCTGGTGCTCTGCTCTTCACAGGGGGTCCTCCCTCCCGGGGAGCCAGTGCCCCTGTCCTCACTTGTCCCTCTCTCTGCTGTCCCTGCTGTGGTCCTGGCTACCCGCCTGCTCTCTCCCCCTCTCTGGTTTCACTTTCCAGTCTCCCAGATGAGAGGCTTGGCCCTGGGCCCTCCTGGCTCCTCCTCAGCCCTGGCGGGCCTGGGACTGGGTCCCTGTCGCTGTCTCTCGGGCTGCTCTGACCAAGCACCACGTGCTGGGCAGCTCCGACAACAGCAGTGGATTCTCTCCCAGTTCTGGGGTCCCGAGGCTGAAATCCAGGTGGGGGCCGGGCACCACGTGGAGGGGGTGGCAGGACCTGAACATCCTGTGGGCTTCGACTGGCCCGTGGCGGGCAGGGAGGAGAAGCCGGGAGGCCGGGAAGGGGCGGCTGCCGCAGACGGAGGGCCCGCGATTGCTGGGTGGGTCTGGGTGGTTGAAGAGGCTGCTGGACATACTGACATGGTGACGAGCCCTACCCCACCCACCCTGTCTACCCCATCCACCCCTGTCCTGCCATGCCTGGAGGCTGCTGGCTGAGGTCTGGTATGTGCCTGGCCCAGCATGGGACAGCCTGAGTCCCTGGAAGGTAGCCTCAGGAGTGGGCAGCCTCAGGGAAGGATGGCAGATCTGGGGGCGGGAGGTGGGCAGTGACTCCAGGCCTCTTGCGTCATGCCTCCTAGGGCCCTGAGTCTCCAGGCAGATTTGTCCTGAGCCTGTTGTGACACCCTGGGCCTGCAGGGGACACCCCCTCCTGCAGGAGTGGCCTGAGCTGCTGCTGAGAGTGGGCCCTTGGGCAGCTGCTCCTGGATTCTCTCTCTGCTTTCCTGGCTGTGTCCTGCTCACCTGGGGAGGGCTGGGGACTTGAGGACAAAGGAGATTCAAGAGCCGCTGTAATGGGACAGTGGGTGCCTGTGTCCCACAGAGGGGACATTCCGGTCAGAGCTGTGCCTGTGCTCAGAGAGCATGTTCCTTAACCACCCTCAGTATGTGGTGGGGGTGGGGCGGAGGCACTCTCCTCTCTGTGGCTTTGCTTCAGGCCCATGTCCCTTCTGTTCCTGCTGTCCCTGTGCCCCTGTTGTTCACACTGGGTGGCCCTCAGTGTGGATTGTGCCTCCCACCATCCACCCAGCCCAGCCCAGCCCTGGCTGTCTTGTCCCTCTGGCCCGGCAGCGGGTCCCTGCAGGGGTGCAGAGGCCTCTCCAGGTAGCACGTTCGACCCAAGGTGGCAGGTCGCACTGCCCTGCGCGCTGTGTGAGATGTCACGGGATGTCGCTCTTCGATAACCTGAGAACCAGCGTGAGAACGGTTGACTTCCACATTGTTCCCAGCTCAGTGACTTCTGAGGGTCCTGATCCTGACCGTGTCTGAGAAGGAGGGGAGGGGTGGCCTTGGGCTGCATCTGTGATGTGAGTTTGAGGGTGGGGGGTGCACACGGAGGGAGGCCCTGCAACCCCACCGCCCCCAGCTAGCAGAGAGCAGCCAGAGGGAAGAGGAGCATGTATCTTTCTGGGGAGGAGGGAGGAAAGGGCCCTGGTGCTAGGCACGTGCATCTTCCGTGCTTGGGCACCCCCAGATTCACTGCAGTGAGGGGCCCCCTGCAGCCCCAAACTCAAGACGGGAAATCCGGGTGCAGGAAGCCTTTCATCCAGGAGGTGGCAGTGCAAGCCCTCGAGAGCCCAGCGCCTCCCGGGGATTTTATGCCCCGAATTTGTGGGAGGAGGCTGCCCCTGGCGCGGTTTCCACTCACTGTGGCTGCCCCCGCAGGCGCGGGAGGGGCAGGTGGGAGAGCAGGAAGCGCCACGAGGGCGGGAAGGCACCGCTCCTGGCGCCCGGACGCCCGTCCTGAGCAGTGGGGCTTGGGAGCAGAGGGCTTCAGGCGAGGGCTCTCCAGATGCCTCTCTTTTCTTCCGTGTTTTTGGTTGATATGCCTCAATCGATTTTAAGCTTTCCCAACGTTCACCATGAAAAATGTCAAACACGCAGGAAAGATGAACGAGCGACCGCGGGGACGCCCGTCCGTCCGCCCCCCCCCGTCGATTCTGCACGCACGCGTGGCTCCCCTCGCTCCGCCTCGCATCCACCTCTCGCCCGCCCACGGTCCGCGTGAGGTGTGGACGCGTCTCCAAGTCCGTGGCTGAGTGAGCGCCCACCTCCCCGTACGGCCTCAGCTTGCATTCCGTGAGCCAGAGTGCGGCGTGGGCGCCCCCGACCCGCCACGGGGTTAGGTCGCGACAAAGCACAGTCGCTGCGCCTCGCCACCTGGCGCTGCACGCGCTCGGCTGCGCTCCACCGGAAAGCTGGAAAGCCCTGCGTCGCGGACAGTCTGCGTTTCTTTGTGGCTCTTTCCTCTGTAAAGTAGAATGTGTGTGTGCAGATCTCAAGGCCGCCATCCGCTGAACCTGGGCCTGTGTGTGGACCGCGTGTCAAAACTCCGATCAGAATCCAGAGGCCACCAGCCCCTCCCCTCCCGGTCCTTCTCGGCCCCCACCTCCGAGTTTTTCCAGGCTAGATGAATTCTGCTGCCTGAATGTGCTTTAGGTCCAGCCGTGTTGTGGCGGGTCCTGGCAGTGTGCTCCACGGTTGCTGCGTGGTGTCCACCCCACGCATGTCCTGGGGTTTCTTAGCCATTCTCCGTTCACAGGCCCCTGGCCGCTTCCATCTGGGGCTCTTCGGGATCACGCACCTGAGCCTCTTGTACGAAGTTTTTTACGGCACATTCTTGCATTTCTCTTGGGTAAATACCAAGAAGTGGGACGGTTGGGCCAGACGGTGGGTGGGTGTTTCATTTTGTAAGAATCTCCCTGATCTTTTCCCCTAGTGGCCTCAGCGTTGCACCTGCCCACCCGTGTGCGCGGGAGTCCGGTTGCTCCGCAGCCTGGGCCTGGCCGGGGCTGTCACTCAGGATTTCGTTGTCCTGGCGGGTGTGGGGTGGCATCTCTTAATAGCTTTGAGTTGCACTTGCCTGATGACCAAGGCTGCCGAGCACTTGTTCCTGTGTCGTCGGCTATTCGTGTAGGTTCCTTTCTGAAGCGTCTTTTCAACTCTGTTGCCCATTTTAAAGCTGGGTTGCTTGGCTTTTCCTTATATCCTTCCTGGACACCAGTCTTTCGTTGGATGTACAGGTGGCAATTTTTTTTTTTTTTTTTTACAATTTTGTGGCTTGACCATTCATTTCCTCATGGCACCGTTTGGTGAGTGCAAGTTTGTGACTTTAGTTTTGATGAGGTAGGTCCTAATGCCACAAATTTCTTTCTTCGGCTCACCACTTTCCCTGTGCTTTCTAAGAAGGCCTTGCCTATGTCCGAGTCGCCACGATGTTTCTTCTAGAAGCTTCATAGTTACAGCTTTTATTTCAGATGTAGAGATCGTCTTCAGTTAGTTTTTGTGTGTGGTATGAGGTTGAGATTCATTTTCTTTTCTTTTCTGTCTCTCTTTTTCTTTTTTTCTGTGTGGATGTCCAGTTGTAGCGCCGTTTGTTGAGAAGACATTCCTTACTCCATCGAGTTACCTTGGCCCCTTTGTTGGATGTCACTTGACCGTGGGCACGTATTTTGATTTGGGGACTCTGCTGCGTTCGTCTGTCCTCTGCTCAGAACCATGTTGTCCCGATGGCTGTGGCTTTATAATGTCTTGAAATGACGTTTCCCAATACATTGAAAACATCGCTTTGGATATTCTAGGTCCTTTGAATTGCCTCACAAACTCGGTAAGCAGTGTATCCGCTTCAACCAAAACACCCTGGGTTTTGGCTGAGATTGCACGGAACCTGCAGGTCTACGTAGAACTAACCTTTCAGCAACAAGGTCTTCTAATCGTGTCTGCCTGGCATGTCTGCAGCCGTGAGGTCTTCTCCTTCCCTTGCTTCTCTGACCTCTACCATATTACAGTTTTCTGTAGTTTTCAGCAAAAAGATCTCCTGTCCTTTGTTACACTTACTCCTTTTACTTTTTTGGTGCGGTTGTAAATTGAATATCTAGCTTAAATGTCACGTTCAACTGCTTGCTGCTGGTCTATGAAAACGCAGTTGACTTTGTAGGTAAATCTTATATCCTGAGACCCTGTGCAGGCCATTTATTCCTTCTAGTGCTTGTTTTATAGGTATTTTGTCATTTACTAAGTGAAACACCTTGTATTCTGAAAACAGGCAGATTTATTTTTTTTCTTCTTGATCTTGTGCCTTTAATCCCTAGAGCTGCCGGCACAACGCAGAGTAGGGCACGTCTGGGCCCTGCGCCGGGGCTCACAACGTGAGTCCCAGATTGCGGGGACTTCCTTCCGCCCCTAATTTGCTGGAGCTTGCAAACACCCATGGGTGCTGGCTTTGGTAAACGCCTTCTCGTGTAGTGGTCCCCCTTACCCTCGGGCGCTCCATTCCAAGATCCCTGATGGACGCCCGAGACCGCGGACCGTGCCAAAGCCTGTGCAGGCTATGTCGTCCCCAACACACGCACGCACGCCTGTGGTGCAGTGTAGCATGTCAGTCAGGCATGGGGAGAGTTGGACAGCAACAATGAATAGTGACACCGCAGTCACACAGCCTGCTGCCATGAAAGCTGCGTCGGTGGCTTTGGGGTCATAGATGAGTAAAACAAGGGTGACTTGGCCACAGGCACCGCGACACTGTCTGAGGACCGAGAGGGCCGCTGCGGGCCCAGCGGGAGTGACGGCATGGACACGCAGGACACAGGTATGGTGCGCATTCCGGGCAGGACAGGGCCAGGCGGAGCGAGATGTTATCATGCTCCTCAGAGAGGCTCGCAACTTAAAACTTACGGAATTGTTTGCTTCTGGAATTTCCCGTGTAATACGTTTGGGCAGAGGTTGCGTGCGGGCATTGGAAGCCGGGGGAAGCGCCCCCGTGCCTACGGGGGCTCGACTGCGGGTGGGAGGGGCTGTCGTCTTCCCCTTCACTCTGTGCCAGGCCACCCGCCATGGCCACTGCTTGACTGCCGCATGGAGCTCGGATCCTGGATGGAGTCCGGCCCGTCTCACGTGTCGCCGTCTGATTTATCCAGTGTCTCGTGCAGGGCTGTCTGCGCAGCTTCAGGCCGGGTGCAGGGGTGTGGTTTCTCTTAGTGTTGGTGACGTCTGTGTCACAGTCGTTTTGGCCTCACAGAAGGAGTTTGGAAGCATTTCCTCCTCTGTTTTTCTGTAAAAATTGGCATGACATTGTTATTTCTTCCTTAAACGTTTGATCGAATTTACCCAGAATGCCATCTGTCTCTCGTGGTTTCTTTTTTAAGTGTTTTTTTAAATGACAAGTCAGGCATTTGTGTTAAGTACGTTATGTTAATTTAATACTTAAACATATTAAATGTGCTTCACATACGGAGAGAGCTATTCAGTTTCTCGCCTCCTCTTGTGTCAGTTTTGGTGAGCTGTGTCGGGAAGGCGCTTGTCTCTTTCATGGAAGGCGCCGCGTTCATTCACATAAAGTTGGTGACGTGCTCCTTTATGAGGACCGTGATGGCCACGGGCCCTTTAACTCTGCCGTCCGAATGCTGGTGACGGCTGCCCCCTCTCTCCCTCTCGCACCCTCTCGTGGTCTAGCCGTGAGTTTGCTGACCTGCAGGTCCCCTGAAGGAGCTCACTTTGATGTTATTGTCCTGCTGCTTTCCACTGTCTCGGTCTTTGCCCTCACCTGCGTTCCTTCCTCCCACTCCCTCCGGTACATCAGCCGGGGCCCGACAGGAAGCAGAAGCCGCGCCAGCAATTGGGACGGCGCAGAGCGATATACAGAGCCGTCACCTGACAAAGGGTGGCTGACGGCGGAAGGCTCAGGGGACCCGGAGGAACCGAAGCAGGGACCACGAGAAGCAGCTTCTTGAGAAGAAGACATAGGGGACAGCTCTGTGACTCCACAGTCGGCTGCGATCTCTTGGCCGCCCACCGAGAGCACAGGCAACGGTAGAAAAGACAGATCCACGGGGGCTTCATCAAAACCAGAGCTTCTGTGCATTGACACCGTCCAGAGGGAAGCCACGTGACGGGGAGACTATTTGCAGATCGTGAATCTGACTGATACCTAGAATATATAAAGAACCCCTGCAACTCCGTGACAGAAAAACAAACAGCCCTTTGAAGAAACTGACAAAGGACTTGAACAGACATCAATGCCAACGGAAATGCCCAAGATGCTCAACATCACCGATGGTCAGGGAAATGCAAACCTCAGCCACGGTGAGACCCCACTGCACACATGTTAGGAGGACCGTCGTAAACAGTCACAGAGAAAACCGGGAGAGGACACAGGTTGGGGAGGGCAGGGAGAAGCTGGGACCTTCTGCTGTGGAAGTGCAGCCTCTGTGGAAATAGTTTGGCGGTGCCTCAAAAAATTAAACGTAGAATTACCACATGATTCAGTAATTCCTCTTCTACTTGTATACCCCAAAGAACTGAAAGTGGGTACGCACCCATTCAGCTGTGTGTACAGGTATGTGAAAGTGGGCACGCGTACCCATTCAGGTGTGTGTACAGATGTGTGAAAGCAGATGTGTATACCAGGCGCAGGGCAGGGAGAAAATTGGGGCACTGTTTATTGTGAATGTCCTTAATGCTGCTGAAACGCACACCCAGAAGTCCTGGAAGTGGTGGACTCTGTGTCGTGGTGCTTTCCCGCACACATGCCAGAAGCAGGTACCCACCGTGGAGCAGAGGGAAGGTACAGGAGAAGCAGCAGAGGACTTGGAGCATCACCCTCACCTAGTCTTGGGCCCCGGCCTTGCTGGAGAGCATGTGGCTGCCACGGACACCTATGGCCAATTGGTGGCAGAAAGTCGCTGCCCGAGGGTGCGGGGGCAGTAGGTCTGGGGCGGTGGCTGACTGGGTGGCAGGAGCTCTGTCAGGTGTGGGCTGGCTGCGGTGGGTCCCCAGGAACTGCCCACCATGTGGCTGGGCCTGGGGGTCAGAGCTGGTCCACAGGAAGGGGCCTTCGGGGGCGAGAGCCCTGCAGTGAGCAGTGAGCCCCTGGCGCCCCTGCCACTGGCAGCTGTGCCGGAGGAGGGACAGGGCACATGGGACCAGGAAGAGAAGCCTCTTCCTCTGCTGAGCCAGGAGTGTGTGAGTGTGTGTGTGTGTAGGAAATGATTCACACCCAAGTGCCGACATGCGGGTCGAGCAGGCAGCCCCAGGGTTAAAGGAGCCCAGAGGAGGAAACGGGTGGGGCCTTGGGAACAGGAGGTGCCCTAGGAGCCCGCAGCAGGCCAGCCACACCTAGGAGAGGGCTGCCCATGGGAGAAGGGGGACTAGAAGGAGCAGTGGACGGGCCTACAGTCTGGTTCACCAGGTCCAGCCTTGTTTCATGAAGCCTGGGGTACCCTCGAGGTGGAGGACAAAGAAGGACTTTCCTCCAGGGAGTGTGTGTATGTGCACGCACACACGTGCATGTGTGTTCACGTGTGTGCATATATCTCTGTGTGCATGTGCACACATGTGTACACATCTCTCATTTTCCATTTTTTTATCTTCCCGACCCTGAGAATTTCCACAAGTCTCCCGCCCTTCCCCAGGCTGCACTTGGAGGGACACATGTGCACACACACACATGCACACACATAGTGCATGCACACGTGCACACATACGGTGCATACACACATACACACACAGTGCATGCACACGTGCACACACACTCGAGCGAGCACTCCTGACAGAGCACCTCGGCCCAGCAGGAAGCTGGCCTCTGGGAAACTGCAGGCCCCACCTTTGGCACAAAATCACGTTTCTGTTGCTGCTCATTCAGGGGAACAAAAGTGGGGGCGGGGTGGGGGCGGTTCTCACTCTGAAGAGCAGACTTTGCCCCATGTGTCCAGTACGGTTGAGGGCCTGTCCTGGCGGCTCGCATCCCAAGGTCTGGAGGGCTTAGGTCAGACATCTGCGACCTTAGGTGTCTCTGCTGGTCTGGAGCAGCCACACTCTAGGCCGGCCTTTCTCCCGGAGTCCTGGGCCAAGATCAGGATGTTGTCACATGACAGAGCCTCAGCTGTCACCCACCAAGCTGGCTGAGTGAAGGGGGCTGGTCCCAGTTGCTGGGGAAACCTGTGAAAATACAGGTTTCCGGCCAACCCTGGCACCTTGGGGTCAGATGAGGGCACTGAGCTGCCTGGAGCGAGTGGACCAAGGGCACCAGGATGGTGGGAGGCCCTAGCGGGTGCTCGGTGAGCAGCAGGGCTGCCCTGACCGGGGCCGTGGGAAAGTCTGCGGGTGTGTGCCGACCGGAGCTCGGGGTGAACAGCCGTGTGACTTTGTTGATGAGACAAAATAACAGATGTGGACTTTGGCTGCAGTGAGGAGAGGACACCGTGCCATTGTGTCCTTGCTCAGGCCCCAGATTGGTGCTGGGACCACAGTAACAAATGACTGCCAATCGGGGCCTCAAAGAGCAGAAGCCTCCTCTCTCGTAGTGCTGGGACCAGGCATCTGAGTCTGAGCTGACTCCTTCTGGGGCTGAGGGGACTGTCTTCTCCACGCCTCTTCCTGGTTCCAGGTGCCGGCTGGCGCTCTGTGGCCTGTGGCTGAATCGCTTCGGGCTCGGCCTCCCATGGGTCTGTGTCCAGGTCACCCACTCCTTCTCTTACAGAGACACCAGCTGCAGGGCATAGGGCACCCCAAGGCAGGACGCCTGAGCCTCAATTTGATCACATCTACAAAGGCCTGAATTCCCAATAAGGTCCCATTCACAGGTTCCAGGCATTCAGGCTTCAGGCTAAGCTTTTGGGGAGCACAGTTCCACCCACAACTGGCTCAGTGTGCAGAGGGGTCTCCTCGAGGCCTGGCCACGAGGGAGGGTGGGGATGGACAAGTGAGGGCCCGGGGGGAGGGGCCTGCCTGGTGACAGGGCTGGGGATGAGTCAGAGGAGGGGGAAGGGCAGTTGCCTGTACAGGAGGCTCAGAAAGAAGAGTTAGTCATTGCCTCTGCGTAGTTGGAGGAGAGGGTTTATTTTCAGTTCCTCTAAAACACAAAAGCAGTTCCAGAAACTTGGAAGGTACTAGAAAGTGGAGCTTGACTTATTCCATAAACAGGCTTTTTTTTTCCCCACAAGTTTCACTTCCTGACAGTGGAGCGGGCCATTTTGCAAAGTAGTGAGTTCCCCAGGCCCAGAAGTATTCAAGCAGGGCCTGTGTGGAGATTGCTCAGGGATGCTGTGGAAGGGACCTCTGAGGTCCCTGCCAATCCCAGGCCCCTGTTACTTGATGAGAACTTGAATTTCAAAGTGTAACGTTCCTGGGCCTGTGCCTACAACAGGCCCCCCACCCTACCCCAGGCCCTATGCACTTGGTCCGGTCTCTGGGATAGGGTCAGGCTGGATGTCAACCTCCCACACTTCCCCCCCTGCTCCTTCTCTTCGGCTGCCGGTGCCGACTGCAAAGGCCGCCTGACGGTCGTCATTTCTGCTGTGATACGGGAGCAGGTCCCCTCCAGCCAGGGCTCCTCTCTGGGCCTCGCCTCGGCCCTGCTCTGTGGTGGGCACTGGGGGGCATTCTTGTAGATGAGGCCCTCTGGACCAGCCCAGCTGCCGGGAACCGGATTTCCCCAAAGGTCCCTGCCCAGCCCGAGCCTCCTTTCCAGCTGGAGGGACGGCCGGATGACCCCATGCTCCCCGAAGGTCACTTGGTCAGGTTCAAGCCCACTCCCAGCAGCTCCTCCTGCCACCAAGTGGCTGGCTGCCCACCCCCCAGCCCCCTTGCTTGTGGACCGAGGCCGCTGCAGCTGTCCGGAGAGGAAATGACACTTGAGCCGATAGTTCCCCTCCCAGAGGAGCTTTGGGAGAAGCAGCTGAGGGGACCTGCTGCCATGTCCCCGCCCTCAGGACTGGCGTGGGTAAGTCACTGCCTGTGCGTTTCCCCCGGGGAGAGGGGAGCAGAGGGCGGCACACACTCATTACTGAGGACCTCCCCCAGGCTCAGGCTGGGTGCCTGCAGCTGGCCCCTGCCACCTGTCACTCTGGAAGCGGAGGCTCAGAGACATTGAGCAACTTGTCTGAACTCCACCAGCTAATAATTTAGCCAACCTGGGACATCCATCCAGGGCTGTGTGACTCCCGCAGCCCGGCTCTTGCTGTTCCATCTGGCCCAGGAGGGGACGATGATGTCTTCCCACAGCTGGGTCGCCCGCAGGTCTGTGCTGCATGGCGGGTCCTAGTCACTCAGTCGAAATGCTGAACAAACGGTCTGGTGCTCCCCGTGGACACAATGGCAGAGAGCTGATGGCTCTGGCCCAAATGCCCCCTCTGCCCCCTGGCCCAGTATCTCCCTTTGGGGGGGTGACCTTGAAAACAGTGACCCTCTCTGTCCTGCTTTGGACAGAGTCTCCGCGTGGTGTCAGGACAGCAGCTGGGGATTACCAGCGCCCTGTCGCTAGTGGGCCGTGCGCCAGGTCCCCAGCACGGACGTGTGGGTGATTGTCAGCCACACGTGTGCGAAGAGCTGCCCCCATGGAACGTGTACAGACGCGCCCCTTCCCCCGGCCTCCGCTACCAGCCCCGAGGGTGGCTCCCCAGATTCTGCTCGGGAACGGTGGCCGATGGGGGGCTCTCGCCTTGTGTCCTGGCTGTGGGTTTGTGTCATGTGGCCATGTGCAAAGAGCCTGAATATGGATCTGTGTCATGTGCACAGCCGATGCTCCCTCTCCCTGGCGGTGGACACCCACATCCTGCGCACTGTGGCTGCCACGCCTGCAGTGCCTCTGTGGTGAAGGTCTTAAGTGGGACCCTCCGGGGGGGGTTGGAAGCCCTCTGGCGTCTTGGTCCGGGAACTGCTGTTGAGTTTCCATTCACAGAGGAAAACCGGCATCTGCGTTTTCAAGGGACTGAGGTTGGGGGCCCTCCCTGCTGGGAGGGTGGTCCCAGACCTGGGACACTCAATACCACCCAACAGGGACCCCCGTTTGGGTGGCCAAGCCCAGACTGCCCACTGTGATTCATGTGGGGGCAGCTCTTCCACATCTTGGCCTCATTTGTTCCTGCGCCCCACGCATACCAGCGGCCACCCATGTGGTGTCTCCTGGGCATCCCGGGTCCCTCGCACCTGACACAGCCTCTGGTCTGGCCTCCCTGGCCTTTTGAACCTCTGCAGGTGCTCAAAGCCACGGCCCAAGCTGCTTGGGAGCCTGTTAGGTCCGTATGGATGGATGTGGGTGTGTTGGGTCCCCGTGCCAGCAACTCCATTGACATCTGGGGACCTCGGCAGCCCGCTGCACCTGTGTGTCCCGTGGAGAAGTGGGGGCTGTGGAGAGGCTCCCATGGGGGCTCAAGAGGGTTAAGGGAGGCAATAACACAGGCGACGCTCGGGGTAGAGTCCCAGCACACTGCCTGCCAGACAGTACCGCGGCTCCTTTGTCCTCTGATTTCTCCTCCCCTCCCCCCGCACGGCCGCCGGCGTGCTGTGATGGGTGCCCCAGCGGCCCCTCTATTCCTCTCCTCTCCCTAGTTCTGCAAGTGGGGACTCCAGCACAGAGTGGGGGGCTGTCCTGCCTGGTGGGCTGGTGCAGCCTCAGGAGACACACCTCCGGTCAGGGGTTGAGGACCACGAGGCGGCGTCAGGATGGGACAGTGGTGGGACAGGGAATGGCGGTGCCACGGAGAGGAAGCTACTGAGATACTCACCACTGGCTTTATTTATGACTTAGGGTGCTTGCGGGGTCATTGGGGTGTAGCTGAAGGAACTGGTGACCAGACAGACAGCTGGGTGGCCGGACTAGGCCATGGAGGGGAAGGGCTGGCGTTCACTCGGCATCTGTCATAGGCCCAGCACTGCGCCCAGAAGGGCAGGGTGGGGAGCTGGCACGTGGTGGCCCGTAGCGCCTGCAGAATCTTCCGGGTCCCAGTGGGGAGAGGGTGGGCAGGATGGAGTGGGGGGACTTTGAAACTTGAAGGCCCATGTCCTTCTTGCACTCCTGAGAAGGGGAGAGAGAAGGTGCACCCACACTCACTGGGCTGGAACTCCGACTGGGACATATCTGGGGGTCCGCCCTTGCTCCAACAGCTCTAGTGGCCCCTGTTACCTACATCTGTGAGGAAAGCACGCAGCAACGTCGGGGACATTTTACAGCGCACACTCACATACCTGTCCCTTAGATTCTGCCTTTAACACCGGACGAGGCCGCCTTCACCAGACCGTCCACCTAGCCAGCCTTCCGTCCAGCCACGCGTCCACCTTATTTTGATTTTTGGTGCATTGCGAAGTAAGTCGTGATCATCCTTATGACCTGTGAAGAGGTGGACCTTGCCAGCCCATCATCATGGCCATCTTTCTCCCCGAGCCCCGAGGCAGCCGGGGAAACCTGCCAGCATCACACCTGTGGGCAACTGACTGGGTTGGCCTGCCCACTGACCGCTATTTGTCCCTGCCGTCCTGTGTGGCAGCAAAGGGCGGTCGAGGCCCCTCTGGCTCCCCAGGGAGGAACAGGTTACACTTATCTGAGAGGTTCAGCCAGTGGTGTGCACGGCCCTTCAGCTCTGCGCTCGGTGACATCATGCTGGCAGCTTGTCGGTCGTTGGCCATCGTGAGAGTGTACACCGCGGCCGTGGGTAACACCGAGCTTCCCCACCCCTCCCCGCCCCTGCCCACCAGAGCGGGTTGTTAAGGAGGGGCTCTGACTGAACGGAGCTCAGCCCTGTGTGAAGATCTTGTTTTGTTTCCGGTCAGTCCCCGTCCTGAGTGTCAGCCCTGGGGCTCAGATCTACAGGCCTGCAGATGCAGGGGGAGGCTTGGAGGCCTGCAGGGCGAGCAGTGGTCATGGCTGTGTGGCGTTCTGGACGGCTGAAGCTTTGCTGGCAGGTGGCATGAGAGGGTGGGCGCTAGAAAGTGGCGCGCTTCTGCAGGAAGGGGGACGTAGGTGCTGAGATTCTAAGTCCCTGGTTGGACATCGCTGTGCTTTTCCTGGATAAGAGGTGACTCAGAATCCAGTAGAAACCTCTCACTGCTGGGCCTCGCCCAGCTGGCTGGCCCAGGGGACTGTGAGTACCATGCAGGCTCCTCACCAGGGGTGGGGGTGGGGGCGGGGGTAGGGCTCTGTGCGGGGCCAGATGTGCCCACAGCAGTGATTCACTGGCCCAGAATGTCCACGTTGACCTACTGGAAAATGGTGGCCCGGCACTTGGACTTGCACGCGGGTCTGTTTCCCTCTTGCGAGATGGGTCGGCCCCCGAGGCCGTCCCCTGCCCCGTCCTGCCCTGCGGGCGGTGCAGCTCCAGAGGTGCGCTCACTCGCTTGGGCAGAGCTGGCAGGCCTGGGGCCAGCTCTGTGGTCTTGTGGATGGGACTCGCCATGGAGACCTGGACGCCATGGTCCCTGAGGCCAGTGCAGACGTGGCCCTGTCTGGAATGTCCCCACCCTGCTCCTGAGAGTGAGAAACCTCTCTCTGCTGGAGAACAGCTGTACTGAGGTGGCCCATCTGGGGAGTGTCGACCGAGGGCCGGGGGGGTGTGATGCCCTTTGCGTCCTCCCTCCTCCGGAGGGCGCCCCTGCCCGCGCAGCTGCAGTCCGAGGTGAGGGGGTGCTCATTGCCCCAGAGGCCTTGGGCCGTCTTGTCCCTGTCTCTCTGGCCAGTTTCCACACTGGTTCTGGAGTCATCCAGGCATCTCCTGGGAGACTGCCTGTCCCCAGATGGGTAAAGCATGGCTGCCCAGGTCCCCCAAAACCAAAGAGACACGTGGGGGCTTCCTCTGGCTTAAGGGGCACCCCCGTATAAACAGTCCATGGGAAGCTGTGTGGGCCCCTAGGCCCCTGGGCTGGGCAGCCTTTGTCCTTTGTCCTGGTCCCTCTCCTCACATAGCCCAGCTAGAGCAGGCAAACCCTGGCAAGGGTTGCTGGCTGGGCCAGTCATGGCGAGTGACTCATGCTGGGGGTGACGGGGAAGGGGACAGATGGGTGCGTTAATAGCAAACCCATTCAATCCTCAGGCCACTTCACACGGGGGACAATCAGCTCATTGAGGCTGATTTGGCTGCTGGCTGGCTCCAGCCCCCATTCGGGGTGGGGACATTTCATTATCCAGGAAAGCAACACCAGATTGTCATGGGGGGGCCGGCCCGTGCGCCTTCTCTTCCTGCCTCCCTCCCACGCAGAGCGCTCCGTTCCCAAGGCTTTGAGTCGAGACAAGAGTAGAGACTGCACCTCAGGTACCGTGGCCACCCTCTCCTTTGGGGGTCGCAGCTGAGGGGTGCCTCTGGTGACACACGGCCTCCTCTCAGTTCATGGTGGGCTGGGAACGAGGTAGAAAAGTCCAGCCCACAGGATACATGCACACATTCAGGTGACCCACAGGGAGGCCCCACATGCTGTCCTGGGTCACTTTGTCCACGAGACAGTGTGTCAGGGCGTCTGGTGAATGAGCCCTGTACTTTCTTCTCCGTCCTTCCATGGAAAGGCCAGGGGCTGGGGATCTGCCAGCTCACATTCTGTCCCTGAACACCTGTGGCTTCCCTGCTGAGGCCGCAGAGGGCAGGCACGGGGGCTGGCAGAGGTGCCCGGCCTTCTCCCCTCTCCCTCTGACCCTGGGTTTACCCTCTAGGGGAAGTCCTGGAACACCCAGAGGTCCTCGCGCCTCTGGCTGAAGAGGGAACAGAGCTCAGGTTGCCTGGACACTTGCCACCTCCCCGATCTCATGCTTCTAGAACAGTCTCTGGCTTCGCAGGCTGGTTTCCGGGACATTTCCTCAGAGTGACCGTTTCCAAGCCAATTCTCGTCCAGAGTCTGTTGTGTTCCCATAGTCAGATTTCAGCCTTTGCTGGGGACCCATGGGCGATGACTGCCCACCCCCCAGGAGCCCCTCCCCCAACACTGCCTGTGGGGCCAGTGTGTCAGCCTTCTCAGCAGAGAGCTGCGGGTCATGCACCTCCGCACCCTCTCTCTGCCTCTCCCACCAGGGAGAGAGCAAAGTGGGGAGCCTCTTCCTGGGGCCAGTCAGGCTGACCCTAATTGATTCTCCCTCTACCCCTCTTCCCCCTTCCCTCTCCTTTCCTATCTCTATTTTAGACTGGCCAAAGATTGAGTAAGCAGCAATGGCAGGCCCTGGGCTCCCTCTCACCGGAGGTATTCAGGGGTAGGGCATGGAGGGGGATTCCAGCTGGGCTGTGGTGCAGGGTGAGCCTTGAAGGCCCCCTGAGAGGGTGCAGGGGTGGGAGGATCTGCTCCCTTCCCCTCCCGTGTCGACCCCTGCCACTCTGAATTCCAGCCCTCTTTCCTCCCTGTATGCTGAGTGTCACCAGGATGGTGGGCAGGGGCATTGTTAGGTCACGTGGCCACAATCCAAGGTGGCCGTTGGGCGGGCAGCTCCCCAGAGACGACGTCACCTCGGTCACTGTGGTGACTTTAAAAATAAGTGTGGCCTCAAAGGGCCCGCTGCTCTGCTCCGATGCTATTGTTCCCGCTGACGTGGAACTGGGGCAGGCTGGTGACTCAGCCCTGTCCCCACACTGCAGCAGTGGCGGACAGCCGCCAGCCTCCCAGCCTGTGGAGCCGGGTGCCCGCAGGAGAACAGTGGCAGGGAGACCAGGACACTGAGGGCCCCTGGGGACAGCCTGCCCTGCCAGGTAGTGGCTTAGCCAAGTCTCCTGGAAGCCCCTGGAGAGGAGTCCGCAGGCTGGCGTGGTGGCTCGCTGCTTCGAGGCTGGGTTGGTACCCAGCTGGCCCATCCTGAGAGGCCCCTTGTGTGACTTTGCGGAGTCACTGGAAGGACCAGTGGCAGTCTCCCATCAGCCAGGTGTGTGGGGACACTGAGCGTCCCCCCACCCCTCTCTGGACCCGAGGCCTCAGAGGGCTGCTGGGACGCTGGGGACTTGAGCCTGTCCCAAAGCCCCGTTTTGGGGGCCGCAGAAGGAGCACAGGGCTGTGGGACTATGTTGGGTGGGGATGATCGGGGGTAAAACCTGAGTCACCGAAAGAAGCATGTCTGGGTGATAACTCACCAAGCCGGTGGGGGGGCCCAGACTTCTGAGTTTGCTGACCAGAAGCCCATTGGACGTGCCAGTAAACAGGCGACCGGGCCATAAGCCAGGGCTCCTAGAGTTCCGGGTGGAGGGAAGCGGGCAGCCAGTCAGGGGGCTTTGCAGGGACTCAGGAGGGAGAGGATGGCCGTGGGGTGAGCGCCGGCTAACTTTGGAGGCATTTGGGGAGTTGTTACTAAATACAGCCGTTGTTAAAGTTTTAATGATATATGACGTAAAGATATATTGCTTACGTTTTATAAAGTATGTCATGTTTACAAAATTATACATAGATTATTATTTTAAATTGAATTATAAAGTCACCACGTGATTCCGCTTCTGGGTGAATACCCGAAAGAATGAAAAGTAGAGCCTCAGGGAGGCATGTGTGTCCCCGTGGTCACAGGGGCCAGGAGGAGCCTGGAAGTGCTGTCGCCTGCTACGGCACGGATGGGCGTTATGCTCCCTGAAAGAAGCCAGAGCCGAAGGACAGATATTATACGGCCCCACTTAGAGAAAGTTCCTAGAGTCAAATTCATAGGGGCAGAACGTAGAAGGGAGGTGGCGGGGGGGCGGCGGGAGTTGGAGTTTCGTGGGGACAGAGGGTCGGTTTGGGGCCATGACGATGCTGGTGATGATCGCACAACGTGAATGTGCCTAATACCGCCCAGTGACACTTACAAATGGTTAAAACGGTACGTTTTCTATTCTCACTGTCATCAAGAAAGGCACTGCTCTACTAGGAAACTGAGTTATACGTGAGGCCCATATCATAAATTCAGTAACTGACACATGCCTGTGTGGGAAACAGAGGTGGTAAACATGCACCACACGCTCCCTTGGCGCTCTGCCAGGCGCCCTTCGCACGGGCGCCTCTGTGCCGTGGACATGCCACGCAGTGGCGGCTCCTGCATGGCCCTTCCCAGCTCCGTCTCCCAGGGTGTCACATCGGTAGCTCAACCTCCGCCAAGGGCACGTATGCCACAGAAAAGGCAGATGCTGCAAGTCAGGCGGTGTTTGTCCCTCACCCCAGTGCTGGTGCTAACACGGGAGGAGGGGCTTGGGCTGGAAGCAGGCTGCTCCCTCCCCACGTGGGGGAGGGAGAGACTTATGGGTGTAGGGCTGGGGCCAGGAGACAGGACTGGGGGTGACACACAGACATCTGGCTGGAGCACCTGCCTGGGTGGATGGCAGTGCCATTTATGGAGAAGGAGGGCCCAGAGAGCTCTCGGGCTGGGGGAGGTCCAGCAGCTGACGGCTCCAAGGTTCCGGAGCTCAGGGAAGCCCTACTATGTGCCAGGCACAGGCATTGCTGAGATCATGTGGCCTCTGTCCTGGAGGAGCCCAGGTCTATGACAAAGCAGATGAGCCACTTATGGTGTGTCCAGTCCAAAAGCACAAAGTGGCTGGGCCCTCAGCCACTGTCCTCCCTCCGCTCCCCAGGCTGCATGGCGCTGTGTGGACGCAGATGTGCGTGCCAAAGGGCTGTCTCCGCCCCCGTTCCCTCCCTCCCTCCCTCTTTTCCCATGCTTTGCGAGCTCCCTCCACCCGGGCTTGACCTGTGGGTCTCTGATCAGCCTGACCAGAAAGGCTCGAACTGGATTTCACACCGTTCTTTTCTGCCCACCCGTGGCACCCAGCATTTCTCACTCAGACTTGCTCTGTCCCTCAAATTCTCTCAGGACTGCCACCTGTGGGACAGCCTCAGTTTCCTGGGACAGGTTCTGTGGCACGTTAGACACCTTTACGAGATGCAGCTTTGACACAAGACAGTGACTCAGATGGGGCCTTGAGGTCTGTATTCGTGTCCTGGAGCCTCTGTGACAAGGGACTGCGCCCCAGGATCGGAACATAGCAGAAATGGGCTCTCTCCCATTTCCGGAGGCTGGACTCCCCTAGTCAGGGTGCTGGCAGGGCTGTGCTCCCCCTGAAGGCTCGAGGGGAGAATCCTGCATGCCTCTTCTGGCTTCTGAGTCCCAGTGTTCCTGGCTTGCGGCTGCATCACTCCAGTCTCTGCCTCCGACTTCCTGAGGCTCCCTCTTTGCATCTCTGTGTCTCCTCAGTGTTATAAGGATGCTCTCGGTGGGGGGGTGGGCTCACCCCCACCAAGAGGGCCCACCCTAATCCGAGATGATCTGATCTGGAGATCCTTGTCTTCCTGACTTTCGCGAAGACCCTTATAGCAAATCAGGCCCCATTCCGAGATTTGGATGGACCTGGCTTTTGGGGGGCCAAGTCTCATGGTGGACCGGTGAAGCAGGCGGCCCCTCCAGTGGCCCTCTATTTGCACCTTCTCCCATGGCCTCAGGGGACCAGGCCATCCCAGAAGGCAGAGGACTTGCAGTTGTATTTTTCTTGCTAAATTTCAGCTCATTTTCCTTCCATGTGGCTGCTGCTCATTTTATCTGCCCAGGGCCGCTGCCAGCGTCACTTGCTCAGCCCCCGGCCCTGCCTGCTCATGCCCTGGGAAAGGGGGGTGGGAGCCCGCACCACCCTACAGGGATCAGGCCTTGTTAAGGTCCTGGAGCCCCAGATTGGACACAGCCATCAGAAGTGATCAAAGGCTGGGGCATGATTAAAGGCTGGATGATTTAAGCCGAGAAGGAGAAGGCCAAGGAGCGACCGGCTTGTCTTCTGTTTGGAGAAGGTAATTATTAGTTGAAGGGTGGTGCCCAGCTGTTTCCCATCTCCTCCGAGAACAGGGGAAAAAAGAGGAAATAAATGATGTACAATTAGACCGGGTGGTTAGATACAAGGGTGGACTTCCGGGTTGGCAGTGTGACCGAGTGCCGGGTGGGGTTTCTGGGGGGAATGCAGGCAAGCCCCTTGGCAGTAGGCGTCCAGCCTGGTCTCAGCGGCCCCAGTGGTTAAAGTGGAACAGGGCCATAGGCAGGTGGCGGACTAGAGGGGCTCTGGAGCATACCTGCCAGCATGGGACCCTTTTTTGTGTCCTAGGGTCCTAGGTCAACACCCTCCTGCCATTGTCCTCTGGGTTCCCCTTGGGGAGCATTTTGATGAGGCGTGCACCCTGGCTAGGCTCCCCAAGGAGATACGCCTAAGTCTATTTAGCTCTGCTGTGAATGGCCGTGAAATAGTACACAATAAGCCAGCCCTGTGCTGGTCTGGTAGAGCCCTTGCCCGCCCTCGGGAGAACAATCCCATGGGTGTGTCTACACTCACCAGGTGTTTTTTATGAAAACACTGGAGAATAATGCTGTGGCCAGGCTGGAGACCATCCGGGACACCCCGCACCTTCCCAGGCAGCTGTGACGTTAGGCTGTTTCTTAGGGGTTGGGAACCACCGGACTCCCAAGTTTGGGGTGGGCAGGTGTCCCACATGGTTGGGCTGTTGGGCAGACCCAGGCTCTGGTGTTCAGACAAGAGATGCCCGGCTGGTGTGGAAGACGCCTGGGGGCCATTCCTGACAGCAGCGACTCTGCTTCTGAAATGCGGGCACCCAGGCCGACGAGGGTGTGTGCGCCTCCGAAATGTCTGTGGTTTTGCAGCTCCGTGTCCACAAACTCGCTTGGTTGAAAATAGTTCGAAATATCCAAAGCATGAGGGAGGGAGTGGCAGCTTTCCTTAAAAAGGAAGAACTCAGTCCTATCTACTGAAGCAGCCCACCCAGCCTGGTGCGTTCTCAGCAAGAGACTCGGAACCACAGGGAGGCAGGGAGGCCTCAGCATCCCCTGCACATCAGAACCGGGTGGGGGTGGGGGGGTGGCGACCAGTGTGTGTGTGTGTGTGTGTGTGTGTGTGTGTGTGTGTGTGCAGCAGTGACAAACCTGAGAACTAGGAGCTCTGGGCACTCTCGTTCCACACTGTCCACCAGCTCAAAGGGTCTTATTCTGTGCTGTGAATTCTCCCACTGCCCCCCCGCCCCCCCGCCCGACTATTGGCAGAGGCCATGGGTCTAAGGTAGTGAGAGGGAACAGGCAGGAATGTCTAAGAGGCTCACCAAGGGGTGTGGAAGAGATTCCCCCTACCCAGATGTCAGTCGCAGACCTGGATGGCCCTTCCTGGGGACTTGATCCTGTTGTTTCTCAAGTTCCAGCCCATCCTCTCCTCCCAGCCCCTAGGACCTACTGGCCTGGTAGGTTATAGGGTTTTAATCAATGCTTGTTGAAGGGATAGGGATGCGTAGACATTAACTGCCGTGGAACTTAGGGCCCCAGACTGGGAGGGGAGCAGGAGCCCCCCCCCCACAGCCTTCTCCCCAATCTTAACTCCTTATGTAATAACTACGGGAGACCAGGTCTGCTCTGCCTTCCAAAAGCCGCTTATTGTGGGGGGTGGGGAGAGCACAAGTCCGAGGCTCTTCTGAAAGGGCTCTCCGTCCTCGCCTCAAGCCCCCGCTTGGCCAGCGCCTTCTGTCATCTGTCCCCGCGGGCGCTACAGCCACCCTGGGTGGAAGCGTGGGGGTGGGGAGTCACTGAAGGGGGGGGTCCCCCCTCCAGGCCACGTGACTCTTGCGCTAGCCCCTCGGCTCTTCGCCAACAACAGGCCGGGATCCTGTGGGCAGCCAGCCCGAGCGCTTAACCCTTGCAGGCGCTGAGCGCGGGAAGGCAAAGGCAGCCAACTTTGTTTGCTTGCGTAAATAAAACCTCCCGCAGAAGGAACTCTGCGCCCCAGGCCAGGGGAATGATGTCTTCCCTCCCACCCCCTTCGGCACCGCCCCCACGACTCCACATCCGCCCACATCTGGCCGCAGCAGGGCGTTGGGGGAAGGGGGCTGGCCTAGTCCACCGCTGACCCCTGGGCGTGGGCCGGCGGGGACGCAGGGGGGCACTCGGTTCGGACGCCCAGAACTCGGGCTGTCCCTCGGTGGCATCTTTCGCCCCCCGCCCCCCACCCAGGGTCCCAGCCTTGACAGGCGGGCGGAGCAGCCAGTGGAGCCGGGGAGGCCGGGCCACAGTGCGGGGGAACCTGATCCGCCCAGGAGGCGGGGGCGGAGCGGGGCGGGGGCGCCAGGAGCGGGAGGCCGGCGCCCGCCCGCCTCCCCCATTCATTCAGCAGAGCCCGGGGGCCGAGGGGCTCCGCGGCCAGCTCTGCTCGGCAGGACCTCGGGCGCGGCGCCCCAGCCAGCGCGCAGGGCCGGGGCCGGCCGGGGCGCTTCCTCGCTGCCGCCGCCTTCCGCACTTCGCGCTGCCCGCGAACCACCATGTCCGACCCCGCGGTCAACGCGCAGCTGGACGGGATCATTTCGGACTTCGAAGGTGGGTGGGTGCCGCCGCCCGGCCATGGGAGTGCTTGGGCTGGACCGGTGCGCGGAGGGGGAGGCGGGACCCCCTGATGGGGCACCCTCCCGCTGCGCGCCCCCTGCCCCGCCCCGCATTGCCTGCGCAGAGGACCCAGTGTGGGGACAGCTGCCGCCTGGGTTTCCTTCCTTTTATTGTTTGTGTGCGCTGAGCGACAACAATCTCCTCAAGGGCTCACGGGGCTTCCTCGTAACACCGGGCGGCGGGCATGCAGTTTCCCTCTCGGCTGTTGCTCAGCCTTCTCCCTCGGGCGTTCTGTTGCTCAGCCCCCTCCCTCGGGCACTCTGGTGGGCCTTCGAAGGCCACTCAGCCCTGCTGAGGGTCGGGGGAGCTGGGGAGTTGGTTACCCGCCCCCCGCCGGGGAGGACAAGCCCCTCCCCCACACCAGTTCTGGCTTGGGCTGAGCTGAATTTGGCTGGGGAGGGCCGCCGAGTGGACACCGCGAGGTCTTGGGGAGGGTGCCCCATCGTCTCCCCCGCAGGCTGGGGGACATCCTCAGCCGTCTCCCACAGTCAGGCAGCGTGGGGAAGAGGGGGTCTGCGTGCGAGCAAGGAGTGCACTTGGGTCCCCTCCCCTCCTAGGGGTTTACGGAGTGTGGAGAGACTTGGTGCCTCTCCCTGTGAGTGCGTCCCTCATCCCGGCTTTGGGTGTGTGTGTGTGTGTGTGTGTGTGTGTGTGTGTGCACACCCGCTTGTGCTTTCGTGAGCCCTCGTGACTGCCTGCAGGCTCCGCGTCCTGGGGAGTAAATACAGCGGTCGGACGGGAAGCTCACACAATAGTCTCCAGCACTTGGGGCCGGATTTCGAGGGGCGGGCCTGCCTCTGCTGGGACCTGGAGCCCCCGCCCCTCCCCTCCCCTCGGAGGGGCTCCCAGGCAGCCTTGGGCAGAGCCCTCTGGTGGGCTGGTGTGGGGCAAGCTGGGCTGGAAGGAATTACAGATGGTCAGGTGCCAGGCGATGCCGGGAGGTTCTCCACCCATCATGAGCAGGACCAGGGCTGGCATCTGGGTGTCCGCAGCCCAATGGCCCATGTGCCCACCCGGGTTCGGCCCCAGCTGGCCATCCACAGCCGCTCCTCTCTCTACCGCGCTCCCAGAGGTCCGAGGGTGGGCATTAGCCCATCGGGAGAGGCTGCCCCCTTCAGGTTTGCCCAGGTGGACGCCCTCCTGGTGACCAGGGGAGTAGGTCTCCTGGTGGTCTCTGAAGCATCGTGCTGGTGGCACCATTTGTGAGGAGGAGTGTGATCTGCTGGGCGCCCTGAGACAGGGTGGGGAGGTGGCGCTCTGGGGTCCTGTGGTCCCACAGCTGTCACAGTTCACGCCGTGTGGATCCTTAGTGCCTCTGCCTCGGGGCTGGTCCTCACCATGGAGGGCCCCATCTGAAGGTGCTGGCAGCCTCTGCAGGTGCCTCCCAGGCGGCTTCTTGACCTTCTAATGGAGTCAGAGACAGTGGCTCCTGGAGACCATCCCAGGGAACAGCGGGCAGTCCTGTGACTCCAGGGGAAGTTTCTCATTGTTAGGGAGCTCGGACCTGCCTTGTGCGCCCTGAGAAGTTCAAAGCACTCTGAGGATGGGGATTCAGGCACGAGAGCCCTCCCGGCTTCCCGGGTGGAGGTGTGCCTGAGTGTGAGTGTACCGGATTGGGGACCAGAAAGGCGGCCTGCCCCAGTGCCCCAGGGACTTGGAGTGGGCTGGCTGTTGGGGACTGACAGCCTTGGGTGCAAGGACATGGGAAGAAGAAGAGGGCATGACTCAGAGCAACAGTGCCTGGTACAGGGCAGGTAAAGGTCACCGCTGGCTAAGCACAGAAGTCCTGATGGAGGAGGAGGACCTTGTGGGGAAGTGGGAACTTGATTTCAGGAGGCAGGAGGAGAGTGTTCTGGTCTGGTCAGGAGGGCAAGCTGTGGAGGCTGGAATAAGCTGGTCTGTTAGGGGGCTGGGGCATGAGGAGGGGCCAGCTGGTGGCTGTGGAGGCCAGGAGTGCCGCCTGGAGCCTGGACTGTCCTGGGGAGGCAGCCAGAGTTAGCGAGATCTATCCAGAGGAGGCCTGGTCTGTTTCTGGGGGCTGCTCGAGGGGCCTTGGCCGCAGCTGCCTGCGCGGTGAGGGTTTCTGTAAGGCAGGGTGAGAGGGGGACCCGGGAGAAGCTGCCAGCGCCTCTGCAGCTGCGTGACCACGACCGGGCGCAAGCGAGGCCGGAGGACCTGCTCCCTCACGTTGACTGGGGAAGGATGGAGGCCCCAGGGGCCACTGCCTAAGCCGGGTGAGGTCTGAGCCGCAGTGCCCCTGGGGGTGGTTTTCATCCCAGTAGACTGGCATCCCACCACAAGGCCAAAAAGGGTGTTTCAGGGAAGTTGGGAGATAGTGGTGCTTTCCAGGTCAGAGCAGCATGCCTTGCAGGGCAGCCGGAGGCTCGCCGGGATGGGGTGTGGGGGGTGCTGGGGGCAGAGGGGCAGCTGCCTTGGGTAGGATGTGTGTGTAGAGCAGGCGCCCCACGTGCGGGGCACATCTGTCCCCTGCCCTGCGGGGCACCCATCTCTTTTTATCATCTTATCCTTGGCTTGTGCTCGCCCCTTGAGGACCCAGGTGATCGCTGTTCCTGAGGGCGAGATTAGTTCTATCACTGAGGTGGTGCCGGGATTCAGCCCATCTTCTCTTTTGGATGTGTCTGTCAAGTTCAGGCCCCGCCCCTGGGGACTGAGAGGGTGGTGGTACCCTCCATAAACATGACTGCTGCCCCCCACCCCACCCCGCCCCCACCTTGGCTTTCCCCTTACTGATGATCTGGGGGCTCTGTGGAGACCCCCCCATGTAGGGGCCAGAAGAGTGCTCTGTACTTCACCGTTGTGATCTTCTAGAGTCTCGTTCCCCGCTTTTCCTGGGACAAACGGGCCTAGAGGTGGCCTCGGCGCCACCCGTCACTGTCAGTGCGATGGGGTGGTGGGAGGGGTGGCCCTGTCCCCTCTCTGGCTGTGGGTCCCAGAGCCACAGTGGAGGCACTGGCCCTTGGACAGCGGGTCCTTCAGGGCACGCACGCCGAGCCCGTTATCACCCAGGCTGTCCCAGCTCGGGCCTTTGTGTAACAAAAGCCGCTCTGAGTGCCAGTGGTGGGCCCGCTCTCCGGGCGATGTTCGCTGTAACCACGTTTGCATGCGGAGGAAGAGTCCAGGAAGTCCTCGATGTTTGTAGAAACCAGACCAGGTGCTCCGGCCCCAGAGCCATGCGGTCACCTAGAGGATACCGGCCCTTCTGACTCCTCCAGTGTCTTCTCGGAGGGCCCTCTGAGTAGGCTCCATGCCCCGACAGGAGATGGGGGCAGGGAGAGGGTCCCCTGGGATGGACCGTGGTGCTGTGCACAGACGGGACACTGGCCCTGCAGCCAAGAGCTCTCCTAGGGTCCAACAGCCACGGAAGCATTGGCCTGGTACACTTCCTGTCCAGGACACGGGACCAGGAGGGGCAGACATGTACGCTCCAGGTAGCAGGAACATTTCTGTGATTGGCTTCACAGCTGGGCTGAGGGTCAGACCTAGGCCGAGGAGGAGGGGCAAGCACAGGACCCCCCCCACCACCACTGACTTTGTGGAGCAACAGTCAGGCTTAGGAGGGCGAGTGTACACTCCCTTGGACACAGTGTGGGTGGGACCAGCCTCAGTTCCCCCCTTGCTGAGTGGGGTTAGAAACCCCTCTGTCTGAGGGTGGTGCGGCACCGAGCCCAGGTCCTGCTCCAGGGGCCGTGGTGGGTGCTCGCAAGGGACAGGTGGGTGTGGGCGCCTGAATGTCGGGGTCAGGGGGATGTTGTGGCCCAGGCAAGGACCTGCCCGATCCCCCTGGGGACGAGGGGGCCACGTGGTCCACACTGCAGGATCCGAGTGCCCGTGGGGCCTGCCTGGGGTCCTGAGTCCGGCAGATACTCACACTCTCCCTGTCACGGAGGAGGCTGGGGTCCTGGGGTACCTTCTCAGGGGACATTGACCCAGCCTTGTCTACCATCCTCTGCATGCCAGGGCATCACAGGTGGGTGGACCACAGGCCTACCTGCAGGGCCCTGTGGGGACAGTGACATGGGCTCATGCTGAGCGACTTGACTGTGAGGACAGGGGTATGGTCAGGCCGCCTGCCTGAGGCTCTGCTGGCCCCCAGACTTCCTGAAAGGGCCTCAAGGCCGGGGCTGGTGTCTGGGAGGGCATCCAGCCTGTCCAGCACCTGTGCGAGCCCTGATCGTGCGGGTGTGGAGCCCGGCACCCAGCGAGGAGAGCGGTCCTGTCTCTGGCAGGGGGCGGGGAGAGCCATGTGGTTATCTCTTCCACTGGGGGCCAGTAAGCGCTGCAGCCCTTGGCCTTGAGCTCCATGGGGGCCTGGGCACGGGCCAAGGTCCACGGGGGCCCCTGTGCCTGGAAAACAAACCCACCGGCGTTGTTGCCCCGGGTCAGCAGCAGACACATGGTGCTGGCACATGGTGGGCACTTGCTTAGGCTGCATCTGTGGGGGCGGCTGCCCTGCTGGCCCCTCATGATGGAGGGTCACCAGGGGAAATACAGATGTGTAGATGGCATGCTTGCTATGTAGGAGTTGGGGGCTTCTCCCCCGCTTACTGTGGCCTCCACTTACCTGCTGGGAGACCATAGCCCTCCTGTCCTGATGTTGGCTGAGCAGAACGGGGTCCCTCCTCTTTCTCCTTGCAGGCCCAGAGGTCAGGGGAGGTCACAGTCAGAGGCCAAGGCCCCCCCTCTCCCAACTTGGTTCCCCAGCTGAATGCCCTAGGGCAGGTGGGCGAGCCTGCTTCTCCGAGAGAGCCCCCCCCCCCCACCCCGGTTTGGAGACCCCCGAGGGCAGGCCTGTGCTGTGACGGAACGGCAGGCTGTGTGCGGTAGACCCTCCAAGACCCGGTGGTGGGTGTAGAAAGGTGGGGTGGGGGGCTCCGGGCAGCTGGGGGCTCTGGTGGGAGCCGAACCCCAGGAAGATTCTCTTTTTTTTGATTCATCCCAGAAACCCAGCTGGGAAAGGAGTTCCTAGGTCTTGTCTTGACAAAGCCACTGAGGAACAGTGGTCAAACGGTGGCTTTCTTTCCAAAGCCCTCTCGGTTTTTCCCAAATTTGGAGGCTCTCCGAGTTGCGTGTGAGGCCGCACCGTCCGGAACTCTCTGGAGCACGGTCCCAGAAGCCTGAGGATTCGCGTTCCCTCGGCCGCAGTCCCGGCAGTTGGCCCCCAGACCCGCTGGCGCCCGGGGCCTTTCTGGGCTCGGCTGTTGGGTTTGGTTTGGTCTGGACGGAGCCCGGAGCCTCTGCTCTGCCCGGGCCAGGAGACAGACGTCCTAGAAACTCCAAGTTTGTTGTCATTTTTTAAGTGCTGCCAATGTCCAGAAACTTAGGGGGAGGGACAAGAGGAGAGCCTTGATGGGGGGGGGAGGTGCACACAGCCAGTCCCCCACGCCCACTCAGCCCCCTGTCTAGAGCCAGGAGAGAAGGGGAGGCTGCAGGGGAGGCCGGAGCCTGGGGTTAGGCTCTGACCTGCCTCTTCCTTCTGCTTGTCTGTGTCCAGCCTTGTTCCTGCGTCCCTGAGTCCCCTGCTGTCCCCGGCCCTGTCTCCCTTGGGCCTCAGGGCCAGCTGGGGAAGCCAACGCTGGCCCCCATGACAAAACCCAGAAAACCACGGGGCCTGGCCTTAAACTCATCAGTGTGCCCTCCCCACACATCACTTAGAGCTTCCTGTGTCCCTGTCCCCAAGGCCAGGTCAGACACATGGAGTAGTGTCCTGGGAGCCTGGTGAGGTAGGGGAGGGGAGGCAGGCCCGGTGTCCCCCCACCCCCTCCATTCCATTCCTGGGGCTGCAGCATCCAGGGACCATCTGACCGGGGTTTCCATGACGGTTGTTCCCTGGGTGCGGATGGGGCGAGGGTACCCCCAGGGCCTCAGGCCCGCTCCTGCAGGGGCTGGGGTGGGGGCGGCAGCTGTGTCTGTTGTGCAGCTTGGTCTTATTTTGACCAAGTGGGGGATTCCTGGGGGCCAGTGTCCCTTTCTTCGCTCTGCAAGGAGGGGTTGGAGCCCTAAGCCCTGGGCAGCTGGTGTCAGGTCTTCTCCTGATTCCGTGATTCTGAGTCTGGCCCCCCCCCCCCCAGCCTCTCCCTGCCCTGCAGACAGCGGATAGCGCTGCCTGTGATGGCCATCTTTGCTGCTGGGTTTCCTGCTGTCCCTGGTGCAGGGTGGGGGGTCCATGCACCACCTTGTGGGTAGCCACAGCTGAGGGTCCCCCGGGAGTGAGGAGGGGCCCCCAGGCCACTGACAAGCCCCACTCTGCCTGAGGGAGGTAAACTGAGGGACCCTCATCACCTTTTCTTTTTGACGGGAAGAGCCAAGCCCCCAGCAGGCAGGGTGAGCCTGGTGTAGGTCCAGGCCTCTGCCGTCACCCCTCCCCAAGGCTCTCCTGGGGGGTTGGAGATACCTGTGGCATGACCATCCAAGGCCTGGTGGATCTCTATGGTCTCCCAGGCAGGGTCTCATCCTGTGCCGCCGCCGGCCCCTCCCTGGGTGCGGGAAGCTGGCTCTGAGCAGGGTGGGGTGACCCACTGTCCACGCAGAGGGTCAACTTCCCTGAGAGGCCGGGCCCCTGCCCGCTGTCCCCTGCAGACCGCTGTTAGCTGCAGTAAAAGCATGCAGACGGGCCTTCTGTGCTGCCCCGCCGCCGCCGCCGCCCCCCCCGTTGAAAGTATCGGGGAGGTGTGCTCAGTGAGGTGGCTGGGTTTGGGTTGTTCCCTTCGGTTCTGGTGCTGTGGCCAGCTGTCCTCTGGTGGGCCAGGGGGACCATCGGGTGGGAGAGGCAGTCAGCTCACTTGTTTGTTCAACAGCTTTTGGTGGTCCTGGGGGTCCAGGCAGGGGTCCAGGCAGGGGCCCAGGAGAGGGGTAGGCTGAGCAGGGCTTCCTGGAGGATGGGCACCTAAACAGAGCCCTGGCAGGAGTTTACCTGGCAACGTCTCCAGGCAGGTGACGCTCACTGGCTCCTCTTGCAGCTTCTGCCAATTTGTACTTGGTTTGGGAGGCCCTGTTGGCCCCGCACCTGGCCCAGGTGCCATCAGGAGGCGGGGAAAGAGGGTTGTGCTTGCTAGTGTAGGTGAGGGGCGTGAAGTAGATCCAGGCTCGCTCTTGCCTCCTGGGAGGGGTCTGGGTGGTGAATAACTCAGGTGGGAGAGAGGCCCCAGGAGGAGGGGGCTTGGAGTGTCGTGCCTCACCCCTGACTCCACCAGCAAACCTCAGGAAGGGCTGCTTTGCTTTTTGCTAAACTATAAAAGAAACCCTCGGCAGCCCTGGGACCCCTTGGGGGTGAGGTGGGGGAGGCGATCGGTCATTCCTACCTTTGCAGGCCCCATGTAGGAGGAGGTGGGAGGCGGGAGGCAGGGCCATGTCCCCTCCCTGCTGGGTGCTGCCCTCATTCCAGGTCCTGGTTGGGGGAAACCCCGGTGTTGGGGCAGCAGGAGCGATGGGGACTTGGGGGGGGGGCTTAAATATTTATATCTCTCCTAATATTTAAGTGACGAAGCCAGGCCCCTGCACTTAGCTGTCCCGCAGCCAGCTGTCGGCCTCTGGCCGCCCTCCCCTCCCCCCACATTCTTTTTCCCTGACCCAAGTCCAGGCCCTTCCAGCTGTTCCCCCTTCACTCCCAGGCACTTCCTCTGACCAAGCTGGTTCTTCTTTTTCATAACTCTCTCCTTTGTTGAGCACCTACTATGTGCCAGGCACTGGGCTGGGCACTTTGTCCTCTGGAGCCCAGCAAGGTGGCCAGGCCACTGGGCTCACTCAGGCCCGCGCTGGCGTGGTGCACGTCCTCCTGGCCCGGTACCCGCACTGCCCATCACTTCCTACTTCAGATCCCTGCCCTGTCCCTCCCTGGTGCCACCTCACACTGGATGACCCTGCCTGGCTGTGAGGGGAGTCTTAGTCTGCTTGTCAGTGGTGGGGCGGTCTGGTGGGGGCTGCCTCTGCCCCAGCCCGATGACCGTGTCTGCAAATAGCGCCAGCTTGCAGGGTAGCTAGGGGTTTGGTGGCGGGGGGGCAGATGTGGACTGGCACGGAGGCCTTCTCTTTGCCTCTGAGTCCAGCTTTTAGGGGCCTGGCTGGGAGTCGGAGGCAGCCTGGGGCCACGGTCGAGCATGCTGGCTCAGATCCAGCCCCACCCTCGCCCACACTGTGACCAGAGTGAGTCATTAGCTGTTCTGCCTTGGTTTCCCATCTGTAAAATGGGGGTGAGAGTAAAAGTCACTGTCTTCAGGTGGCCATGGCAACTGAGTGAGCTAACATAATACAAGCCCTTAGAACAGGGCCCGGCTCACGGTAAGCTCTCCCTGCGCGCTGACTAGTCGAGGTGCCACCAGCAAACACTGTTTAGATGAGAAGGGTGTGCCAGGCGGCGTCCCAGGCCCTGTGGGGAAGGGGGCGGTCTTATCTGCTGGGGCTGCTGTACCAAGATGCCTTCGACTGAGGGGCTTAAGCACTAGACACTGAGGTCTGTTCTGGAGGCTAGAAGTCCAAGATCAAGGAGCCAGCAGCTTGGTCAGCGAGGGTTTGTACGTGCTGTCTTTGTGCTGTGTCCTCACAGGGCAGAGGGGGGGTCCCTTTTGTAAGGGCACTGACCCATCCATGAGGGCTCTACCCTCCTGTCCTAAGCCCTTCCCAGTGGCCCTGCCTCCTAACACTATGGCATTGGGGGTTAGGATTCAATGTAGGAATTTGTGGGCACCCAAGCACTCCGTCCACAGGAGGGACAAATGGGAACAAGCCTTGCCCCTGCCCTCAGGAGGAGTGAGGGGGTGCCAGTGGTAGCGGGGACTGGAGGGGGGCTGCCAGGGTTCCGGGATGGCAGCCTGCACCCCTGTCCTACCTTGTTCCTGTGGCAGATGAGTTCTGTCGTGTCTTACTGCGGAGGCTCTGGGCCGCTTGGACCTCCTCTGCCTGACGTAAGCACAGTGTGGGCCTGGGCCAGGTTTGGGGACCTTGTGACCCACACCCCCCCCTCATCCCATGGGCCTCCGCCCCCAGCATTGTCCAGTGTGTCCTTCCGGTGTGGGGCTGACGTGGGAGCTGAGGGAGGCAGCTGAGGCTGGGTGTCAACCTTGACCTTGGGTGGCCCTGCAGAAGGTGAGGGCAGTGGGGCTGTGGAGGTGGCCACCCCAAGGTCCCTGGCCAGGGCTGTCCCCAGCAGGGCCTGTGCTTTTGGTTTTCTTCTTACAGGATTCTCAGGAGGGGGTGGGGTGGGGACCACGTGGGTGAGCCTGCAGGAGGGCAGCGGGAGGGCGGAGGTTCCCACCACTGGCCCTCGGACACGCCCCGGCTGCTGGGGCGCCCGCAGCCCTCTGGAATGAGAACCTCTGAAGGCAGGGAGGGGCGGCCAGCCTACTTCGACCCA
This sequence comes from Macrotus californicus, assembly GCA_007922815.1. Lineage (NCBI taxonomy): Eukaryota > Metazoa > Chordata > Mammalia > Chiroptera > Phyllostomidae > Macrotus > Macrotus californicus. The sequence goes on from VMDR010000030.1 coordinate 288,494, forward strand.
AGTCCAGGAATGGTTCCGATCAACAGTCGGACCCAAGAATGATCTGGAACCAGAACTTCAGAACCACCAGGAACTTAGGGACGGGTGCAGGCGAGTGCAAGAGAGGTGGGCCTGCATGCAGGGCCTCGTCCACAGGGACAGGGCTGGGGGGACATTCTCCAGAACCCTGGAGGTGCGGGCTGGGTCCTGGGCTCAGAGACGCTTTTCCCAGGGCTTTCTCCGTGTTTTGCAAATTCTCTCCACTGCACGTCAGTTGCTTTTACAACCTGAAGAGCAGTAGATAATTATTTTTGAAAGTTCATTGTCAAGAAGAATGACAACACAACCAACCCAACCTTCTGGGTCCCTGCTGGCATTTTCAGCTCCCCATTGGGGTGCGGAGCGGAGTGAAGACCTCTGGGAGCCCCGTCTGCAGGTCCTGCCAGCGGCTGCATTTTTAGCCACGGAGGAATGTGACCAGAGCCGAGGTCCCTGACCTCCACTCAGGAGGGAGGCAGGCTGGCCTGCCCTGGCCTGCAGCTCTGCTGGGGGCTGGGGTTGCTGGACCTGGTTGTTTCAGGACCAGAGAGAGAAGCGTGGAGCCGGTAGCAGATCTCAGAATGGCCCTGTGTCCGAGCGGCAGGGACCTTTCAGTCCGGCCTTTCCTGGACTTCCCCGGGAGCCCAAGGCCGCAGGCCCTCTGCCTGGCTCGGTAGGGCGTAGGTGGCCCTTGTGGCAACTCCGAGCCTCATCCCAGCTGCCCCCGCAGCTCTGGGCCGTCTGCAGAGCTTCCCCAGCCCTCCCACACCGAGCGGTTCTGCTGAGGACAGCTTGATGAAAATTCTCCATTTTTAGTTAAGAACAGGTCTCCTGCCTGTGGCCTCGTTTCCTGCAAGCTCTTTCTCTCTCTGGCCCCTGACACTTCCCACAGAGGGGCCTTCAGGCTGGGTGCTGGGTGGGTGGGGGCTTGGTCCTCTTCCTGCCCCATGTGCCCGGCAGCTGGTGGCCGGGAAGGGCATGGCTGCCTTGGGGCTTAACAAGGTGGGAGGTGGGGACTGGCCACCTGAGCCTGCGTGTCCAGCAGGCATGTTGGAGGTGACTGGACTGAGCTGGGGTGCTGGGCAGCGGGGGCCAGGTGGGTCTCCCAGAGGCTCTGGCACGGAGGGTTTGGACTTCATTGCGAGCAGATCTCATTTCCTCTGTCTCCCTCGGGCCATAAGCTGAAGTGAGAGGTTGTCTGTTCATGGGATATGGTCCTGAAGGGGGTGGTTTATCTGTCTACCTTCGGCCCACACACCACCTGCCCCAGAGGCCTTTCCCCTCTTGGAAAGAACAGCAAGGAAGATGCCTTACAGGGTCCCAGCTAAGTCCGGTCACCCCCCAAGGGCACTGGGGCCCAGTGCCCACCCTGCCCAGCGGCGGGGTCCGCTCAGTCCGTTGGGAGGGCCTTTCCCTGAAACTGCAGACAAGCACTCGGAGGCTCAAAGAACAAACCTAAAAAAAGGAGAGTACGTAGGTCACTGCCTAGAAGCTGTGACGGGTCCTGGGAGGTAAAACCAACCAGTGAACAGAACTGGTGTGTGTGGCCAGTTCAGGGAACACTGTCGGGCACGAGGGGTGGGGGACCTTCGGGGAAGAGAGGAGGCTGGGTCAGCAGGGAGTCAGTGAGTGGCGGGCTTTCCTGTGGCCGCCACAACCGAGTACTGCACACGGGGGGCTTAATTAAAGCACGTCCACAGGCCTGACGTCCGATACCGAGGCGTCGGCAGGGTCGGCCCTGCTGCCGGTTCGAGGGGCCGACTGTTTCACGTCTCTCTCCTGCTGTCAGGGGGCGGCTGTCTGTCCTTGGCAATCCTTGGCTTGCGGCATGTCCCTCCAATTTCTACCTCTGTCTCCAGGTACCTTCTCCCTGTGTTGTCCTGCTCTGTTTCCTGTAAGGACACCCACTGGATTTAGCACGCACCCTAAATCCAGGATGATCTCCACTCAAGATTCTTAATCATGTCTGCAAAGACCCGATTTCCAAAGAAGGTCACATTCTCAGGTTCTGGGAGTGAGGACTGGGACGTATCTTTCTGGGGCCACTCATCAATCTACTGCGAGAGTTCAAGGCCTGGGGCCTGTGGGAAGGGCACTGGGTGGGGTGGGGAGACCAGGCTTGGGCATCCCTGTGGCGTGGCCTGGAGGGGTTATCAGTCTCCTGGGCTGTGTGGCCTCATCATCTGTGTGCCTGCCCTGTCCTGCATCCCAGACAAGGGTCCCGATGTGGGTGGGGTAGGGGTACTGTCCCTGTGGCTTGCTCTGGGCGAGTTCATGAGCGGGACCCAGAGCCAAACACTCATCTTTGCTGTGGACACATTGCTGCCACCTCCTGCACCTGCCTGACCCCTGAGGCTCAGGAGGGGGTGACATTGCTGGGCCTCCGTTTCCAGAGCTGAGCTTCCCTCAGAGGCAGACTCTCCCCCGCACTCTGACTTGACGCCTTTGTCCCCCCTGGTCTTGGCCCATGTGGCTCTGGAAAGGTCATTGGGCTGCAGTGTGGGGACCCCGCAATCTACCTCAGCCAAGAGGCTGTGCGGGCTCAGTTTAGGTTCCAAGGGGTTCTCTCCAGGCCTAGGGGGCCATGTGAGCTTCCACGAGCTTCCTGGAGAGAGCCCCGGAAGGCCTTGGGCCAGAGGAGCCCTCCCTTAGCCCCCAGCTGGGGCTCTTTGGAACAGTTGGGTGGCCCCTCTGGTGGAGGCGTCCCTGCTGTCTGGGACACCTTCTGGAACCCTCTCTGTGTCCAGCTTCAGCCTCTCCCACACAGCAAACCAGCTCCTCCTTTTAGATTTCTGTGCACCCCCTTCTTTGCCAAACCCCTCGTGCCCTTGAGAGCAGGAGCAGGTCCAGACCCTCAGAGTCAGCAGAACCTGTGAGTGCAGGGCCCCGTGGTCTCCGAGGCTCCACCCTCCTGCCAGCCTGGCTTGGCCAGTTTTGGGTCCTGCTGTTGTGAGTCTCCCCCACCCCCCGCCACTTCATTCCTCGGGAGGCATGGGCGCAGCTGGACTCCTGGGTGCTGCTCTGACTGGGGCCTGACCGAAGCCTGAACTCTGCTCCCAGGGGTCACCGTCCCCTGTAATTAGGCCATAGCTCATATTGGCCTGGGCAGCGCCTACCTACTGTCCACCCCCAGGCCACAAGCCAGGGAGCCCCATCTGTCCCTCTGGCGTACCTTGGCAGGTGGTGTGATTAAGAGGGGATCCCACCCGGTGGCCCCTGGTGTTAGGGTTTTGTTGGGTGTTTTTTTTTATTTTTTTTTTGCATTCTTACAGTGCTTTCCCGTCCCCAGAGGTCAGTGGGGGAAGAAGGTGGAAGGGGTAGCTCTGCCTGCCCGGTGGGCGGGGAGTGCCTGCCGCCCTGTGTGCGGTCGCTGTGTCGAGAACAGAGCCGCTGACCACGGGCCTGGCTGGCACCTTCCCCAGGGTCTCTGGTCCGGCTGCACCCAGCTCAGGGACTGTCAGCCATGAGAGGGAAGGCTTGTCTGCAGTGTCTCTTATGGAAGGAGTGTGCCAATGGTTCCAGATGGTTCTGGCTCCGTGGGCCGGGGGCGGGCGCTCAGGGAGCAGCACTCACTGGCCTGCGGGTTGGGGGGATGGTGTGTTTGGGGAGCGGTGGATGGTGGGTGGAGGAGGTGGAAAGCAGGCTCAGGAGATGAGTGGGAACCCTTGGTGGGGGGAGGGGCTCCTTAACGTGTGACCCCTGGAGCTGGGCCTACAGTTTTGTGTTCTGAAGTTGGTGACCTCCCAGGGGCTGTTACTGATCAGGGAACCTTTGACTCACCCCACGGAGGCCTGAAAGGTCATCTGTCCCCTGCTTGCCTCCAGCTCTGCTGTACCCCAGCCTCCTCCTCTGCTTCCTCCCAGTGAGGTTCTGGTCCTGTCCCGGCATCCCCGCCCTGGCCAGGAAACCCTTCCCTCACCTCCCCCGCATCTCTGAACCCTGCTACTCAGTCCTGTTCTCTTCGCAGGAAAGAGAGCGAGACAGTGAGCTGGCAGCGGGTGTCGTGCGTGTGGGGGGACGACGACGGTGGCAAGACTGGCCCAAAACACACCCTTCCAAATGTGCTCATGTCCCTGTCACTTTAATTTAGTTAGGAAAAAAGGAAGTCCAGCACCGTAGGGTGATTTCAAGTCTTCTGGAACGACCTGGTGTCCCCAGGACCAGGGGCAGAGCCTGGTGGTGGGAGCAGGGGCTGGGAGCTGGCGGAGGCGCCATCCACCCCGAGGTGTGGGGCTTTCCACGTAAGGCCTTCAGACCCAGGAAGTGGCTCCCTCCCAGCGTCGATTGAGGCCCAGGGTGCGCTCTGCAGGCAGACAGATTTGAAGCAGAAGTTGCTTCGTCCCGAGGGGCCTGCCGGAGCCTCACCTGTAAGGTGGCTCCCTGACCCCGCACAGCCTCCCCTGAGACCCTTCCCTGGTGTGTGGGGGCCGACACTAAGAATGAACCCGCTGTTGGTAGGGTGACCGGATAACTTATGGCCCCAGTTGGGACACTCTTGGGAGTGAGAAGGGTGCCCTGACAACTGGTGGGTGACACGTGAGGGTCCCTTGTCCCAGGCAGATGAAGGGGCAGCTCTGAAGCTGGGGGAGGGGGGATGGGTGGGGGTGGAGCAAGCAGCAGAAAGGGTCCCTGGGCCTGCTGTGGAGAGCTAGGGCGGGCGGGTGGGCTGATGAGGGCAGATGGGGCAGGCTCGTTCCTGCCAAGCCAAGTTCATGCCAGGGCACCCTTGTCCCCTTGTCAGCACTGGTGAATCACAGCAGGAAGTGGCTTCGGGGTCCACAGGAGGCTGAGGAAGTCGAATGCAGACCTGCCCTCTATTCTGTGTTCTGCTGGTGCATTAATGTTCTCGGGCTGATGGAACAAAGCACCGTACACCGGGGGCTTCAGGCAGTGGTGCCCAAGGCTCACAGAGCCGGGGCAGCGAGTCCCAAGACCAGGGTGCACAGGCCAGCTCCTCCTGGGAGCTCCGAGGGAGAACCCACCCAGGCCTGTCTCCCGCTTCGGGGGCTCAGGCCTCGACCCTGGGCGGTCCTTGGCTGGTCGGCAGGTCGCTCTAGTCCACATTGCTCTCCTGCCAACGGCCTCCTCTGCTGTGTCTTCCCCTTCGCTGTCTCCCTGGGGACCCCATCCTTGGACATGGGGCCCACCCTCCTCCAGCACAGTCTCATCTCCAGATCCTTACCTTAATTACACCTGCAAAGACCCTTTTCCCGAAGAAGGTCACTTTCACAGGTTCCAGAATTAGGGCTTAAACCTGGCATTTTGGGGGCCACTGTTCGACCGACATCCTGCCGGCCGCATAGTGGATTCCAGAAGCTAATGTAAAGGAACTAGGCAGGACCTCCCATTCCAGGTGGGCTAGACGGTGTGGTGAGGCTGCGGGGGGCGAGCTTGGAAGCTGGGGCTGGTTCCACCTGTGTCCTCCCGCGTAACTTCCTCGTCCAGGGGAAGTTACATGATGAATTTGGGGAATGACGTGAGGTCTGGGGTCCTGAGGGCAGTTGCTGACCGTAGCAGCTCTGGGCAGGTCCTGTCCCAAGTGGGCTCCGCAGATCGCTGGTTCTCCACTCCCAGCCTTTGCACTCTCCTTGCACCTGGGCATGTTGCTGGTGGGGAAGGGCCGCTGCACCCGGAGGCCGTGTGGAGGGCCCCCCTTGGAGGGTGGCACAGGCTCTCCTGCAACCTGGGGAGGGAGGGGGCATGTTTCTCTTGGCCCCGCAGGCATGTCAGGGCTGCTCCCTATCACTTCCCCCATCCAGAGCCTGGGGGTCAGAGCCAGGGACCAGGTGGGGCTGTGATGAGCAGAAAAGACCCTTGGAGTGCCCATGTCTCCCAGGCCATGGAGAAGGCTGCTCCTCCTAATCCCCAAAGCCAAAGGTACTTATCAAAATAAATGTGGGGGGGGGGCTCCTTTGGCCGTAGAGACCTCCAGGTGAGGCTCAGGGACACTATTTCCCCCCCATGCTCACCCCCTGGGGCTGTGTGGAAATGGGTCAGCTGGCTCCTTTTTTCTGGGGGGGGGGCAGGCTAGACCTTTGGCAAGATGGTGCCAGGTGATGGGAGGCTGACCTCCATCTGGCTGGAGGGCCCAGGTACAGGGTTACAAGCTCCCACGTCTCCTTCAGCCGATCATGTGCGCAGAGGAGCCCCGGGCTGCTGGCAGTCCTTGGCCACCACACAGTCTCCCAGGCCCTGAGCTGGAGCCCGGGCAGAGGGGGCTGGCACCAGACCTGGCCCGTGGGCAGCATCTGGCTGAGGGAGGGAGGATTTTGAATTTGAGCTCTGGGGGCGGGTGCCCTTCATCCTCTCTTCCTTTATATGGACTTGGCCGATATTGTTAAACAAGCGTGTTTCTCCACGGGAAGCCCAGGCCAGCTTGGCTATTTTCCGACTCCCCTGTGCAGGCTGGGCCACAGCGGCTGCTTTTAAGGCCTTCCTTTCGAGCTGCTTTGCTCCCTGAGGGCACGCACCCCCACTTTCCCTCTCTGCACCCTCCTCTTTGTTCGGAGCCTTCCTCCCTACCTGCCCCTTTAGCCACCCGCCTCCTCTGCTGGGCCCCCAGCAAGGATTCAGGTGTGAGGGGGTCCCTGTGGTCCCTGAGAGAGACATGAAGTGGGGGTGGCCTATAAGGTACATCACCAAACATGTTACAACGTGATGGCCGTGGGCAGCTGGAGCTTGGCCCCACGCATCCCAGAGTTGTCCCGCCCGGGGTGGGCTTGGGTTACTGCCTGAGAGCTGTTGGGGTGGGGAGCAGTGTTACCCCCCACCCCAGCCTTCCTGCCCAGGGCACCAGGTGGCTGCCCGGAGAGGCCCTCGGGCAGAGGGGCAGACATGGGTCAGGCACCCACAATCTTGACCGCCTGTGTGAGGGGTGACCACGTGCACACACATGCACACACACGGGGTACGCACACACATGTGGTAATCACACCAATGTAAAAACTGCTGCATGGCCCCCACCTGGTTCGTCTTCTGTCTTCACTGTTCAAAAGGCAGACCCCCCTCTGCCAACCCTGGTGCCCCCCCGTCAGGAGCTGCACACGGGCTTGTTCTGACCTTGTCTCTGGCATTTCATTTTCTGACATTTGTCCTAGACTGGAGCAGGGCTTTGTGGCTTGCCCCGTGTCCCTGCCCCAGGCCCCCTGCGTGCACCAGAGAGTGCTCCGGGAGTGGGGAGAGGTTTGCTGGCCGCCTGCGGTCAGAGCAGGACCCTCACAATGGCCCCTTGTGCTCAGGCACATTCCTCCTTAAACAGGCCCAGATCCAGGCCCTCCGCCTCGACCCCCGTGGGCGGGGCGGACGGGAAGGTTTGCATCTGGAGAGGCGGCTGTGGGTTTGATGGGAGAGGGCTGGGCTTCGGGGCGGGATCAGCGGCAGCTGCAGGTATCCACAGCCCCCTGTTCTCAGACAGGCTGCTTTTATCACGTAGCCTCTCCTGGAGAAAACTCCCCCACCTCCTGGGATTCCCCCCGCAGATGGGCCTTTTTGGTGCATGTGCGTGCGCTCTGCACGTACGTGCGAGGAGACCAGGACCTCTGCCCGCATACGTGTTGTATTCTGCTCTGTTTACTGCATAGTCTCAGCATTGCGCATCTTCAAAACCGTGATTTCGGTGCCCGCGTAGGACTTGGGCATGTGAGCTTAGGGGATTGACGTGAGCCTGTGTGCGTTCGCTGTTTGCTGATGCAAACGTTCTCGTGCAGTGCACCTTCCTGTTCTGGTTACCTCCTTGGGAGAAATGCCCGCCGGGGCCAGAGTGCACGGTGGTCCTCGGGCTCCTGGTACATGCTGGGGAGGGCTTTGGGGAGCAGGCGAGGTTTGTGCCTGGCTTTGGGAGGAGAAGGGGCATCTGTGTTTCAGAAAGGGGGTGGCAGAGGGGGTACCTCCTGCAGTATTTCTCCTTCCCAGGGGCCCCGGATTCACTTGTCTGGTGTCTGGGAGTCCACTTTGTCCTGTTCACCTGGGCTCTCTGGCCTGCCCTCCGGCTGCACTAACGTCCTTCAGACCAAAGGGGTGGCAGCCAGTGCTGGTCCCACTGCACTGCCCAGGGCAGTCCCAGCGGGGTCTCGAATATGCAGAGCGACAGGCTTGTGAACACTTGCTGGCTTCTGTGGCCACGTGTGGACACCCTTTGGCTGCCTCTACCTCTGCAGGGACGGATGAGGAGGATGAGGGACGTGAGCCAGTTACACCTGGTACCCCCCTCGGGGGTGGTGGAGGGTGGCTGTGTGTGTGTGCCGGACCGGGGGTATGTTTTTAGGATTCTGAGGGGGGAGGAGATGCCAGGAGACCCTGTCCTGCCAGCTTTGTGACCAGCCATCTCCTGATTTGTCCCAGCTAGGCACTTCTGGTGTCACGACATCCTCAGTGGGGAGGCAGCTGTGCACGGGCGTCCCCTGCAAAGCCCGCGGTTAAAAACAACCTGCTCCATCACCAAAGGCTCCGGTGTGAATCGGAGCAGTGCCTTCTCTGCCTACCTGGGGTTCTATGAGTCCAGGAAAGGGAAAAGGAGGCCGCTTCCCCTCCTCTGGGCCCCTCGACACAGCGGCTCTGGAGTCGCTCGGCCACGCTTCCGCCGGTCCATCTGCTGAAACTGGTTGGGACTGGACAGGGGCCTGGGTACAGAGCGAGGTGGCCCTGGCAGGAAGGGCTCCTGACAGTTGTAGCCCAGCGCCTTCGTCCTTCTGATGGTCCTCATGATTTCTGGGGGCTGCCTTAGCGAACAGCAGAGCCTGATCCCCTCCCAGCTTTGAGGGCAAGCATCCAAAATCAAGGTGTCGGCGGCTCTGGCTCCAGATGCTCTCGAGGGAGGAACCCTCGCGGGCCCCTCCGAGCTCTGGCAGGCCCTGGTGCACCTGGCCTTGTGGCCACGTCCCCACGTGGCCTGTCCTTTGTGTCTATGTCTCAGACGACCTCTCCTTTCCCCTGTGAGGACACACAGGGTTTACAGCCCACTCTACATCTAGGAGGGTCTCATCTCAAGTCCTCACCTTTAGTCCGTCTGCGAAGACCCTATTTCCAAGTAAGGTCCCGTTCACAGGTCCTGGGGGTTAGAACTGGGACGTATCTTTCAGGGGGCACTGTTCAACCCACTACAGACTTAGAAGAAAGTGGAGCTTCTCAGGCTGAAAATGGGGTGAAGACTCGGTGCCTCCCTGCTTGGGGGCCTGGGGGGCTCCCCAGGGCTTGGTGACCACAGTCACACGCCTGCGACCCGCCTTTAAGCCATGCAGAAGCCCCTGAGGCCCACGAGGGGGCAGAGAGCTGGCACGAGGACGTCAGGCTGTGCTCATGGGTCCCCAGAGCACCCCCTGAAATCCTGGCATGGCCCGGATGGCATGGGGAGGGGGGCGTGAACCTTGGGGCCTTGGGCAGGTTGTGGGAGGTCTGCAAGCCTGGCCTTTCGGGGACTCGGAGGAGGCAGAGGCGTGCTTGTTCAGGGCGGGGGGATAACACAAACTATCCAGGACAACCCGAACAACCTGGACGTTCGCTGATGGTGGGAACAGCCCCTGTCCTCCCGGCGCACAGACAGATGGGGAGGGACGGCGCACCAGGCAGTTAATACCGTCGGACAGGAAGCGCCCGATGGCATAGGACCAGGGGCGACGTGTGCCGCGGAGGAAGGGAGAGGCAGGGTGGCAGATGGGGCTGGGCACACGCACAGGGGTAGTGGGCCTGGAGAGGAGCAGCGTTCCGGCATAGCCCAGCCAGTCCCTGGGGACCTGTGAGTGGGCAGGGCTGGTCCCAGTTCAGGGCCGCCTCTGGACCTAGGTGCCCGAGTCTAGAGGGCTTTGCTTTGGTGCCTGCTCTTACAGCATGAGTCAGAGTCCTGTTCTCCTGGGCAGACCTGGGAGAGGCTCTCCCCCACCCACTTTCTGTTCTTCAACTTGGACCCAAGGAACCGACCCTGAGGATGTCTGGAGATGCCTGTGCTGAGGGGGGTGTCCCTCCTTCAGGGAGCCCACAGACACACAGGGGCCACCCGTCAGGGGCAGTTTGGACAGTGCTCTCAAGGGAGGGGGTAGACCAGGTGTCTCGGAGGTGCGGGCTCTCAGCCCTGGACTCCGTGTCCAGTCCAGCAGGCACCCAGCCTGTCCTCGGGGCGTTCGGGCTTCTTTGGCACGGGCGTTTGTGCTTGGTGGTGATCTCGGTGGCCAGCTGTAAAAGGGGTGGCTGCGCTTTGCGGCGGCGTCTGGCCCATGAGACAGCCTCAGAAAGCTGCAGGGGTCCAGGTCTCATGAAGCCCGGCACTCTGGCCGCAGTGGACCCACACACCCGGGAGGCAGCAGGTGTGTCCCCGAGACGAGGGTGTGCGATGACATGACAGCGCCCCAGGCCCGCATGGTTCTTCCTCTGAGGATGTTTGTTGCCCCTGCCGGGCCTCTGGGGTGCTTGGGCTTCACAACCCAGGACGGGGTCATTGTGTCCACTGAGAAGGAGGTGTGCTGGGACTTGAAGAGGGCCTCACAGGAGTGCCACGTCCAGGGAACGGGAGCTCAGGTGGCAGGTATCAGGGACAGGGTGTCCTGTGCACCCTCCCGCTCCAGCGTTCACACCACACACTTCCCCGGCCACCTGCCCACCCAGCCCCCCGCCAGGCATCTTCTGAAGGAAGTGCTGTCTGCTGGGAGGCCTTGAGAGCTGAGTTGGAATTTGGAGGAAAGGAGCCGGGAGGGAGGGGCTTCTAAGAGTAGCCCTGGAGAGCGGTTGTTGGGGGCTGGGGACCAGCTGCAGGCTGGGCTGGGAGGAAACGGTAGGGTCCCCTGGAGCCCTGGGCCCAGGGTTGGCGAGGCGAGGTGAGGGGAAGCGAGGCGAGGGGTTGGGGCCACGGTCGGTTGCTCGGGGCCCAGTGTGCTGGAAGGAGCTGGTGAGTGTCCCTGCCACGTGGGCCCCTTCCTGCTCTGGTCTTGATAACTGGGAGCAGCTGGTTCTTGTTTGCAGTGCTGCGGCTGTGAGGACCGTGTGGATGGCGGCTTCTTAGGCACTGTCCCCCTCCCCCCACTGCCTTGGAGGGAGCAGATCCTGGCGGAGGTGGCGGGCAGCGGGGTGGGAGTCAGATGGTCAGCACCCTGCAGGGGCCCAGTCTGGCTGGGGCAAGTAGATATCGGTGGGGCAGGGGGCCGGGGTGGACCATGCTGGGAATCTGTGATTCTGTCAGAAACTGGACAACCACGTGCCTAGAACCTTGGGCCTTGGAGTCAGGCAGATGCATCTTCTGGGTCTGCCATTCACTGTCCCTGGTGGTGGACACACTGCTTCAGCCCCAGGGCCTCAGTTTCCCCATCTGTCCTGGGCCACAGTAGCCTTCTTGATAGCACAGGGTTGTTGTGAGCGGTCAGCGTGACGGGCATGGCGAGCCCGGTCCTCACCTACTTCATGTGGTCCGTGTCGGCTCTTCATGCTGCTGGGGATAAGACGAGGTCATTCTTGTCGTGATTCTGATTAGTTACGGTTACGCTGGAGTTACTGGGGACGCTGGAGTTACTGGGGATATGTCTGCCCTGCTGCTGCTGGGGGTGGTGGTGATGGTGTGTTTGCCAGCGTTGTCTGGTGAGGGAGGTGAGGAAGCAGAAAGGAAGGCCGAGACAAGACAGCAGTCAAAGGCTCCCCTGAAGCCCGACACCCGGACCAGAAGTGTAGCTGGGTCCCTGCTATGGCCGTGGCAGGTCAGAGAGGCTGGCCTCCAGGCTCCAGCCCTTTCTCTTTCCCCCAAAACACGGGGTTGTGGGTGCCTCTGGGTCCCCTGGTAGAGGAGGGCTGTCCCCTTTTCTTCCTGAGAGGTGAAGGGTGCAAGAGCCTGCCCCAGGGGTTCTGGCTGCAGCCCCCCCGCCCCCCGGTTGGCTACTTCTCGATGCTCCCCAAGCACGGATGCAGCTGGGTGCTCCTGAGCCGTCCACTCATCACACCCTCCTCTGTCTTTCAGCCTTGAAGAGGTCCTTTGAAGTCGAGGAGGTCGAGACGCCCAACTCCACGCCACCCCGGAGGGTCCAGACTCCCCTCCTCCGGGCCACAGTGGCCAGCTCCACCCAGAAATTCCAGGACCTGGGCGTGAAGAACTCGGAGCCTGCGGCCCGCTATGTAGACTCCCTCAGCCAGCGATCCCCCAAGGCGGCCCTGCGGAGGGTCGAGCTGCCGGGCCCCAAGACCGAGCCCGTGTCCCGGCGCACCGAGCTCTCCATCGACATCTCGTCCAAGCAGGTGGAGAACGCCAGCGCCACCGGGCCGTCCCGGTTCGGGCTCAAGCGGGCCGAGGCACTGGGCCACAAGACGCCAGAGCCCACCCCCCGGAGGACGGAGATCACCATAGTCAAGCCCCCGGAGCCAGCCCACCGGAGGATGGAGACCCCTGCCTCCAAGGTCCCCGAGGTGCCCGCTGCCCCCACCACCGATGCTGCCGCCAAGAGGGTGGAGATCCAGGTGCCCAAGCCAGCCGAGGTGCCCTCCTCCCCCGTCCCAGCCCAGATCCTGGAGAATTCAGAACCCACCCCGATGTCTCAGCTGCAGAGCCGGCTGGAGCCCAAGCCCCAGCTCCCCTTGGCCGAGGCCCCACCCAGGAGAGTGGAGGGTGAGTCGTGAAGCGCCCGTGTGCTGCTGGGGGGTGCTGACTGGGGGCGGGAACTGGCTTTGCCATGGAACCCTGGAAAAAGAGGCTTGGGGTCCAGGCGGGTGGCGGGGTGGGTGCTGTGGTTTTGCGAAGACCTAGAATGCACAGGAGTGAGCGATCGAAGGCTCAGCGGAGTGGACTCGGTTCTTTCTGTCCACGGAGGGTGGACCAAGGTGCAGCAAGTTGGACTGGAGTTAGAGGCTTTGGAAAGAACCTCTGGGTTTCGAGGGGCCCCCTTTATGGGCCGTGCGGTAGAACCTGAGCTGTGTGAGCCCAGGACGGCGGGCACTGGAGCCGGGGCCACACTGTACTTCTCGTGGGTCTGGCTGGTTCACCAAGCGCATTGCCCTCGAGACCCACCCTCTTGGTGGTGGCTGTCAGGGTTTCCTTCCTGTTCAGGGCTGTGGGGGGGGGCATGTGGTGTGGCCCCCACCTTCGGTTCCTGGACACTGGGCTGCGTCTGCCCCTTCGTGCTGGCAGACAGTGCTGCTGTGGCCGTGGCCGTGGCCGTGCCTTTTCAAGTCCCTGCTTTCACTTCCTTCTGTTACTTGTTTTATTTGCTTTACTTTCTGATTGGACTTTCCCACTGGTTCTGGGGACTTGGGGACCGGAGGGCTCTTGGCTTGCAACGGGGGGTGGGGGTGGGGGGGTTGTTGGATGAGCGGCTGTGTTCTGTTCAAGTGAACGTTTATTTGACCGAGGAGGTCGGGGTGGGGGGTAGTGAGGGGCTGAGACTGGATTTCCTACAACGCTGGGCAACACCCAGTGGCCCGAACTGCAGGGCCTTGGAGGTCCCTTCTGGCCCTGGTTCTGTGTCATCTGTTCTCGCTCCCATCTTCCTAAACTTGACCCTGCAGGGCTGCTCCCTAGAGCGCTGAGAGGACAAAGGCACGGCCAGTGTTTGGGGAGTGGCCGGAGGCCATTTCCTCCCGGTCTGCTGTTGGTCAAGGGCCTTTGGCACCGGACCCACCGCCTCCTGGGGGTGAGGTGTTCACGCTCGGCCTAGTCAAACAGGATGTGGTTGGGAGATGGTCATCACCAGGCCGTCCAGGTCTGATGACAGCTGGTGCCGGATGCGCCAGGAGGTGGCCCTGGCTCTGCGGGACAGCACTGGGCCTGCTCTGGCTCATCAGGGGGACTGTGGGGGCAGGACAGTGGTGATGGGGCCAGAGCAGTGTGGGGAGGCTTTCCGAGAGCGGGGCCCCTTCCCTTAAGGTTTGGGGGATTTGACTCCCCAAAAAAGAGGTAAGAGAAGCATTCCCAGTTGAGGCCGCAGTCCAGAGGTGTCGGGGAACCTGAACCTGGGGGAACTGTGGACTTCCTCCACGGAAGAGAATTTTAATGTCGGAGCAGGTGTGAGAGCAGTTGGTGGCATCCCAGGCCCTGCTGGCCCTCAGGGTGGCCCATGTGGACGGGAGTCCACCTCCATGTGGGAGGGCCATAGGCCAGGGTGGCTGTCCTCCGGCCCCTACCCTTGGGCACCAGCTGGGGGGGGGGGGTGGAATGTGCTCTGTGTTTGCACACGCACGTGCCTGTGCCTGGCCCCGGGTCTTAGCGGCTGTGTGGGGCGGAGCTCTGAGGCCAGTGCTCACCTGCTGAGAACCTTCAGGCTGAACAGACACAGGTGGGCTGGGTGGAGGGGCGGGGTTTGGACAGACACGGTGCAGAGGAAGAAGCTCGGTGGAGGAGGTGGGCCTTGGATGGTTCACTTTGGGCGGGTCCTTCCTCTTCCAACAGCAGAAGTCACAGTGGAATAACCAGGGCGAGGAGTGGGCGAGACCCACTGAGGGCTGGGGGCGGAGCCTAGACCTGCCTTGTGCGTCCAGCTGGAGGTCCTCCGCTGGTCTGTGTGGGGGGCGGGGCTTTCCTGCTGGAGGGGGCTCCTGGACTCCATCCACTGCAGGGGCTTCTGGGGCACGGGCCTGAGTTCCTACCCAGCCTCTGGTGCTGCTGGTGGACACGGTCCCTCCAGAAGCACATCCGGTCCTCCCTCAGCCCTGCTTCCTGCCGACCTGGCAGCCCTGTGCCCTTCCACCCTTCCTGTGGGGGCTGGTTGGAGAGCTCCAGGAAGCCCCCACCCCAAAGGGCCCGAGCTGACTGCCCTTCATGGCACACTGCCCCTTGTACCTGAGGGCCAGCTGGCACCACAGCGGCAAAGGGTCAGGGGTACAGGGAGCTCTGTGCCCTCTGATCAGACTCTGCCCCCTGCCTCTGCCTCCAGGAAGCCTTCCAGACTGGCTGTAGGTACAGGACCAAGTCTCCTAGGACACCGGCTGAGTTGCTCCCAGACTGACCTCCCTAAACGCAGTGCTGATGAAACCCCTGCCCACTCTGAGCCTGCACTGGCTCGCTCACCCCGGGGCCTCCGCAGTCCTTCACCCTCCTGTCCAGCTGCCATTGCTCTGCTTCTGAGGTCCTCCTGCCATGGTCCCTTCATGTCTCCCACAAGCCCCTCTCCTCACAGCTGTTCTGCTCTGACCTTCTGACCCCTGACTTTGCTCTTCTTCACATCACTCACTGCTCTTTGAACTCCTGTGCATCCCTCCAAGCCCAGCTGAAACGGCACCTCCTCCGTGAAGCCCTCCCCGTAGAAGGAAGTGGCCTCCCTTCCCCCGACTCCCAGCCTTTCTGCCCCTGCTCACGTGCAGTGTTCGTATTTGGCTTAGAATGTCAGTTATTTGTATATGAACTTTCTTTCCTCTGCTAGAATTCTTAACATAAAAAAGTGGTTTCTCATAGTATCTTTTCTTTAAAATTCAGGAAATGTAGAAATTAGAACGAAACTAAAATTCACCTGTAACCCAGTTATGTCCACTCTTAACCTTTGCCGTATTTCCTTCTGAATGCCCTCCCTGCCCCCGCCCCCCGCTGGGTTTGGGGTTACTTTGTTGTCTTCATTTTTTGTTTTGTTCTTTATGTACTTTTAGAGAAAGGAGGGGAAGGGAGGGAGAGAGGGAGAGAAACATCCATGTGTGGCTGCCTCTCCTGCGCCCCCTACTGGGGACCTGGCCCACCACCCAGGCAGGTGCCCTGACTGGGAATCGAACCGGCGACCTTTCGGTTCATAGGCCAGCGCTCAACCCGCTGAGCCACCCGCTGGGACTGTTTTTGCTTTTCGGAAGCCCGTAAGATACTGAGTGATGTTCTGGACGTAGCAGGTGCTCAGTGAAATAGTGTTGGAGTGAGATGGGGTGGCCTTTGTCGCTCCTGCAGACAGATGCAGGGCCCCCAGGGGACCCTACAGGGCCCAGGCAGATACTTCTCTGGTCAGATAAGGACCCACAGAGCTGACCCTGCCCACTCTGGCATGTTGAGTTCTTGGTTCCTGAGGCTGCTGCCCTGTCCCCATACCTGGCACCCTCCTTGTTGTCCCCAGGTTGTCTCTGCGCCCCTCTCGGCCTCTGGGCAGGAGCAGCCTTGCGTCCTCTCCCAGGTCCCGCACTCCCCCTGCCTCTGCATGGGTGGCTCTGGGTGAGGCTGGCTGGTGTGCAGGGCGGGCTACTGGCTCTGCCTGGCTGGGGGAGCTGCCCCTCTGGCTCCGAGGCTGACAGCAGCCAAGCTTCCCAAGGCTGCCTTATAAGGCGGGCGCTGGCCACTCACTCACGGGTCTGGTTCTCTGCTGTTGCTGGGTGCTCCTAGGAGACCCTAGGGAGGGGCAGGGTGACAGGGCCTGGTGGCCAGTGGGGTGTCCCCAACCTGAGCCCAGTTGAGGTCTTGGGGGTGTCCTGGCTTGACCCTGTGGGGCTTCACTTTGCTCCCCCCTCCTCTGGCTTGGTTTCTCTGTCAAATGAGGGGAGGGCTGGGCCTGCTGGCCCAGGGTAGCCTGAGCTTTCCAGGTGCCCATTCCATGGTGGCACCAGGGCTCACCTGTGACAGTGGGCATGAGATTGGGGTGGGGCAACTCAGCAAGTCTCTTGACAGGCTTTCTCTCCGACTAGTCTAGAAATGTCTTGGTCAGGGGGACGGGGCACTCCCCCTCTGAGCTGTCTCTGAGGCCCATTCACATGTAGGTTGGAATGGAGGGAGGACACTGCTGGAGGAGTGGCCAGGCCCAGGTGTGTCCTTCAAGATGTGGCCGGGTAGGGGGCAATGATTAAGAACAGCCCACCTCCTGTTGCCAGCCCGCCTAGTTGCCTGCCAAGCACAGCCCCTGGTGAGGAAGACTGAGGGGCAATCCGGGGAAGGCAGCCCTGGCAGCTGCTCAGTGTCTTAAATAGAGCCGGCACAGCTGAGGGGGAGGGCCGGGCAAGGCGGCAGGCAGACTCTGGCAGCAGCTCTCCTCTCTGCCCCCTGCGGCGTGGGGCGCTGCGGCCCTGACCACCCAGCCCGGCCCCAGGACTCAGCCCTGGCCCCCAGCACATGGCGCTAGGCGAGGCCTCCCAGGCTCATCCCAGGGAGCCCGGGCAGCTGCCAAAAGAGGGGCCGCGTCTGCGTGCACAACCTCACGGGCCCAGGACAGCTGCCGGAGCCGAGAGCTGCACAACGGGGCCGCTGCCTGGCGGCGCGCCTGGCGAGACAGCCTCGCTCTGTGCCGTGTGGACACAGGGTGCATTCAGTCCCCGCCCGTGCCCTGAGGTGTGGGCGGCCCCGCCCAGACCTGGAGCTCCAGCACTCGGCCAGGAGGGTGCCCTGTGGCTGGCGCACGCCGGCCTGATGTGGCCGAATGTGGACCTGTGGTTGTGTGTGGCATGACTCCTCTCCTGTGCCTTCTCCGATTTGCTGTTCCCTGACCGGGGCTTTCTGTGGGTGTCGCAGTTGCCCCCGACACCCAGGAGCACCAGAGGGGCAGGTTGTAGTGGGGGTGAAGGCAGCTGGTGCCCAGGTCCAAGCGTCGCTCTCTGGGCAGGGGAGGGGGTAGAAGTGGACGCGCCCTGGTGAAGGGGGTACCTTTCCCCTCCGCTTTCCTGGTGCTGCTGGGCAACTTCTGTGGACCCCATGACTCTGGGGAACTTAGTCTTGAAACCCCCGGTCTGGCCCAGTGGAGCTCAGAAAGACCAGGAGGACTTGGAACTAGAAGTGGCCCTGGAGGTCACCTAGTCCCTATTCTTCCTTCCTTCCAAAATGACCCGCAGAGGTTACAACTTTGGAGTGGACAGTGTTGGAGCCGGGGACCGCCTGGGAGGCCTTGCCCGCTTGTTTGTGGGGGAAATGTCCCTTTTCCGGCCCTGGACAGGCCTGGTGGCTGCAGCTGTTGCCGCAATGGGCACAGCTCCTCCTGCGCAGCCTTGATCTGGTGAAAGGGACGCTTTGGTGTGCCCCCCATACCCCTGAGGTGTCTGTGAACCGAGCGGGAAAGGGAGACTGCAGCCCATCCCTTGGTGACCCGGCGCTCTGCTCTGTACCTGCAGCCCCCACCCCTGTTACCTTCATCCCATTCTAACAGGCAGCGCCTGTTGTGGTCAGAGAGAAAACAAAGACCGCGTGAAATTTGAAAGGCAATCTCTCTCTCTCCCGACACCCCCCGCTCCCCAGGGTGGCCCCTGTTCGCGGCTGGGGCACCGCGTTCGGGGTCCTCCAGGTGTGGCCCCATCCTTCGGGCTCGTGTGCGGGGAGCTGCACACATCACAGGGGCGTTCCAAGAGCCCAGAGGGACCCAGATGCTACTCCCCGTTTCGTTTCTCCGTCTGTCGCTGTGGGTTCTTTTCTCTCCGCACGGCCCCCTCACGGCTGTGTCCCAGCTGCCGCACGGTCGGTCCGGTCTTGCCCCCCTTTCCCCTGTGAGGAATGGGCCTTGATGACACCTCTCACGTGTGTCTGTGCCCACGTGACTGTCAGAGACACCTTCAGAGGGGACTTTCTACACTGAGGATGCATGTGTTAAAAATGCAGAGCCGTGTCCCCAGATTGGTGGTTATAGCCGTGGTTAGCCCCAGACAGATGAGTCCAGCCCTTCGCCCCAGCCGAGATGCTAGGGAGATGCCGGGTCGCTGTGTCAGTCCGCGCACCCTTATTCAAGTGAAGGGGTGCCCTCTCCTCTGCTCACAGGACGGGGCCCTGGGCTCCCTGTGAGCTGCCTGGTCTAATCCTGGGCTCGTCATTTCCCACTGGGGGTTGTTCATCCTTCTCTTGCTGATTTTTTTTTAAGAGTTCTTTGTTTTTTTCCCAGCTGTTGACATTAAATTTTGCTCAGTGTGTTCTTCCAAACAGGGACATTTAACCCTCCGGTTGTCACGTTTGTTCTTCCCTTTTCGCTGGTGGGATCCTGTTCTCCGTAGCAGCTCCTGCCTTCCAGAATCACAGAAAAGTGTTTCCCCCAGATTTTCATCGAGGGCGTTGGCGGCTGCATTTCCGCGTGCTGCAATCAGCCGCTGGGATTTATTTGGGTTCCGACGACGAGGTGGGGATGGGAGGTTATTTGCAAAGACCCCCAAGGGGGCTGGGCTCCCAGCGTGTGGGGCAGACGGGCGGGCGCTATTTTTAGCGGTGTTGGTGTCGGTGTTAGGCAGGCTGAGCGAAAATAGTTTGGATGTGTTTCTTCTTTTTCCTTCTCTGTTCTGGAACATCCTTCACCGCCAGGCAATCGCCTGTGTGTTAAAGCTTTTAAAGAATTCACTAGCAAAACCATCTGAGCCTGATACTTTTGTGGGAGCCTGATGCTGTAACATTTTTTAAAATTTTCCATGGTTCTGGTTTTTTTCTTATATTTTATATCCTCTTTATAGAAACACATCCAGTAAGCTATTTAAAATCCCTCAGATGGTTGAGAAGTGGTGGCGTGTGGAGGGGCTTGAGGGGCCGGCCCCCCGCGATGGCGCCACGCGTCCGCGCACCCCAGCCGCTGCCCTGGGCCCGAGCTGTGAGTGTGGCGGGCCCAGTGCTCTGGGACGGTTGAGTCCGGGGCCCCTACCCTCTTGGACGCGGCGACAGGGGTGGGTCTTGCAGGGGGCAGAGTGGCCCAGGTAGGGGAAGGGCTGTTGGGGTTCCGGAATCGTAATTTTGATGTTGCCCCAAGGGAGCAGCTTTCAAACTTATTTGGACTGTGGCCCCAAGTAAGGTGTATATGTTACAGCGCCAACCAGCACACACGTGTGTATAGACAGGTGTGTGTGCGGGGGGTGTGTGTAGAGAAGTGGAGCGATTCCCACAGTACTGGGTGCCTACTGCCCCCAAGAGTCGCCCTCCTTTTCTGTTTTTGGGGGGAGCTCTTTTTTTGGAAGACATCACTGCTGAGAGGCAGCTCACCTACCACACAAGGCACCCACTTCCAGTGTCCGCCACCCTGTGGTTTTTAGTAGGTCACAGGGCTGTTCCTCTCTCCACATCCAGTTTTAGATCCTTGTCACTAGCCAAAGAGCCCCAGTCCCCTTCGGCTGTCCCCATCTAATCTCTGTCCCCACCCCCCTGCACCCTTAGGCAGCGCCGGGTTTTTCTGTCCGTAGGTTTTCCCATTCTGCACACGTGCTAGGTCTTAGAAACGAGTGTGCATGCCGAGGTCTTCGAGCCTGGCTTCTTTCGCTCAGCACGATGTCCTCGAGGTCCATCTGTGGCACAGCTCCTGTGTTTGGCCTTGAACCTTAAGCTTGTGCCGTGCCTGCCAGGGCGGGTCGGTGGGACGCGGGTGGGGGGGTAGTGCCTGGTGGGAGGCACTGGTGAGGATAAGGTCCTCCTCAGAGAGCTTGGGTGGGTGGGCCGAAGCGGCACCCCTTAATTGGGGTGTGGTAGGGAGAGGGGGCCCCTGCACACTCTGAGAGACAGGGAGCTGGAGGGCCAACTGTCACCGCATCCTCCTGAGACACGGTATCGGTGACACGGAGCTGCTGGCCACGTACACCATGAAGGGCGGCTTTGTGTGCCCTCGGGCGCTACCCGCGCCGAGCTAGTGAGCGCAGAGTCTCCCAGGCCATGGGAGGGGCGAGGGAAGGGGAAGTGCCCTGGGTGCGCTTGTGGCCGGCCCCAGGCCAGGCTTTCGAGAGCAGCCCCGAGGGCGCCGTCTGCCAGCTGGGCAGCCGCCCTCCACCCGGTCCTGGGGCCGCTGGAGCTCCACACGGCGACTGCACGTGCAGCTCCCGGCTCCGAGTCCGCAAGTCGCTCGGTCTCCCTGACTCCCCAGTCCCATCGTCCGCGAGGCCAGGATAAGCTGGGGGACCCCAACCTGGAGCCCCCGTGTTCTATGTCCCATGCTCTCTACGAACCACTGGGTTTACATCCCGGGGCTGACAGGCCATGTGGGGCCTCAGTTTCCCCAACTGTGAAAGGAGGGTGACCACAGCCCCCACCTTCTCAAGGTCTCACAGGGTGACTGTCCCGGTAGGAGCTGGGATGTGGAACCAGGCGGCCTGGATTCCAGCTCTGGCCCTACCACACCTAAGCTGCAGGCGTGGGCCCGTTTCGCTGCTCTGTGCCTCAGTTTCTCCCTCAGAACTGCCTCATCAGGTTGTTGGGAGGGTGAGTGTAAGGAAGTGCCTGCAGCGTGCGGTCTGATGTATCATTATTATGACTGGGCAAGGCATGCAGTCGGTGCCTAATCTCTGCTGGGCGTTGTCAGCGGCAGCTCCTGTGCACCTTGTGCAGCCTAGTGGCCGTGCCCCCCCAGGTAGAAGAGCCCTTGATTTGCAGAAGGTGATTGAGAGCTGAGGAGGCGGGCGGGTGCAGAGGACGCTGGCTCAGCCCTCAGGGCTGGTGCCCTGGAATGGGGGGCAGGGGCTCCTGAGAGCTTCCTCCAAGTCCCTCGGTGTCTGGGCCAGAGGAGGCTGGGATCTGCAAATTCCAAGTCGTGAACTTGGAAAGCCGTGGGACACGGGTGTGGAGTACCAGATACAGAACCAGAACAGAACTCAGCGGGTTTGGGACTTTCCACGGAGCCAGACAAGGGTGCCTGTTTCTAGCAGAAGCTGCCGGAAGAGCCTGGAAACTTGGGACCCGACAGGGGATGGTCAATGGAAGTTAGTGATGTAGAAACATTATTTTTACTCACAAATGCTCACTGTCTTTAAATATACATATGCGTGTATTTTTTCACGTTCATTGGGGGCTTTTGTAGGGATGCCCCCAAAACTTTGTTTCCTGCTTCCAAATGTCTCAAAGCTCCTTCTCAGCCCCCAAATCCCCACTCCCGGGGCTCCAGGAGCCCAGCCTTCCTGGGGGTTTGGGCAGCCCCCCGGGAGTGGGTGTGCAGTTTGTGGAAGCCTGGCTGCTGTGGATTAGCCAACAGGTCTGTTCTCCTGGGTCACGGAGCCCCACAGTGGGTGCTTGGGGGCTGTGGGTCCCAACCGTGACCTCCCACCGATCGGACCTGTAGGTTGAGGCTGCCGTTTGTCCCTGTCTCCTGTTTCCTGCTGGTGGAGTTGTACCTGAGATCACACACACACTGGAGCACCCCCCAACTCACAGGTCGGGGTGCCCATGGCACCTCAGTGGCCTCAGTTGTTGGGAAAGACAGGCTAAATCGAGGTCCTGGAGAGGGAGGCCTGGCCAGGTGTGGCCTCAGGTGGTGACAAGGTAGGCCAGGCCCCAGGGAGTCCCTCTGTTCTCCTGGTCTAGAGCTAGAGCCTGGCCTGGCCTCCCCTGCACGCCGGCCTGCAGCTCTGCGATGCTCAGCCTCCCGGGCCCGGTGCCCCACAGCCCTCTCAGCCCAGTGAGTGCCCAGATGCTCCGACAGAGGCCTCTTCCCTTGGCTGGGGGGGGTGGGGGGGATGACACACGATTCCCTGAGATGGCAGAGTGGCACGTTTGTGCCTTCCAGGTGGCGTCAGCTCAGCCAGGCCCTCGCAGGAGTGGCATTTGGGACCTGTGGGCCCTGCTTCCATGCCAGACCCGGGACTCAGCTCCAGAGGGTGTCGGGTCTGAGAGGAGGCCCTTGTGGCATGGGATACACAGTCAGGAGGCAGGAGGGCCCTGGGTGGGGTGGCAGGGACCCCTCCCTGCCTCTGAGCCCCCAGCTGCCTATCCCAGCTCCGAAGCCTGTGCTCCTTGGTCAGTGCCCGGCACACCTCTCCCCAGCCCCTCACACGTCACGCTTTGTGGGGCAGAGCCGGGGTGCCCAGGAGGAGGCTGATGGGACGAAGGGGGCATGCACTGTGGCGGTGTTTCCCTCTGCCCTCCACCCCCACCCACACCGGGCACACTTGCAGACACAGCCTCCGCCTGTGGCAGAACTTGGGGTGCCAGCTCCCTCCTGTGCCCAGACGTGAGGAGCACGTCACAGACTGGAACCGAGGTAGAAGGGCAGTGTGACCCCCGAGCATGCCTGAATCGTGGCTCGACCCCTGCCCCTGCCCTGGGGCAGTGTTTGCCTCTCGGCACAGTCCAGCCATTCGGTCCCGGGGTGGGGGAGAGGGGCCCTGCTCCCCACCCCCCAGGATGACTCCCCCGGGTTCTGGTCTAATGGCAGGCCTTCCTTAGGTGGTGGCTCCCTGCCCGCCTGCCCACTGACTAATGCAGACCTGCCTGATAGGAAGCAGGCATGTCACGCAGGGCTCGGGTTACACAGGGTTGGGGCACCTCCCAAAACAAGGCCCTGTAACCATCAACCCTTTGCTGCCTGCCTGGATTTCAGGTGCCCGCCCCCTCCCCATCCCACCAGGTGAGCTCAGGCCGGGGGGCCTCAGGACATGAGTCCGATGGGTTTCCGGTGTGGGGCATGGCTGAAGAGGCTGGCCCGTGGTTCCCGGGAGGGTGGACCCCCTGTCCCTTCCTGCCATTACCTGTCTGGGGGGAGCATCTTGGCCAATCCTGTGGCTCCGGGGCGGGTGACCAGCAGTCAGTTGTGCTTCGGGGCAGCTGGGTGGACCTCGTGTCCAAACCCCAGCTCTGCCGCAGTTTACGTAAATGGACGTTCTGTGCCAAATGAGAGCCCCTGGTGTTTAATTCAGCAGGAGCTTGGCTGGTGCCCAGGGCCTCCTGTCTGTATCCCACGTGCTCATTCCTGGCAAGTGTTCTTGTCCCGGTCTCTGGGGGCCATGTGGGCCCAGGCCCCCGGGTCTTGGTGCCCGTGTTAAATGGTCACCTGGACAACCCCAGCTGTGCCCTCAGGCCCGTGAGGATGTGGCTGCAGTGGGGGTGATGCTGTCTGCACCCAGAAGGGCCAGGAGTGTGGGGCCGGGGAGCATTTCGGGGCCCTGTCCCTGTTGCAGGTCCTCGGGACCTGGAGGGCCCTCTCTGTCTCCTGTCCCTTCTCCCTCTTGCACCTTCCCTGGCTCTCTCCTTCCCCCTGCAGCTCGCCAGCTGGCGTGATCACCTCCCCTTCATTTCTGGAGGACTTTCTTGGTTCTTCCATGTCCGCGTTCCTGTGGCCACAATTAGTGGAACCCTTCTCTCAGCTGGGGGTGGGGGCCGGGGGTGGGCCAGAGCCGAGCAAGCGAGGCCAGCTTCCAGGCTGTGTCGTTACTGAGTTATCCCATTTTCCAGATTAGGAAACCAGGGCACCAAGAGCACCAGCCACTTGCCTAAGACCTCACAGCTGCAGACAGTCTGGATTTGAACCCTGGGGAAGCCTGGAGGCGCCTGCAGCAGGGGGCGGAGCTCTGCTGGCCACTGGGGCTGGGGATTGGCCAATGCGTAAAGCTGAGTCTCAGAGCTGAGTGTCAGCTGAGCTTTGGCTGGGATGCTAAGGATCCCAGGCCAGCACCCTCCTGCTTTCATAAGGCGCCATGAATGACGAAATGAAAGAAATCCCCAGTTAGAAAGGAGACTCTGGTATTCCCCTTCTCGCTCCAGCTCCTCCGTTGCCCTAGATTTTGCAATAAGATCCTGCTTGTCGGGGGGTGAGTGGGAACAGATTGGAAGTCTCCTGATCCTTGCTGTTCTCTATCACCCCTGGCTAGCTGCCCCCTGCCAGCCCCGCCCCCACCAGCTGTCTTCCTCCCGCCCCTCCTCACAAGACCAGCTTGAAATCTGCTGGAAGAACCACTGGGAGGTGTTTGGGCTGATGGTGGGGGGTGTGCCTTCTTTGTCAGGAAAGGAGCTGAGTTAAAGCTCCCCCGTGGTCTCCAGGTGGGCCCTGGGGAGGGCGGGAGACCCTGGGCTGTCACACCAGCATCCCTGCCTTCCAGCTTTGCTCCCTGGCCCCAAGCAGGTCCCTGCTGGTCCCCGAGCACTCTGTCCATATGTGCAGACTCACCAGAGGTTATTGATCGTTCTCTCTGGAGCTCAAGTGGTTCCTCTGCCGCCTGCTGGGGCTGAGCCAGGTGCTCAGGTGGCTGTCTCTCCCTGGGGGCTTCTACTGGCCTCGCCAGGGTGAAGGTTGAGAGTGGACGAGCATCGCCCTCGGGGGTCAGCTGCGTCTTTACTATCCCACAATGCAGAGGCCCCAGCCTGAGATCCTGCCCAGCCCCACAGGGCACCGGCCTCAGCTCCTGGTGGGTGTTACCTTGACCAGCACCGGGCCCTGTGTGTGCTTCCTGATGCAGCGGCTGGTGCCCTGGGGACGTCAGAGAGAGTCAGGTTGCCAGTGGAAAAGCATTGTCCCCACTCTTGTCAGCGCTCTGTCTCAGGCCAGGCTGGGCGGCCAGGACAGTAGCGGCCACCACATGGCTTTCTGGGAGGTCAGCCCGTCAGTTCAGCCTGGGGACAGGGAGAGGAGCTGCCTCGAGTGCCCTCATTGCTGGTCTCTGGGCCTCAGGGGCAGCGTCCTGCCTGGGGGGCGGGGAAGGCGGGGGAGGCTGGAGTGAGAGTGGGGGCTGGGGACCCAGGCGATCTGCAGAACCACCTGCCCTTGTCCCCCAGGGCCCTCCCTTCCCCGGGGAGTGCTCAGGGCCGGTCTTGGCCACGTGGGATGACGGGGTGGGGGGGGGCTGACCCCCGTGAGTGAGGCCCCACGGGAGAGAGTGTTTACAGCTGAAGCTCTGGAGCCCTGCCTCTGCTTGCTGGGCCTGCGGTCTGAGACAGCTCTGGATGGCCGTGCACCTGAAATGCAGCTTCCTGGGCCTGAACTGCCCTCTGGAACCAGGGTCTCTTCGGGGCTGCGGGGGCGGGGGGGGGCAGCCCTGCCAAAGAAAGGTTACTAAACACCCCCTGCCCTGCACCTTTTGGCTTTTCTCTCTTAGCCAGGGTTCAGTGCCAGTGTCACCACCAGGTGAGAACCATGGGTGCTGCGGTTACACCTGCATCTCAGCCAGGCTGTGGGTGAGGGTGAGAAGCCTTCACCCCCTGTGTGTTTGTCTACAGAATGCTCAGGAACCCACCAGGGAGCCCCCACCCCGGAAATGGCAGGCTCCATTGCTGTGTTTGTGACCATGTGACCAGGCATATAGCGTCTTGTCCAGGAGGCTTTGGAGATGTGGTCTCTGGCTAGGTCTTCATCGGGGAGTGGTGGCAGGCCCGCCCCTGTCATGGCCTAGTGACCCCGTCTCAGCCCCGCACCCCCATCCTGAGGTCTCGGCTGGGTGAGTGATCCTGCCCGCCGCCACCCCAACCCCCACCCCCACCCCAGGGTAACCTGTGCAGGCTGCAGCGAGCCAGCTGACGCATTTGGCCTGGACTTATTTGTGTTTGAACAGGAAGGAAAGGAGAGAGTGAGTAAGAAAGTGGGGGGGGGGGTGACTGAGTGGGGCAAGGTCAGAGAGAGGGGAGAAAAGATCTGGAAAGTCCACACAATGGCGTTCGAAGCAGGTGCCAGCTCTGAGAGAATCTGAGGGTGACGGCCTGCCCTGGGCCCTGGCTGTGCCTGAAGGGAACATTCTTCCAGGGGCTCGTCCGCCCGCCCTTGGCTGGCTTCCTGCTGCCGTGCTGAGCAGGATTGTCCCCCAACTGGACGTCATGGGGGGCGGGCCCGCCCCTCCCAGCCTTCATTAGTACTTCACTGATCACTTTGCCTGTTATTGTGGACTTTCTGGGGCTGGGCTCCAAGCCTTAGGGTGCCGCCGTGTGATGCATCCCCACGGCAGCCTTAGCAAACTGGAGTGGCCAAACTGGACTAGTGTTTGAGCATGGGCTGGTGGGCTGCAGAGCCCCAGCGGGTCAGGCCCTGGGCACAGGGGTTTGGTGTCCCTGTGACAGCCCCTGGTTGGGCTGCTCGGCCCAGTAGGAGGGTCTGTGACCTATTGGCGGTTCCGTAAGGTCATATGGGACCCCTCCAAGTTCTCCTGGGTATTGGCCCCTTCCGTGGCCCCCCTGGGTAGTGGAGGGGACCCCAGGGGTTGAAGGCACAGGAAGCAGAGTCCAGCCTGCTTGACTTCAAGGGCACCCTGGGCATTTGCTGTTGACTTTGAAGTTAACGGAAGACAGCCCTGATGTCTCTCTGCCTTTGGCGGGTCACTTTAGGACTCGGTTTCTTTGTCTGTGGAATGGGTTGAAGGGCATTCTCCTGCCTCAGGGCATTCCTGGGAGAATCAGCGAGAACCGTTGCAGTGTTGACCAGTGGTCAGCGGGGTCCCTGAATGAATGGGCACCCGGTCCCTTCTGAGCCGGGGCATGTGTGGGACTCAGCAGTCACTCAGGACGAGGAGGGTGGGGGACAGCACAGACCCTGCCCCCGCTGGCTGGCCTAGCTTCCCATCAGGAGAGTTGGGAGACAGGAGGCAGGGCCTGTGCAGAGTGGGCTGGGCCCCAGTGAGCTCTCTTCCATTTCCAGGAGTATGATCCCCCCTCGCCACCCCCTCCCGCCTGCTCTGAGCCCCTGGGGCTGTTCCTGGCCCCTTGCCATCCCCCGGAGCAGCTCTGACCTATGCTGTGTGACGGGCCTGGGAAGATGGACCCAGCTGTGGGAGGGCGCGCAGCCTGGGGACTGAGTGCGCGAGGAGCCCAGCTGCACAGGAAGCTAGGCCAGCGGGCCCTGGATGCCTTGGCTCTGCAGGCTGGACTCCCCGCGCCGGTTGCTGTGGGGTCCTCCCCTGCCTGTGGCCCAGAGACCTCGACCCCCACCCATGGCTCCAGAGGTCCAGGAGGGGGGTGTGGCCACACTCCCACAGCGCCTGCCCACCCGGAGTGCGGCTCTAGCTGCACTTCCTGCCTCTGCTGGCCCTGCTTGAGCTGCCCAGACATGGAAGGAGCCCCAGCTGGCCCTGCACTTCTCAAGGCTGGCCTGACTTCCAGCCTTCGAGTGAGGCTGTGTCTGCGTTCAGTACCTGAGGGACCCCCCTCCAGGGACCCAGCACATGTTGGGGGCTGACGAGGAATCCACCCATCCATCTACTCCCTGTCCAGCATTTACACACGTGCTCAGGGTCTGTGTGTGGATCGAAGCCACGTGTGTGGCTTGGAGCCAGAAACTGCAGGGCTGGGCCCCTGTGCCCGACACCGGCCTCTCGATCCTGGACAGACGCAGGCCCTGCAGCCTGTGAGTCCTCAGTAGGAGGTGGTGTGACGGGAGGGTCCCGTGGGCCCTGGGTGGCCTGCAGGGGAAGCGTTCACCTGGGAGGTTAGTCTATGTGCACACAGGCGGGCATGACACAGAACAGTGAGTTAGGGTGAACACAGGGCTCTGGGCGGGGCGGGCCGGGTGTCCCTGAGGGGCTCCTTAGGCACAGCCCAGGCAGCTAGCCATCGCCCCTCGAGTCCATGTCTCAAGCCAGCTGCATAGGAGCCAGCACCCCGTCCACCACCGGAGTTGCCAGGCCCAGAGGAATCTGAGGAGCATCCCTGAGTCTCAGCGCCCCCACTGGCACCCACTGCTCACCTGGGGGCGGTCGGTGTCGGCATGAGGTGACCAGGTGGGTGGGGGCGGGGAGAGGGGCCATGCCCTCCAGGCCTCGCTGAAGCTGCTATTGGGAGCCTGCATGTCCCGGGCTGTGGAACCGGCATCCCCTCCCCAGGCTCATTTACCTTTTTGGTTTGACCCGCTGATCGTAGTTGCTGTCATTTCTGTCACAACCGCCACCTACCCAGCCTCTTCAGTGTGTCAGCCACCAGAAGGCACAGAGAGGCTGAGCCACTAGCCCGTAGTCACACAGCAGGTACCGGCATTCAAGCTGCACCTCTGACCCCAGGGCCTCTGCAGGAACCCAGGCAGGCCACGGTCAAGGAAGTGAGGCACGGAAGTGAGGCACGGGGACTGGACCCCCTCAGGGCATGGGCAGGATGGCCCACTGACAAAACAGCGGCTGTCCTGCTGGGCACCTTGTCTGGGGAGACACGCACAGAAGGCAGGAGTGTGGGCTGGGAACTACCACCACCCACCTGCAGACCCGGTGAGGTGACCTTGCGTGCTTTCTGGGACTTTCAGTTCTATGAGCTAGCAAAAGGGGGACTAACAGTCCCCCCCTTTCAAGGCAGGGTGGGGGCAGCACATCTGAGATTTAGGGAAAGCTGTGCCCCTCGCTGACCTTTTGAAGGAGGATGGTGCGGCTATGTCCTCTTGTTCAAGACTAAGCCCAGAGAGGTCAGGGCAGTGATCCCGGGGTACACAGCAAGATCCCAGGCCACAGACAGCAGTGCTGGAAGGGAGCATGCTAGGAGCTCCTGAGCACAGAATCGGAGGGCCCTGGGGGTCAGTGGAAGAGGGAGGGGGGAGGTTGGAGCCGGACCTGGGTTCAAATTCTATCCTGCACTTCCTCTCCCAGGCAGGTCAATACTCTGAATTTGTCTCGTTGTTTGTAAATTAGGGTAAACGTGGGGATTTGATGGGACAGTGTAGGAAACAGACGCAGCACAGCCCTGGGCGCCCCGTCAGTGTGCAGTGATGGTGCCGCTGCTGGAGGCTGCAGCGGCTTCCCAGGGTGGGCGGCCAGGTGGGGGCGGTGGCCCTTCGGCACGGTTTCTCCCTTTCTGACGGTCACTGAAGATGAATGAGCACGCGGGTGCTGGCGTCACCGGTGTCCTTTAGCTTGTGTGTGGCTGAGAATCCCCGGGCCAGTGGGCAGGGCCAGTAGGTGCTTGTGTGGGAGGGGAGGTGGCTGCCATGTGACACCATCAGCGCTCATGGGCCTCCTGTGCCTGCTGCCACTGGTGGTGACGTGGAGGTTACCAGACACCCGGGCTGCAATTGGTGGAGAGGCTGGGTGCTGATTGCCTTGTGGGGTGGTGACAGAGAATTGGGGGGTGGGGGTGGGGAGACATTTGATGTGGTTGGGCTGCTCTGGGTGTCAGGCACCCAGGTGACAGCTGTCCTCACAGAGGGGCTGGGGAGAGGAGAAGGCTGGAAGCTGTGTCTTAGTTTTCTGTGATCTGAAAGAGGTGGCCACGCAGGGGTCGTGTTTAGGGACGGTGTCCTTCCTGGAGGAGGGGGTTTGAGAATGCCTGGTATGAAGGGGGCTGGAATAAAGGACTGAAGTGTGCCCAAGACAGGGGCTGGCGGGGAATGGAGCTGGTGAGGGAAGTGGGCAGGGCTTGGTTCTTGACTTGGCAGCCTCAGCAGCAGACACAGTGATTGTGGGGACTTCGAGAGCTGAGGGGACTCGGGTCCAGAGAGGGAGGGGCATCTCTGGCTGCCGGCACCCACTCTGTGCCACAGGGTCGGGGTTCGCCTTGGAGCCGTGTGTGGTCTTGTGTAGTGCCGCCGCTGGAGTAATGGGGGCCGCTCACCTGGGAGCAGGGCTTCGCCCCATGACGTAAACACATCGGCACCCCACATTCCCTTCCATGTGGCCACAGCAGGTCCTGGAGCTGGCCGGGCACAGCCTGGCCTCTTCCCCTGGGAGGCAGGTGTGTAGTGCCGGGCAGCCCCGTTTTGTGGCCAGAGGAAGGGGCACAGTGATGCTTTGGAGGAGGAGCTGGCCTGGGTAAGAGCTGCCCTCCTGGCCCCACGTGGCCTGTTCCACTCCCTGTCTCAGGTGGTGGCGCCCGCTGCCCTCCCCGGCTCGGCCTCCTGGGCACTCCATCCCCATCGTCCTCTCCGAGACAGCCGGTCAGTAGGGGGCAATGGAGGTCTCAGGTCCTTGGAGAGGATGGTTTACAGTCCTGTCCCTGGAAAGTGTCTCCTATGACCCCCCTCGGCTTCCCTCCCTGCCAACCTCCCGAGGCCTTGGTCATGCCGGGCTGGCTGGGGGGCTGGGCCAGGGGTGGGAGCCCCCACCAGGCGGTGGGCAAACCAGAACTATGTTGACACAAACTCAGGTTGACCCCGCATCCTCCCTGCAGCCCAACGGGAAGTGGCCTCGTGGCCGTCCCCTCTGTGGGCCGCGGACCCAGCTCTGCACTTGGAGCGCGGAGGAGAAGGACCCGACCCCTTGGCTCCCCTGGGGGGAGACCACCCAGTGCCCGGCCAGGCGACACCCCGAAGCCTGCGTCTTCCTGACTGAAAAACAATCTTAGTTTTTGTGTGCTTTAAAAAAATCATGCCTACTCATGACAAAAAAAAAATTTTTTTAATTAAAAAGCTATAAAGAAAACAATTCGTCATAATTGCATCTTACAAAAATAAGCACTGTTAACGTTTGTTGTTTTCTTCCAGTCTGTTTTTTCTACTCGTGCACGTCATACAAATGGTTTTTTAAAAAAACGAAAAGCAGACCTGGCACTTCCCCCGCCCCGCCCCGCTGTGCTCCTGTCGTGGCTCGGACCCTCAATCCCCTGCTCTTTGCCTGGGTCTCGCCTGAGAGGGGTTGGGCCATGTCTGTGGGAGGTTAACTCTCTCGAGGCTGCTGGCCTTGGAGGCAGAGGGTGGACCTGGGCAGGGCGTGGGGAGCAGGCAGTAGACCCCTGGGGGTGCTTTCTGTCTCCGTCCCGTGCAGTGTATCTGTGAGGTGACGGTGAGATGATGTGAGTGGTAAGTGACACTTTCACTGTGTTTTGTCCTCGCTCCTCTTGCCTCCCCCCACCACCAGCCCTCGTTCATGTGCTCATCCGCTCGCTCGCCTGTTGAGGTGTCGTCCTCTGTGCCCAGCCTGAGCTCAGAACTGGGGATAGAGAGAGGACGACATCCTGCTCCCCGATCCGATTAGACGATGAGATTCTTGAGGACTGCACCACAGGACTGCCCGTCCTCCGAGCAGGGCACAGGGAGGCTGGGGAAAGGGGGCTGGTTCTGCAGGCAGCAAGTTCCTGCCTGTCTTGCTGTGTGGTCTGGGGCAAGTTGCCTAACCTCTCTGTGTCATTTCCTTGCGGGTTATCTGTTGATAGGAAGCCTCCAGTGGGCGGTCTGGGGACCTGAGAGGCAAACCTCTGGGGACGGTGCCCACCCTTAGGAGGCACTTTCTCAGGGTCAGCTGTCATCATAGCTGCCGTGCTGAGAATATTCCTGGGTCCTGGCACCCTGACCAGCCACAGATGGAATGCCTTTCCTGGAGGCCATCGAGAGGGGGCTGCCGCGGTCGCGGGGACAGTTTCTGACTCTCAGCTGCTGGCCAGAGCAGTCACAGCCCTCAAAAAGGAGGCAGGCATCCCTGGAGTCCCCTCCCCCACAAGCCCAGTCAGAGGGCAGCTTCGCCTCAGGGGCCCCGGTCACCCGTCAGGTGAGACCCAACCTGGTGGCTCCTGCCCTGAAGCACAAGGTGACCCCTCACAGAGAGGGTGCAGGGTGACACCTGAACCAAATTAGGGTGGGCTGAGAAAGGGGGGCTGCACAGGGCAGGCCTCCCCATGTCTGCTATGGCGACCCTCCTTCAGTAGAGGGAGCAGGGACGGGGACGAGGCCCCCCACACTGATGTCATGTACAGCAGGGGTCAGCGCCTGGCCAGTCCTCCTGGTGCAGTGTGCGGGGCGGCCACTGCAGGTCTCTGAGACAGGACCCTGTCTGCCCTCCTAGGCTGCGGCTGGCCCATCCACCCTGAAACAGCAGCTGCATTCCTTGGCATTGGCCAGCTTGCCTTTGCAGGGGTGCAGGGAGGGTCCGCCGGAGCTGGACCCTGACCTCTGACCTCAGAGCCAAATCCAGCCTTCCCAGGGTCAGGCTGCAGATAATGAAACTGGGACAAATCTGCAGAGGAAGCAGGGTGGAGGCTGTGCTGCCTCTCTGCTGCCCCTTCCCTGCGGATTCGCCCTGGAGGGCACCTGGCTCCTCGGCTCCCACCCCCTTCCCGGGGCCCTCCATGTTCTGTGTGGGTTTCCTTTCCTGTCCCCTCCCCCCTTTGGCGCAACACCGTCTGGTACTAATTAAGGCCTTCCGCCCGCCACTCCGTGCGCGGCCCAGAGGGGAGCCTGTGTGGGGCCTCCCTGACCAGGGGTGGGGGCTTCTCCGGCACGGAGCCCTCGTCCTCTGGCCTCCCTGGCCAGGCACTGCATGCGTGTGTGCGTGCGTGCGTGCGTGGTCCGGGGCAGAAGTAGCTGCAGCTGTGTGTAAGTTTCTCACTTTCTCACTTGCTGAAGGCCCCTGGCCCGGTGTCTGCGGGCCACACTCCCGGCACTTGCTGAGAGAGGTTGGGCCCCTTCCCCTCTACCCAGCCCGCTGCTCTCACTGGCTTTCTATAGGAGGCTCCCCTGAAAAGGGCCACACAGTGCGGTGGCCAGAGCTGTTCCGGCTCCCTACCCCACCCTTGCCTATGAGCTTTCTGGCTGCAGTGCGCTTCATCTCCCCCCCCACCAACCAAGTTCACTGTGTCCTCCCAGCTGCTGGAGGGAGGGCGCAGAAGAGGAGCAAGGGCACCAACCGTGAAGGGAGCTGTGAGGAGGGCAGGGTGGTGGGGTTTAGTCCAACTGCGGGGACCCTCCCTGGGCTGTGGGGAGTTCCACCATGTCCCGGAGTACCCCTTCGGCACCTGAAACACTACTCCCTCATCCCTTCCCCCCTTTTCCCACCAGACTTGAGGTTGGTACTTGCTCTTGCACATGAAGCAGGGGAGGGAGTGGAAAGCGCAGGTTTGATGATGCCCAGGTGAGAGGACTCCCCTCCCTCAGGTGGACTGGGGGTGGTGGCCAGGCCCTCTGTGCTAATTCACAAGGGTGGCTGGTTCCTGGAGACTAAGGCTGGGTGCCACTCGGGGTGGGGTGGGGGAGAGAGAGGAAGGGAGGTGGCACCCTCTGTGTGTCAGAGTCTCACCGGGCCTGGTGGGCCCCTTGGTGACGGTGACCGTGGTGTTGTGTACGCTCCTGATAACTAGCCCTCACGCTGTCTTCGGGCTCTTTACTTGGAGTAAGTACTTCCTTTAATCTCCCCAGCAATGCTTTGACTTCTATTCTGTTGTTACTCCCATTTTCCAGATGAGGACCTGAGGCACAGAGAGGTTAAGTAACCTCCTCAGGGCCACACAGCTAGCGGGTGTGGCAGTGCTGGGTTTGAGTGCAGGAAGTGTGACTCCAGAGTCCCCCTCTCTAAATCTTCTTGGATCCCCCGTGTCCATGCTGCTCTCTCCTCCCTGGGGCCCAGAGGCCGCAGTACCAGGGCCCACGTTGCACAGCTGGTCCCTGACCCAATGGCATTCCGAGGGGTCGGTGTCGCTGGGGGTGGCAGGACCACCGAACAGCCTCCACCGGCTGGTGTTCAGGCAGGGAACAGACAGATCTGCCTGGGAGGCACAGGGGCCCGTCCTTGGGGCTGGGGGGTCACAGAGGGCCAGTGGGTCAGCGTGTGACATCAACACAGGCCAGTGCAGCTGGTGGGCGCGGACACCCTCTGCAGCTCTGTGGGTGCCTTTGCGCCCAGCTCCTCTCACCTCTGCCCAGCCGTCTTGCACCGGGTCAGCCTGTCGCCTTCGCTGCAGGCGTGCTTCCTGTGGCTGCGAGCAACACACGCGTGTCAGGGCAGCGGTATGGGCATGGAATACATCTGCTCGGAGCCTTTGTATGTCTGCGAGGTGGGAGTTCCCGGGGGCCTCTGTCCTGCTGAAGCCGTGCACTACCCACTCACGTGGGGACAGGGCTCGGCCACGTGGCTGCGGGAAGGCGGTGTACCGGCTCTCTGTTCCCGAAGCCTGACTCTGCGCCGCCGCCCTGCTGTCCACACTCAGCCCCGCCAGCTCCCTGGGCAAGAGCCTCGCTGGCAGCCCCACCCCGCAGGGGTGCCTGCAGGAACCGCCGGGCAGGAAAGGGTTAATGGAGGATCTGGCTCCTGACTCTTCCCCAGCTTTCCCAGGGAAAGGGCTGGAGTGAGAGGCCTGCTCTTCAGAGGAAGGGGTGGGTGGGGGCGCGGCCAGCCGCTGCGCCCGCCCGCACCTCTGAGGGCAGTTCCCTGACTTCTGCAGGCCAGCTGTTCAGAGTAACCCAGAGGCGGAGGGAGGGTTCGCAATAAGCCAGGGTGGAATGAATGTGGGATCCGTCCCTGGAATTTGGCAGCGCAGCGTGCCTCACTTGCTCCCCTGAGATGGGAGGGGGCGGGTCCTCCTGGAGGCCCTGGGCCGGAGCCACGCGGTGGGGGTGTCAGGCAGAGCTCCTCCCCTCCCCCACAGCGGAGCTGGGGCCCCAGCTTCCTCCGCTGCGGCACCCTTCCCCTGACCCTTCCCCTGACCGTGGGCTGGAATCATGTGTGGCTTTCCTCCCGCTGCCCTCTGCCCTGCTGCGGGGACTGGCCTGGCCCGGGCCCCTGCCACCTATGGCCCCTGTTCTGCTGCACCAGCCCTTCCTGATGGAGGCCAGGGCAGGCGTGAGCAAGGCTACTTCCCGGCAGCCAGCCCCCCTCCTGGCTGTGACTGAGGGCTACCACCGCCCCTGCAGGGCGGGCCGACTGTCCTGGGTTTGGGAGGACACCACAGAGAAAGCCAAGGTGCCACCACTTAGGACAGAGCATCAAGAATGTCCCCAAGTGTTTCTTCGGCAAAGACTGCTTCTGGGCTGCAGGAGCTTTGTCGGGGGCTTGCCACACCTCCTCTGTGGACCCGGAGGCCCGGTTCCCTGCTTGATTCTAGGAAGTCCCTGGACCCCGCGCTCTCCGCTTACAAAGGAAGTGAGAGGCCCAGCGAGGAAGAGTGACGTCCCCAAGGCCACAGCCCAGCCAGCTGCTCCGATGCAGTGATCTGGGGCAGTGTGGCCTCTCGGGCCGCGGTTGTTCAGGGCTGGCAGGGCTGGCAGGAGCAAAGCCAGCTGCCTCGGAGAATGGTGAAGCCTGTCGTCTGGCCCGAGTTTGGGGCCAGGGGTCCGGCTTCCAGGAACGCAGCCCTGACCCCTCACCCTGTGACCCTTCTGTGGGCAAGCTGGAATGATGTAGGCTCCCCAGGACATGTGGCCGCCTTCTGGAGGAAGGGGTGGGCGAGGAGTTGTGGGCCTCCTGTGGTCCCGGTGAGGGAGGAGGCCACAGACAGGACGCTGCCACCGTCCATGGCCTTGGCCTGTCCAGGCGTCCTCCTGCCATGTGGGCTAGTGCTGTGCCAAGAAAGCCCCGGTGAGCTGAGACTGGAGTTTCGGGCGGAGGACCTTTCAGGTCCAGTGGCACAGGGGGACGAAGGCTGCAGATGGAAGGAAGCTGGTCTTAAGTGGGGACATTATCCTGGATAATCTGGAGGGGGCATCTTGGATAATCTACACAGGCCCCCTGTGATCGCAGAGGTGGTAGGGGAGTCACATCGTAATTCGAGTGAGAATGACCTCCCGGTCAGGAGAGGGGGGCCAGAAGCCAGGGAGCAAGGCCTCCAGATGCTGTGACCAGCTTGTCCCTCTGGAGTCTCCGAGGGGACCGGCCCTGCCAACGCCTTGAGGTTCATCAGTGAAGCTCCCTTGGACGTCTGGCCTCTGAAACTGGGAGATGACACATTTGTGTTGTCTTACTTCTAAGTCACTGAATGTGGGGCGATCTGTTACAGCAGCAGCAGGAAGCACACACGGTCAGGAAGTGGCGCTGCTCTTCGGAAGAATTCGGGTGGCGTTCCCTGTGTGTCCTGAGCTCTGGAAGACCCTGGGCTCCCCTGGGCGCTCCCAGCTCCTGAGCGCCCAAGGAGGCTGCTCCAGGCAGGGCAGGAAAGAAGCCAGGGGGAACAGTTTCCCCCTTTCACACAGGAAGGTGAGTGTGAGGGCTGGTGCACTGTCCACCTTTTTGTGGCTCATTCTCCTTTCAGACTTGGAATTCTGTAACTGAAAGAGACTTTAGGGATCATCTGCAAATAAGGAAGCAGAGGCCCAGGGAAGCTGAGTGGCTGGTCCTGGGGTAGGCGGGGAGCTCAAGCTGAATTTGTTGTTCCGCCTCCTGGTGGTGGGGGCAAGGTACCAGGGCTGGACTTCCAGGGAACAAACTGGATTGGTTGGTGCTGGAGGAGCTGCTGCCGCAGGGGCTGGACCTCAGGTTGCTTCCTCACAGTGCCCAGGTGACACAAGGCCCAGGCTGCTTGCCCCAGGGACCAGGTGGTACCCTGGCTGGAAAGGAGGCAGGGCCTCTTGCAGGCACCTCCAGGGCTGCCCAGGGCTCCCAAGTCTTTGCTGGGTGGGTTTGCAATCCCTGCCTCCCCCCACCAGCATGTGGGGGCCAGTAGGGGGCAAGAGTTAGGCTGTGAAGCTGTCTATTTTTGGAGCTGAGGTGAGCAAATTCCAGCCCTGCCCCCCACGCCCCACCCCTCTGATGGTCCTTTCCTGGGGTCTGGAAATCAAACCTGCGGCCTCTTCCCGCTGGCCAGTGCCTGCAGGTCCCTGTGCCTGCCTTTCCTCAGACCAGGCTTCCGAGGACTCGCTGAGAATGGCTTCAGTGGCCGGTACTCGGGTCCCAGGCCCTTGCTAAGTGTTGCCAGATGGAGCGGGCTCCACCCACCACCTCTGCCTCCTACCTGATGGGAAGGCCTGAGCAGACAGGGCCTCGGCGGGTGGGACCCTCCCCTTGTCCACGAGGGTGGCACACAGGCACGGAGGGAACAAACAGACCAGTAGTGAATCATCCAGTTCTCACTTTCTGGCCTGTATATTGTGACAACATATTTTAACGTTTCATTTTTTAATGAACTTTGTAAAAACGTTTCATTTTGAAGTCATCTTAGACTCACCAGAAGCTTCGAAAGCAGCCAGGAGCCCTGGGTGCTCTTCAGCTACCACTGCCCCAGGACAGGGTGCAGACCTCGGGGCACGCCCAAACCAGGAAGCTGATGCAGGTGCAGGAACTGAGCCGAGGGCGAGGGTGGCTGTCACCGTTTTTGCAGGCCTGCTTTTTTTCGGGTGTGATTCTGTGAAATTCAGTCACAGCCACAGATTCGTGTGACACCCCCCCACCCCCCGCCCCCGATCAAGGCACAGAAAGGCTCCGTTCCTGTGGAGAGCTTGGCCTGCTTGGACTTTACCTAAACAGTACCGTGTGGCAGACTGTTATTTCCGGCATCTTTCCCTGAACATGACGTTTGCAGGGTTTCTATCTCTCTCTCTCTCTCTTTTTTTAAATGTACTTTTAACAGAGACGTTTCCCAGACGACCCTTCGGCTCCAGCATTAGGGTTTTAAATCACACATGCGTGAAAGTTATCGGTAATCAAAACTCTCGGTTAGTCAACAGTTTCTGCTTATTCCTTTTTTCACTTCCAAATCGGAGCCCCTGAGAGGTGGCAGCTGTCAGGTGCCAGGTCCTGCTGGGCTGTCCTCCCGCCCACACGCCCTGGGAGGGTGGGGGGCCCGGGGGTAGGAGGCGGGAGGGGAGCCACTCTGAGCCTCTGCTTGGGTGTTGGGCCCCACGCCAGTCCACCCATATGCCGTCTCTGTCCTTGTCACTCTCGAATTCCGCTGAGGGGAGGGTCCCTCTCCCCTTTGGACAGATGAGAAAGCCACTTCCCACAGATGTAACAGATTTGCCCAAAGTCAGCTAATGAGTGGAGGTGGGTTTGAACTCTCATCCCTCCGACCCGGGGGCCTCACAGCCGGGATCACTGGCCCCCGGGCAGGGAGGCTCTGGCACCAGGGACACCCAGGTGTGTGTGAAGGGAAGGTGGCTCAGGGTCTCCTCTCTGAACAAATAGATGGAGGTGATGTTGCAGCCACCTCACGACCTGGAATTTCCTGAGCTCCCAGTTCTGGGAGGAGAGAAAGGAGGAGAGAGCTGGTCCGGGCTGGTTTGGGCCAGATTCCAACAAGCTTCTTCCTTTCCTGTGAGCACAGGTTGTACGTGCTCCAGTGTCTTTGCTAAAGGGACGCAGGATTTCGGGCAAACCCCCCCCCCCCGCCCCCGAAGCAGGTCTGGGCTCACGAAGGCCTCTCGTCACATGCACTGAGTGCCGTGAAACCCTCAGACCCTGGAGGAAAGCGAGGCCTCCTGTGGCTGCATGTTTTCTGCCAGGTCATGAAAGCGGCTGGAGCCGGCCCCCTGGGCGCGGAGCTTCATGTGGTTTCTGAAGCCCTTTGACTTCGTTAGTTAGTTTGTGTCCCCAAAACCCGGCAGGGAGGGCAGGAAGTCTGAGCAACTTCCTCCCCGGCAGGTGGGTTCATTGCCTGCGGTTTACAGGTGAGTAAACTGAGGCTCGGGGAGGTTAGGACTTGTCTCCTGGGTCACCTAGCAAGTTGGACACAGGCAGGCTCACGGCTTGTGGCTGCCCAGGGCCTGAGGATTTCTGCTGCTTTGAAAAACACGCACCATCCAGACGGAGCCCACCTGGGTGCCTCCGGCTGGCCTGAGAAGCCGACCTTGGCCTGCTGTCTCCTTTCCTTCCTGTCTTGAGGCGCTGCCGTGGATGCCTAGGACACTCGCTACTTAGTCCCTTTTCTCTCGGTGACCCATGGTGTGGCTCTGCATGTCGCTAAACTACGGACTTAGGGGCACAGTGTGGACAAGCCGCTTACTTTCTGTGTCTGGGCGTCAAGGTCTGCCGGTCGGTGTGTCGTCCCCACGACCGCGTGCTGGCCGGCCGGCGGCTGTGCCGAGGCTTTCTGTTCTCTCCTCCACGGACATGTGGGCTGCGTTCAGGCTTTTGCCGTGACACAGGGTGCTGCCACTCCTGTGTCCCCTGGTAACTTGGGAATTTGGATTAAAAATACAGTTCCAACACCTGTGGCTGTCTCAGATAAGCATCCTACCTGTGGGCCCCAGACCTTGGCCACACCCACCTGAACCTGTCTCTGGAGCCAGGGCAGAGCTGATGCGCTTCCAAGGGCAGGCCGGTGTTTCCCAAACCGTGTTCTCTGTGGGACCATTAATAAGGATTATGGAGGCAAAGGGGTTCCACAGTCTAAGGAGTTTGGAAACCAGTTTAAACTTAAACGCAGACATGTATTGCAGAATTTAATGCATTTAGTATCCTGACAGGAACTGGCAAACATCCAAAAGAGGGGCGGTAAGGGTAGCAATGGCCAGATTTATTTGCCCGCGGAAACCTCTCGGGTGTCGGCTGCGTGGCAAGGCTCTCCTCCTGCTGTAACAGGCATGGAGAAACGGGGGTCCTGAGCACTGGCTGGGGGTGGGGATCGGCCACAAAGAGGGATTTTTTTTTGGTAGGTGTCT
Source organism: Macrotus californicus (assembly GCA_007922815.1). Taxonomy (NCBI): domain Eukaryota; kingdom Metazoa; phylum Chordata; class Mammalia; order Chiroptera; family Phyllostomidae; genus Macrotus; species Macrotus californicus. Next base: position 328,198 of record VMDR010000030.1, read on the forward strand.
GGGAGGAAAATCTTCCTCTATTCTCTTAGGTTCAGTAGCTGGGGGTCTGCAAATTAATCTGACCAGAGCTGTGTTAGCAAGAGGAGAGATGGATTTAATCATAGCCATGTGGGGACTTCTAGAATCTGGGGCTTATTTGCTGGCTTAGTAGGGGGAGGGCAGGCAGAGGAGAGCCATTACTGGAAGACAGGGGACTTGGGAGAGGTGAGTGGGCCTTCCGAGAACTGGCAGGAGACTGATGGCCAGCCAGCTTGGGGACAGTGTCTGTCGAGGGCAGGTGTGGACCCTTATCTCTGTGGTAACCGTCTCCCCTGCAAGCTCGGGAGAGGGTGTGGGTGAGCACTGAGTTCTGGGAGGCTCTGCTTTTGGGCAGATAAGAGATTTCAGGAGCTCAAATGACTTCAGCTCACAATAATTTTTATGCCGCGGTGAAGTATTCTGGACCCCTTCCTCGGCGGCTTCCTCCTGTTCTCTTCCAAGTCCAGCTGGGCAGTGGGCAGCATGGAGGCCCTCCATGAGAGGTGCAGGCCCTGCCCCTGGAATCGGCCAAAGCCCCTTCCTGGTGGCTGGTCGGTCAGCAAGGACCACGCCCAGTTCAAGCAGAGGGCTGGCTTCGTGCTGGGTTTGTGTTGGTCCTACGGCAGGATGAGACCTCTGGAGGGCAGAAGCTTCCCGGGACAGTTGAAGGACTGGTGACCCTTCACCCCCACGCACCCTGCACGTGTCTCCTGGACACGTAGCTCCTCGATCCAGGTCTTGCTAAATCTTGGGCTGTTTGGGCCTATCAGCTCTAACCAGTAGTTCTCAACCCTGAGTGCGTATTAGGGTCCTTTGAGACTTTTTTTTTTAAAAGACCAACCCCTAGATCATTTCAATCAGAATCCCCCAGGGCGGCCCCAGGCTTCTGTATTTGTTAGATGGCCCCTTTGCCCCAGCATGGAGAGCCTGTCCTGCCTCTAAATACCAAACCATGTATTGTTGGACTCAATATCCTACCGTTTTAGCTGCTGAGCTTTTGTGAAGGGCAAGGAAGTTTAGAGCCTGGTATCTAAGGCCAACCTGGAGCGCCCCCACCTGGCCATCCTTCCTCCTGACACCCCTGAGCAGCAAGTGGCTTGCAGGGCCGGACTCTCTCTCGGGTGCAACAGACACACTTGGCTTCTGTTATTGAAATCAGTGTTGGGCCTGATTGCTTTATTGCCGGTGTTTAGGACTCTGGCTTTGTGACCTCCGAGGGTTTGCAGCCCGGGGGCACACTGGCGGGGGCGAGCCTGGCCGGGGGCGGCTGCCTGAAGTGTGCCTGGGGCTACTGAGCTACAAAGTAGCCATCACACCTGAACAATAGAGTTGGCTGAAGGTGAATAATGCCACAATGTTCTAAGTTAAGATATCATCAAGTAATTTGCAAGATACATTATTGATACAGTGATAATTTTTTAAGAGGAAAGACAAACGTGCAAAAAGGTGCCTGGGAGGGGAAGATGCAGCCTGATGATAGGGGTGGGAGGAACCCTTCTGAGAAGGGAGGAAATGGGGCCTCCTTACCCCTGAGTCCCACAAACTGCTCTTGAGGCCGCTGCTTAGGAGACTCAGGAGGAGGGAAGTCAGTCTAGCAAGGGCCAGGTTGGAGTGTGAGAGAGGGGGGTGCTGCTCACATCTGATGGAGGACATCTGGAGGGCTTCCTGGAGGTGGTGACTTTTAACAAAGGGGATTTTAGATGAGGTTTGGGAGATGTCGGGGCCTGAGTGAAGGGTGCAGGGTCCTCAGAGAAAAGCATGCTAGAGATGTGACTGAGCTGGGAAGGGGGGTCAGGACCGGAAAGTGTCAGTCTGGGGTGGTGGCTGAACTGGCGGTGCAGCTGAGGAGGCTGAGGTGAAGGGAGAGGGCGGGTAATGCTGCCCCAAGGTCAGATGGGATAGAACTGGATGTTGGTGATGTGGGTTTTTTCAAGAGCTGGGTTGTAATACTGGAATGGGCAGAAGCCAGACAGCAGAGGTCCCGAAGTGAGGGGCAGTGGGGAGGTGGACGCGGCAGCCTAGACTGACCGTCAGGAGCTGGTGTTCAGCGGTGGAGGAGTCTGTCCTCGGCTGGGCCGAGGAAGGCGGGGGCTGCTTGTTGTTGAGATTGGGGGAGCTCAGCCGTTCTCCCAGGTCAAGTTGAAAAGGAACCGGAAGAAAAAGATTTCGAGCAAATGTGGCAGAACAGCCAGGCGCTGCAGCCCTGCTCTGCTCGGAAAGCCTCTGCGGGGACCAGCCTGCCTACCCAGGGGACTGACTGCAGGGGCTCGTGCGGTGCCAGCGCCGGAGTCCGCCGTCCTGCGGCATTTGGGGCTCCCCTCCCCGTGGTGTGGCCGCACATGCTGGCTGCCCTGGTCAGCGGTCAGCCGGCACACCCGTACTTGAACCCGCCCAGCCCTTGCCCTGCTCACTGTGCGGGGAGCCCAGCCACAGCCCCACAGATGAGAGCAGAGGATCTTTTTCATGGTATTTGGTGGGAGCATCAGCTACACCCCATGAGGTCTGCCCGGGGTGGGCTGGGAGAGCTGGCCTTTGGGGTCACACCCAGGCTTTGGGCTTGGCCGGAGAAACGTGAAAGCCTGGGAACCGGGCCGGGGGCCGGTGTGTGCACATGTGTGTGTGTGCATGTGTGTGAGAGAGAGGGGGGCAGAGGAAGGTCGAGGTGCAACTCTGTGTCTCCTTCCCCTCTCTTTCGTGGACGCTGCTGCCTATCAGAGCAAAGGCATATGGAGCATCACGTGGTGTCCCTGGGCTGTGGGCAGTGACACTTCACAGACTGTGCTCTTCTCCCAGTTGGAGGGGGGACCCTAACTGGCCCCCCTGTGGTGTCCAGAGTGGGACCCTGCTGCTGGACAGCTGACCAGTGGGGCTGTTCACCAGCAGGCACAGTGGCCTACAGCATCCCTGTCAGGACGCCATGGGACCCCTTTCCACGGCATGCCAGCCTCGTGCCCAGTGAGGGGGGCTTCCTCTGCTTTGTGGGGGAGGGTCGAGCTCAGAGCGACAGCCTTGGGAAATCCCACACAGGGCCCGTCGGGGCTGGCAGAGGTCCCCTTCTGTCCCGCACGGCAGGGCTCCTGCCTGGCATGGGTGGAGGCCAGCGCTGTGGGCCGAGTGAGTTTCCTGCGGCTGCCATGACAAACTCAGTGACCTAAAACAGGAACTCTTATAGTTCTGGACGCCGGAAGTTGGAAATGAGGGTCACTGGGCTAAGCCAAGGTGTTGGCAGAGCTGGTTCCTTCTGGAAGCTGCAGGGGACGATCCACCCTTGTTTGCCCAGCTTCTGGTGGCTCTGCCAGTCCTCACCTTGCGGCCACATCACAACCGCTCTCCGGTCACATGGTCATCTCTGTATTCCTCAGATTTCCCGCTGTGTCCCTCTCATGAGGATTTTGTTTCGGACCCACCTAGATAATCCGGGATAATGTCTGTACCCACCCCCCAGCCCCGGCCTTGGTCACCTCTGCAGAGCCCCTCCTGCCCTAGACAGTCACACAGCTTGAGGGGAGCGGGGCAGTGCACAGGACTCAGGATTTGTCTTGGGGCCCTCTGGTTTTAAGGTCTAGAGCCAAACAAACTGGCTCAAGGGGGAAAAGAGCACACTAAGTTCTTTTTCCTTTAAATATATATACTTTTTATGGTGTAAAACACACGGAACATAGGATTTACCGTGGGTAGCATTTAGCACATTCACATTGTCATGCAACCATCTCCACTGTCTAGTTCCACGAGAACGTTGTCACCCCCAAAGGAACCCCTCTGTCCACTCGCAGCTGCTCCCCAGGCCGTCTCCCTCCTTGGCAACCACCCATGCGCTTCCTGTCTCTCTAGAGCCTTTTGGAATTGGCGCGGTCCTGGGTGACTTGGAAGTGCCTGGACGCAAGCACGATGGGTTGGTTACTGGAAAGGTGTACGCACCAGGGAGCTGGTGCCCCCAACGGTGACAGCAGCCCAGGTCACAGTAACCTCCCTCCTCTCTTCCCTCCTTTCCTGGGGTCTTCACCTGTGTTTCCACCTTTCCCTTCTCTCTCTTTGCACGTGGCCCCTCCTCATAGTTTCCCAGCCCCCAAGTCAGCGTAGCCTCCAAGGCTCTGGGTCCTCCACCAAGAAGGTTCTTGGCTCCATGCTGCTGGGGGAAATTCCAGCGGCCCACTCATCGCTCCAGAGCCACGCCTTCAAGCCAGGTGGCTGGTCAGCCTGTGGCCAGCTCTCACTGAGGGAGGGGCCTGAACTCCTGTGGGCCAGGTGGCAGAGGGAACCCCAGAAAGGGTGGGTTGGCGGCGGCAGGAGCTCACACCTTTGAGGCAATCTGATGGATGCTTTAGCGCATGTCCAGGAAATCACCCTCTTAGGAGAAGCTCCCTTCTTTCTGCGAGTGGCATCTGAGAGAAATGTCCTCCGTGTATTCCCTGCAAGGGGACGCTGTGATGTGGGGGTCAGCGGCCTCCACAGCCTCTTACTGTGCCACACGGAGCCGTGTCCCGTCTCAGCCCTGAGTGGCTGCATGCTGCCACTAAAACTGAGCATTGGGGCCCAGATGTGATGAGGGGCCCCCAAGGATCTGGCACCATCCCAGGATGACACGGGGAATGCAGGAGCGGCACAGTCCAGCGCGGCAGCCCCTGGCCATGTGTGGCTGTCCAGATGGAGAGGTGCTGTGAGCGTGCAATGCTCACGGCATGTCCAAGCTGTAGTGCAGAAAGAATGCAAAGTACCTTAATACACTGGTTACATGTTCAGTTGATGATGTGTTGGTTCTCTCAGGTTATGTGAAACATGTTAAAATGAATCTCCTTGGTTTGTTTGTACCGTTTTAACACAGCTACTGGAATCTTTCAAATCACAGGATTGGACCTGCTCGGCGTGTTTCTCCTGCAGGCTGACTAGCTGCACTGGCTCTGGCCAAGCACCAGGGGGCGCCGAGCAGTCCCGGGGGTGGACGTTGTGTGTCAGAAAAGTGCCTGGACTGGGGGGCTGGTCAGACTCAGGGACTCCCTCTCCTGCACCCCAGAGACCCCCAATGACCAATGAGGACCGCTGTGTAAAAAACCCAGGCCGCCTCCCTGGCGGAGGAAGGATGAGCGGTGGGCTTGGGGAGCAGGTTAGGAAGGAGTGCTGGGCCCTGGGAGTGGCCTGTGGGGCCAGAGGCAGAGGAGGGGGTTCCAAGGGAGTGCCTGGAATGGAAGGCAAAGCAAGGAAGCCACCAGTGCAGGTGCTGAGTGGAGGTGACATCCCTGAGGCTCCCTGTCAACCCTGCCCCCTGGAGTGACAGAAGTCCCTCTTGGCCTCCTCTGTGGCAGGTTCCTGGACCTGCCCTTTGGGGCCCAGTGATGAGGGCCCAGTGGCAGTGGGGGCCAGGGTGGGGGGTTGGGGGGATGCAGTCCCCAATCCCTGTCCCAGGAAGTCACCGGCTTGGAGGAAAGGGAAGTGCATGTTTTGAGCTGCTGCCTTCCTGGTTTGGATGTGCACATGTTTCTGTGATTTTTGCAGTTGGGGGTTGATCGTGCCCATTATACAGATGGGGAAGGTCGGGTCCTGCAGCCACGGAGTGATGGGCCCAGCCGATCGCCAGTGAAAGAAAGGGCCTTGGTTCTGGTGTTTGACTCTGAGCCCACATCTCAGACCTGCCTCCAGCCTCCCTTCCACTGAGATGGGAGCAGGGACTCTGGGCGTGCCCTGGTGTCCAGAGACTGATGTAGTGGCTCCTCAGGGCCTATCTGCTGTGTGGGTGGGGAGGGACAAGCTCCAGCCTCCCCCAAAGCCTCCGTGGCAAACCAGAAGATCCCGAGGCCGCCAGGGGGAAGTTGGCCATCAGGAGTGGGCAGCAGTTGTGCTGGACTGGCGGTGGACCAGCAGGGCAGAGCCTGCCCGCGTGGTGCGCAGGATTGGGTGCCCTGGGGCCTCAGCTACCAGCCAGATGGGGGAGCTGGTAATGGGAAACCCTGAGAGGAGCAGTGGACGTCTTGGGAGTAGCGGTGGCCTTGGGGCCTGGGCCAGAGTTATTCCTCTGGGAGGCAATAGGGCCAGCCACTGGCCCTGAAGCTGCCTTCCCAGGTGTCACCCAGGGCTCCCAGCCCCGGGCAAGTCCCCAAGACCAGCTAGTGTGAGAGTCAGCCTTGGGCGGCTAGGCCACACCCGTGCCTGGGAGTGAGTGACTCACTCGCTGAGGTCAAAGGTCGTGGCAGGGGGCGGGGCCCGGGCCCATCCCAGCCTTCAGGCCCAGCCCCACCAGGGTTACTCCCAAGCCTGCTCCTCTGGGACCACTTAGCCCATCCCCCCGGGATCCAGCTGTACTCAGCTCTACTCGGGGGGCCTGCAGGGAGGGGGGAAGGCAGTAGGCTGACTCACTGCCCGGGCCCTTAGGGGCTGAAGCAGCCGGAGCTGGACTGGAACCCGAGTCGTGAGGCTCCAGGAAGAAGAGAGAGCGCAGGGTGAGCTGGCCCCAGCCCCGGGTTCCTCTCCCGTGGCACACCTCGGCAGTGGGGGCACACAGGGCTGGCTGTGCTCTGGCCCCTGGCTGCTGGGAAGCCCGGGCAGCTCCCGACTGCAGGCCTGGACTTCATTCTTCGGGAGGCCTGCAGCCTGGGGGAGCCCCCCCTTAGAGCTTAGGTGTGTCATCCAGGCTGGCAGGGGTCAGGACGGGTGAGGGGGGCGGGGGTGCACCTGGCAAAGGGGAAGCACGGGGCAGGGCAGCAGGGAGAGAGGACGCCATGGGCACGTCAGATTCTTGACGCCACCCAGCACCCAGACAGGGGCCGGGCGGGGGGAGGGGCCTGCTGGCCGTGCAGGCACGGGCTGCCCAGCTGGCTGGACGTCCAGGTGAGTTTTTTCCTCCCTCCTCCCCAGGGGCCACGTGACTTTCCTTTGGGGCGACTGAGGCTGGCTTGGAAACTCCCCACTCCTCGCAGCTTCTCACGCACAGACATGCACCCCGTGAGCCCGGCTGCTTCCGGGGCTGCAGCAGAGCCCCTTCTTCCCGCCTGCCCCCTCTTCGCTCCCCTCACCCTGCCCCTTGGTGCCGGTCCTCCCTCCGAAGGCGGCTGCAGTCCCTCCTACCTCTCCCCGCGCCGCTCTGGGAGCCTCCTTGTTCCGAAGCCACAAAGCCCCTTTGATCCTCTGCTCGGCTCCGAGCCATGTGACCCGGTGGGCGGGCCGCACTCTCAAGCAGCCGGCGCAGCCGACTCCGCTGCTGGGGTGAGTCCTCCTCTCCCTTTGTTCCCTCCAGCCTTGCACCGGTGGCCGGGGGCCCTCAGGTGTCATGGCCGTTGAGCAGCCCCAGATGGCTGGGTGGCGGGGCCAGGAGCATCGTGGCCCCAGGGCCCTCCTGCCTGGACCCCTGGCTGGTGGGACACCTCCCGTCCCCTGGAGAGGGACGGCAGGAGCTCGGTCTCCATGCGGGGCCCAGATTTTCAGTCTCCCAGTAGAAGAAAAGGGCTTTGTGCAGCCACAGCTCTCTCTTTGTAAATATTTGGCCAGCAGAGCGGAGTGGTGCGGTCCTCCCCCAGCGGGAGTTTCTTGGAGGAGTCAATTTCCCTCTTGCAAGGGGCTTCCCTGACTTCCAGGAGGGCTGAAGGAACCTGGGGTTGGCCACCTCCGCCTCCTGGGATCGTCATCCGTCAGGGGCAGGCGGCTTCCAGGACCAACTGCAGATCAGTTTCAACAGACGCTAGCCGCACCGGAATCAGACGCCGGCGGTCGGCCGGCATTGTGACGGGGCAGTTCTGCTGCGGCTTGTCTGGGGGCCTGGGAGGCTGTGGTGTGCCGTGTTGCTGGGAGCAGGCAGGTGGGCCGGCAGGGGTCTGGAGTGCAGGCACTTTGCTAGAGAACCTGGTGGGAGGGGGTCCCACCCCCTGTCGAGGAGTGGAGGAGGGGAGAAGGCAGCTCTGGGAGACATGCCTTCAAAGGAGCACGCCAGCCAAGCCGAGATGCTGGGGGAAGCCCCAGAGTCCCCTGCCACAGCCGGCACACCATGTCACCCCGTGCACCAAAGCTGAGGTGCCTGGAGGCAATGCATCTGCTCTGAAAATTCGTCCCCAGTGTCCCCAGGGATTGACTCAGCTCACACGAGGGCCGCCCTGCCCTGAAATCTGCCGGCATTTTTGTCAGAGGTTTGGGGGAACCTCCTTGCTCCCCAGAGGGGAGTTTGAAATTCCTTTCCTGGAGAAAAATGTGCTACCCGACCGGCAGCGGCTTTTCTGGCCGTGGGGACAGCACCCTGGTTAGAATCCAGTTTGGATGCTGCACGGAAAAATCTGGTGGAGAGGAGGCTTTAGAAAGGGCTCCGATCCCTTAGCTCCCTGACAATGGCGGGTGGTCGTCCCTCGTCATTCATTGCTGCTCTGCCCCCCTGGGTGTTTACACAAGTGCCATTTCCCTTTGGCAGCTCAGGGGCACCTTTGAGGAAAGGGAAAGGACTCCTTTGTTTAACCATTTGGTGGGGGAGCGTCCACGGGAGGCCTCCTTGTGAAGGTGGGACTCTTCTCTCCCCTTGCTTCTTTTGGGGGAGGACGTGGCTGGGGAAGGTGGCCTCCTGAGGCTGGCCTCTTTTAAGCCTGTCCCCGGGGACCTGCGCTGTCACTGACCCCTTGCCCCCCCCTCCTGGGTGTCCCCGTTGCCTCATCGCTTCCGTGTTGTGTCTGCCTGTGTGTGTGTGTGTGTCTGTGTTTCCGTCAGCTTCTGTTCCTTGGGGCTGGCACTGTGGGGCCGACATCTAGGACGGTTGGTTCAGCTGGCATGAGGGAAGGACCTACTGTGCATCGGGGCAGCATGCGGAGCGTTCAGAGATGGGGATGACAGGACCCTGTTCTGATGGAGGGCGGAGCCGCAAGGCTGCTGTGGCCATCGCTGCTTGGGGCCTGTGGGGTTGGTCCCCGAGACGTGGCCCCAGGCCACCAGGCCGAGGGGAAGTTGGAGTTCACCAGGCTCTCTCTGCAGAAGCCCTGGACCCACCTGGTACCCCAGTCTCCAGGCTCACGACTTCCCACCGTGTCCCTGCTTCCCAGGCCACCGTACCTTCCCCACTTCCTGTTGTCACGCAGGCAGGCCCAAGCCCTCTGTCAGATAGGGCTGCTTGCAGGGGCTGAGGGCATTCAGCAGAACGGGAAGACCCTGTCCCTAGGAGAGCCCCCCACCCGCCTGAAGCAGCCCAGCTTCCTGTGGTGTCAAAGGTCTTGGGGCTTTTTAAGGAAGCCGGTCACCATAGCCGAGTTTCCGTTTTCCCCGCCCCCACATTTAGATCTTGGGCTGGCTTCTTCATACCACCCGAGGGTTCTGGGCTCCCTCCTCTCATTGGCCACGTGTGGGGGAAGAATGACTTTATTTCAGTGCGTGAGGGAAAGGACACATGCTTGCTGTCCTCCTCGCGTCCCCTGGCTGGGGTCATCTGCAGTGTGGCTGTCACTTTCCACACCCTGTGACTCCCGCCTGTCCCTCCTCTCTCATCCCCCAACCTTGGCTGAGGCTGGCAATGCCAGCTGGGCTTCGTGGAGATGAGGGGGTCAGACGTGGTCAGGGCCCCGGGGTCCCCAGCTCCATATGGCAGAAGTCGTGGGAAGAAGCTTCCAGCAAAAACCGTAGCCCTTGGCTGGATGGGACTCCACTCCTAGACTCTGCCTCCCAGCGCCCAGCTTTGGTTAGCTTGCTGAGCGCCAGCCTGGTTCCTCCGACAGGTAGGGACCTGTGGTCGGGAGCTAGGTGGAGCCGAGGAGGTCGCTCACTCAGTGCTGGGGCCTTCCTCTGAGGGGCCGCTGGGGAGGGGCCGCTGGGAAGCGGTGGAGCTGCAGATCTGATGACTCGCGGGGGCGTGGGGTCTTGCCCCAGCTGGTGGCCCTCCATCCTGCCCGCCTGGGGGTGGACCTTAGGGGCCTTGTTTGGGGCAGGCACGGTGGTGGGTGGAACTTCTTTCCACCTGGGCTCCTCCTCAGGGCAGGGTGTGCGGGGTGTGGGTGGGGTTCATCCCTTTCCTCTTGGAACCAGACTTGGGCCAGACTCTGAGGCGCAGCAAAGAGAGGGCGCAGCCCTCACAGGCCCGGGAGCCACGAGTTCCAGTTCTGACTTCCATCAGGGGCCTGATTGGTCACTGGGCCTTGTTCTGGGGGAGGAACAGGACAGCTCAGCCCAGAGGCCCCGAGAGATGAAGACAACATATCTGCTCTGTCCCCTCTTTCTCGGACACCCCTTGTGATACATTGGCCCCTGTACACCTGGGGCCGCCCTCGGACCCTCAACTCCGGGTTGGGGTTGCGTTGCCGCTGGTGACCCCACATGGCTGTCGGAAAGGAGGCTCGCCAGCCTCTGGGGCGCCCCTGCTCTGTCCTATTGCACTGGCCTGGCGTGCAGCACCCCTCCCGGGGCCTGTGCCCCCCCCCCCCCCCCCCCGCCGAGGGCCTGCCACCCGCCCTGCCATGATGCCCGGTGCAGAGCGGGCAGTGATGTGTTGTCCAGGTGTGTGTCAGAAGAGTGTCCCTGCTGGCGTCCCCAGTGGAGTGTGCACAGACAGGCCTTCCGACCCCTATGTGCTTCCCTCTCCCCTCCCAAGCCCGGTCCCCGGTGCCTGTCCACAGGCCTCTGACACAGGACCACCTGCCAGGTGGGGACGTTCGTGTCCTTCAGGAGACTGTAGGGGTTGCATTTTACTGGTCACTGTCTGGGCCGGATGTCCCAGGTGCTTGCTCGGTTAGCATCTGAATGAGCCCACAGCGCCAGCCCATAGACCTTGTGTGGTTTCCGCAACCCCGGCCCGAGAGCCTTGTGAGGACAGCCCCTTGTCCTGCTCTCGTGGCACATGGTCCCCTCGGAGCCATCCTTCAGAAAAAGGGCCCAGGAGCCGCATTTCTTCAGTGACTTCTCCCTGGGCAGGGACTGGACCCAGTGACCCCGGCCCTGCCCCCACACCCTGGTGCTGGGGCAGCGAGGACCGCAGGAGCTCTGTCTTTTGTTCCTTGTCTGCTGAGCCCGGAGGAAAAGCCGCCCATTGCTGGGTGACAGTTGCAGGCCTCGAAGACTAATGACAGGTTGGACAGCGGCTCCATTGTAGCTGGGACACGGGGCGGCTGGGGGCCGGGGGCCGGCTGATTGGTTCGCACCCAGCCAGAGGAGCAGACGGCGATGCGGCCTTCCTTGGCTTACCTGCCCCTGGAACTCACTCACCTGCGCCGAGCGGCAGGGGCCCGGCGGCCTGGTGGCCAGTGTGCCAGGGCTGGAGACCCATCTCGGTGCCGTCTTGGCTGCCATTTGCTGTGAGCCTAGTGCCCGGGCCTCTCAGTCCTCATCTTGGGGAACTTTACTGAACGGACCGCTGTCCCTGCTGGTGGGTGGGGCTGCCCCCTCCTCGCACGATGGGGTTGGAAACTGAGGCAGAGAAGTGAGTGATAGGTCGGAGGGCTTCCGTGGCACACTGCCATCTCCCCAGCCAGACTTCTTCTGGGAAAAGGGACCCGTTTTAAATGGCTTCCCCGCCCCAGCCTGTGGGTCCACATGTGACCCAAGGTGGGGACAGAAAGCTCTGCAGTGTCATCTGCACTGCCTGTGAGGGGCTAACAGGTGGGACCGCATTTGTGGTTTTGTCTGGAGCTCTGGCCGCTCAGCCCACGGCCATGACCCCCTCTGTGGACCCCAGGGCTTCCTTTTTGCCCCATTTGCCAGATTTGGAAACTGAGGCAAAGCAGAGCAGTCCCCGCGGAGGCGAGGAAGTGCCTCCTGCAGCTTCCTGCTGAGAGGCAGTAGACATGGTTTATTCGTTGTAAGCAGACGGCAGCCAGCGCAGGAGCCCCTCGCTACGCGTCCCCCACGCGGGTTTGGCGTGAGACCCTCACCCCCAGCTCCCTCCCAGCGCCTGGCAGGCTGAGAGCCTCCGGAGACAGAAGTGGGGCTGCTCAGTTCCAAGGTGGCACCATGTCCTTGGCGGGACTGGTGTCCTGGCTCAGGGCGGCAGTGACTCCAGGTGGAAGTCCAGACATGGGGGAGGGGGGCTCCCCAGGAAGATAGCTCACCTGTAGTTGGTCCTCAGCTTCAGGGCCCAGGGGTGCTGAGAAGCAGATGCTGGAGAAGGGGGAGGCAGCTGTGAGCTCAGAAGTGGAGGTGGGGCTGGAAGGGAGGCTTTGGCCACGGAGGGATCCCTCCAGGGGCTGGTGGGGGGCGGAGGACAGGCCAGGAGGAGCAGTGTCCAGGGCCCGGGGCCCTGTGGCTGGCTGCCCTTCACACCTCCATGAGTGTCACCCCAACGTCACACCCGCCAACAGGTGCCAGCTTCTCCCTGGCATGAAGGTCTCTCTGCTGTCCGTTCTCATCTGTCCCCACCTGGCTGTTTCCCTCCCCAGCCTCCTCCAGGGCTCATTGTGGCCCTGGACGGCCAGGTCCCGCCTCCCCGAGGCTCCTGGGACCTCGCCCCTGCATCATCCCCCCAACAACGCTTCCTGTGTCACTCAGCAATGCTGAGAGACCTCAGCGCTGGGACCCTGGCCTGTCTGCGGGGACCTCGTGCCACTGTCTCCCAGAGTGAATTCTGGGGCCATGTCCATGGTGGGACACGGAGATGTGAACCACTACCCACCCCCCGCCATATATGCCTCAGTTTCTCCATTCAGCTAAGCAGCAGAGACTCCTCTATCTGCGGCCAGTTCCTAGGGCTGTTGAGGACATTTGTGAGTCGGGCAAGAGGTCGGTCCCCTGAGGGCCTGCGTGTTGGGGTGTGGGGTGGTCGAGGGCTCCTTCCCAGCTCACTGTGGGGCTCTCCTAGGATGGGTGCGGGGTAAAGAGTCGTGAGCACACGGGGACTCAGGTGCTAACGTGGCCATTAAGCCATGGCAACCTCGAGGGGCCTGTGCAACCCGTGAAACTGGGTCTGAATGAATGCCCTCCAGGTTCACAGAGGCTCTTCTTGCCTGGTGTCCGTGGGATGTGGGAGGGAGAGGCTCTGGGCCTCCCTCGACAGTTTCCTCTTGCCCGTCTGCCAGGCCTGAGCCCTGCAGCTGCCAAGGCAGCAGCACCCAGCCAGGTTCAGGTGCTGGGCAGGGGATGCGGGGGTCCCAGGTCTGGGAGTGGAGTGCTGTGTGGGCCGCTGCAGGGTTTTCCCTTCTCTTCCTGCCCCAGGCCTGGGACGAGCTCAGTCCAGCGTTCTGCTGGCTGGTGAGGTTCAGGTGGCAGCTGTGCCTGCTGCTGGGTCAGGCTCAGATGTAGGTCGGTGCCCAGCTGAGGGACCAAGGGCCCTTTTACAAACCAGTGTGAGTCGTCATGAGCCCTGCGGAGTGAGGGTCAGGGTGGGCAGGCAGAGGTGTCCCTGGACTGAGGAACCCCCGCCCTGCCACCGGGATGCAGAATTGGGGGGGGGCCATGAAGGCTGGGTGCCGAATCCCTGCTTGGCGCCAGGGTGGGCAGGAAGGAGACGGTCCCCCCTCTTGTCTTCTGGGGAATGTTCTCAGGTCACCAGCCTTTCTGTTCTTATTGTTAATAATGGCTTTATCGATGTAATTCACAGACCATAAAATTCACTCTGAAAGTGTGTAGTTCATTGAGTTTTAGCATATTTATGAAGTTATGTGGCCATCACCACTGATTCTAGAACATTTTCTTCACCTCCAGGGAGACCCCAAACCCAGTGCGGTCACTCCCCAGCCCTGCTCCCAGCCCCTGGCGGCGCTCACCTGCTGTCTCTGGATTTCCCTGTCGTAGGTGCTTTATAGACGTGGGGTCCTAGGGCCGGGGGCCTTTTGTGTCTGGCTTCTCTCTAGCTGCTGTTTCCAAGGTTGTTCCTCAGGTGACATTCGCACTTCATCCCTTTTCGTGGCTGAATCGTACTCCATTATCCTGTTCACCAGCCATGGGGCTGCTGCCCCCTTTCAGCTGTGAATCCTGCAGCATGGCCCATGGGTGGGGGCAGGGGATAGGGGGAGCCTAGGTTGGTGTGGATGTGTTTCCCCGTTCTCTGGGGGGAGTGCCGGTCATGTAGGACAGTCCCGCCCACCAGCTCAGGTCTTTGGCTGGTTGTGCCTGAAGCCTAGTGGCTGGGAGCGGCTCGAAATTTCCCCCCATTTCAGGTCTCAAATATGTGTTTGTGCAGTTTGCCAGGGTCCTTATTGTTCACTGTGAGCCCAGGCCCAGCGCCCTGGAATCTGATGAATCAACGCTGGGGTGGGGTAGGGTGGGGTGGGGTGGGAGGGGTCTGGGTGCAGGGTCTGCAGCTGGGCCCTGGCCCTGACTTGCAGTTTCCTTTGCCGGCATGGGGCCCAGCACGAGGCAGAAAGGGGAAGTGGAGGTCTGCCTGCCCTTTCTGCGGGCGCAGCGCCTGTGAGAGAAGAAGTGGGTGGAGGAGTGGGTGGGCTCGGCGTTCCCCACCCCCAGGAGGCAAGTAGGGGAGAAGGGACTGGGGTGTGGGAAGTGGCTTCTTTCCCCAGAGGACATGTGCCCCTTCCCGACCAGCTTTGGTGGGGGTGGGGATGGTGCTGCTTCCTCTCTAGGAGGGTGGACGTTGGGGAGGGTGGCCTCTGGGACCCAGGGGGTGGGGGGGGTGGGCAGGCGTGGGTCTTCCAGGGCCGAGCTCTGCTGCTTGTAGACCATTCTGTGCACCACACACACAAAAGTTACACTATAAGCAATACTTGTCCTTTGTCATTCTAAAGCACCACACGAGTGTGTAAGGAAGCCCTCCGTCACCGTCCCCAGTGTCTACTCAGTGCGTGAGCGCAGTCCTGGGAAGGCCAGGCCCCTCCTTCCTCCTCCTCCTCCTCCTCCTCTGAGCAGCGCTGCTGGAGGGGCCTCCTTGGTTCTCAGGCAGAAATTACCATATGAATGTGCCTCCTTCCCGGAGCTGCTGGCTGGAGGGACCTGGGAAGGGACAGGCTCCCACCCTCCAGGTTCTGTGCTGACTTCCCAGAAGGACTGGAAGACGTCGGGCGTTTTCAGTTCCACAGTAGGCCGCCCCCAGGGTGCAGAGGGTACCAGGGTGGGTCGGGGTCTTTCTGTGGGCAGGGGCTGGCGTGCTGGGCCCCAGGAAGTGTGGGAGACCCGGGGATCTGGCTGGCTCGGCTCCCGAGTGTAACTTTGTTTCGCTGCGGCTGGTGCGAGCACACGTTGTTACTGTAGCTGGTTTCAAAAGTTGCGGCTGACTGCGGCAGGAAATGTAGGCGCTGGTTTTTGTTATTGATTTTAGATACAGAGAGGAAGGGAGGGAGACAGTGCGGGGGAAGGAGAGGGAAACTGTTTTGTTGTGCCGCTTACTGGCGCGTTCACTGGTTTCTTGTATGTGCCCCGACCAGGGACCGAACCTGCGACCTTGGCTGTTGATGCAATGCTCTAACCAGCTGAGCTACCCCGTCAGGGCAGGAAATGGAGACTCTTAGATAAAACAAATGTGAGCGCTTTGTAGCCAGCCAGCCCTCTGATGATGGCCCAGCCCGGCCCCTTGTGTCTTTACGGCTTAGCTGAGCTGCTGGGGGCCAGGATGAGGTCTTGTACGGTTGGGGGACCCGGGTTGTATCAGACGTAATAAATTCTCTTGGCCTGTTACTTGAATCACTCTATGTCTGTCTGGGCTGGTGATAGGTCATGTGTAACTGGACAGGTAACTACTTTGCTGGACAGCAAATTGCTAGACGCTTGGAAGAGCCGTCCTTGGAGCATGAAACCCAGACTCACCTCCAGATACCCGCTCTTGGGTGTTTCTTCCAGGGACACCTTGGTGGTCTACGTGGAGGGGGTGGGCCCAGGTGGTCTGATGGGAGCTCCCTGCCTCCGGGCCCTGCCTGCACCATCTTCACCTCCTGGGAGAGTCCCCAGGGCCCCAGCTGGGGTGGGCGGGGGTAGCTTTAGGGTCCTGTCTCTGGCAGGCCAGTCTCTGCCTTCCTCCCCTCCCCAGTAGGTGCCCCCAGTCCCCCTCCAGCCATTTCCGGAGCAGAATTTCCTGAGTGGGCAGGAGCTGTCCCAGGAAGTGCACCCATCCTTCCTCCCCGCTCTGCAGCTCCAGAAGGATGATGGAAGCCGGAAATGGTTAGCATCTCATTCACAGGCCGCCACACACGGAACCAGAGGGGAGACCCGTGGGAAAGGATGCAGCCAGCACTGTGGGAGCCTCGAGGGGGCGTGGTGTCACCTGGGTTAACAGTGGGGGGGCAGTGCCTGGCCTTCCATGATGCTCTGGGGGAGAGGAGGGTGGAGGAAAGGGCAGTGAGCTGGGCATTCATTCATTCATTCAGCCAGCAGTGTCTCACTGGGCGCTTTGATGTGGAAGGCCTTGTGAATGAGAGACCCTGAGCTCCCTCTGGGTGGGGGAGGTGGCCTTGGACCGGAAGACCAGATATGCAGTTACAAGTTGTAACCAGGGCTCTCTGGGACAGGAGTGGAGGGGCCGGTGCAGATTAGCATCCTGGGGAGACAGTGGGGAGCTTCCGGGAGCCGTGGGGAGAGGACCTTCCGCCCCGAGAATCTGTGAGGAGCCTGGGGGTTGGTGCACGTGCCAAACTGGAGCATGGACCCTGACCGACACTCGGGATGGCCGGGCGGGGTGCTGGGCTCTGCATTCTGCCCGTACCTCATTTGGTCCTCAGCTCTCAGGAGGCAAGTCTGATTATCTTCCCATTTTACATGTAAGAAAATTGAGGCACAGAGAGGTGAAGTTACTCGCCCAGGGTCACACAGTGAGTGGAAGGGAATGGGAATTCTGTGCTTTCTCAGGTGCAGGGGAAGCCACTCGGGATTCCGAGCCGGGAAGTGGTGGGATTAATTCACGTTTTGTGCAGTCCATTCTGGTGCTTCCAGCAATTCCTGGTGATGGCTTGGGTTGTGTGGCCACGGAGATGGGAGGAAGGTGACCACCTGTAGCTATGTTGGGTTAGAATGGCTAGCGCATTGGGGTGGGCGACTGGGTTTGGGGTGATGGAAAGGGAGGGGGCGAGGCTGGGCCCTGGGTTTCTAGCTGGTGGAACTGGGTCACGGGTATGGGGTTGGAGGGCTGGCTGCAGGGTCCAGAGCTCAGCTGGGGGCATGTTCAGTTTGAGACATCCAGGCTTCACTAGGGCGGGGGCCCTGGGTCCTGGGACTGGGCACAGAGCCAAGCACCGTGAGCATCACCGCTGGGAATTGTCAGGTTGGCGCTGGTGCATGAATCTGGACAGAGGTTGGCATTGAACGCCCAGGGGATGGGTGAAGTTCATGGGGACAGCGCCCAGCCAGGGACCGGGGCAGAGGCCGTGCAGAAGCTGAGAGAAGACTGCATTTCGGGAAGGATGTGCCGGGCAGGCAGAGGCTCATGCTACGAGGCCCCAGAGGGTGAGGGCCGACCCCGGTGCGCTGTGCTCTTTGGAGCGCTGGCCTGTGGCTGGTCAGAGCCCCAAGACCAGAGGTGCGTTCGGACCACACGCCCAGTACAGGCGTCCCACCCAGCGCAGGGCTTGGGGGTGTCTGCCCCCCCAACCCACCCGTGGCTAGCATCCGCTGGGCAGTGTTCAGGGGCCATGGGAGGAGTGTCTGTCCCAAGGGCGGCCAGGCAGCTGTCCACACACACGGCTCTTTCCGGGGGAGAGTGTGAAGCAGCGGGGTGCGTACGTGTTCCTGGGATCCCTGGGGAAGTCAGTCCATCACCATTCCCGCTTCAGAGTGCCCAGTGTCATGGATCTGGGACTGGCAGAGTTCTCTGGCTTGTCCTCAGTTGTGTGTCTCCTGTGGCAGAGGAGGGGCCGGAGGTGGCCCAGGGTGGTGACCCAGGTTCTTTCTGGGCGCAGGATCTAAGGGGGCCGCAGGCGGAGTCCAGGTGCTGCCTGCAAAGTCCACGCTGCGTAAGGGGCTGTGCTGGTCCCCAGGCCAAGCCCTTGGCCTCCAGACCCCCTGCCCTCCTGAGCAGAAAGGACCCGGCGGTGGGGAAAGGAAGTGACCCAGCTGCCCCAACTCCCGCCAGCCCGGAGCTGGGCCTGCGAATGGTGGGTCACAGGGTCAAAATGGTGGCACTGACCCCCGCCCCCAAACCTACATCCCTCTGGAGCCCCTGTGATATGAGGTGTCCTCTGCGTGCTCCTGGCCCCTCCCTGCCCCCACTCTGCCCCTCTGGAGTGACCCAGGTGTGGGGAAGCCTTAGGCAGCATCGGGCCATGCTGGTCTGTACCAGAGAAGGCAGTTACTTCCTGTCTTTGGGTTAAAGCTCTTTTCTCCTCAGCCCCTGCAAGAGGGGTGCCCCATTGCACCCCAGAGACCCCAGCTCCTTTTTGACGTTCAGAAGATTTATCAGTCAGGGGGAGGCAGAGCCCCGGGTGCCCCAGCCTCTGTCCATCCCTACCCCGAGCTCTGGTGTGCATCTGCTGACGGCGTGCTGCTAGGAGAGGGGGCGGGGGCCCAGAGGCTCTGCCCCCCTTCCTTAGGGGGACATCCCCGATAAGAGGAAATTCCATGCTGTGACAAATGGCCAGTTTCCACCCATCCGCGGAGGAGGATCTTTTCTTTCTCTTTTTAACTTTGCAAACATTTGCCAAGAACTAACGGAATCTCTGTGGTTGGCCGGCCGCTTGTTCTGCGGGCCTGGGTTCTGGGTTCGCTGTGGGTGAGGGGCCCGTCATGCTGGAAGGTCCCCTGGGGTGGGAGAAGCCTCCGGACACATTCCCTGATTCCTTGAGGGGAGTGGGCCGTGGAAAACTACACGAAAAGTCAGCCCTGACGCAGGCGGTGGGGGCTGGTCCCTGGCCTACTCCACGCACACCTTCTCCACTCAGCTTTTTCGGAAGTGAGTAAGGACGCTCACAGGTTGGAGCCTGCTCTGCCCTGAGATTGATGTCTCAATAGGCCCTGAGCCGGTGAGGTCTCGGCTGCAAACGAGGGAACGGGAGGAGCAGAGGAGGGCCTCTTCCAGAAGGGGGGGGCGGGGGAGGGTTGGCCGGGGTCCAAATCTGACTTTCCCAACGGGGCCCATTGAAACCGCATTGGCAGAAACGAGGACCTTCTTGAGATTCCTGCCCGAACAATGGAGGAGAGGCTTGCTTTAAAGTGTGTGGTGAGAGGCAGGCTGGAGGAGCTGGGGGGGGGTGGGGCCAGTGAAAGTGGGGCCTCCCGACCTCGGGGCGCCGCAGCCCCTGACTGAATCAAGGGGGTAGGTGGGGATGGGCGCTGGTCCTGCTGTCCCCTCCCAGGTCCTGCAAAGGGCCCGGGTTCGTGGGGTTTTCTGGTTCATGCTTCCTCCTACACACAGACTGTAAAGCTGCAGTTTCGTTTGGAGGTTCCTCTTGGACCAGGGCCGGAGCCCCGGGGGAGAGCGAGACGCAGCCTTTGAGGCTGCAGACCCCGCCGTTCTCCGCAGAGGCCCGGGGGCCGTGCGCCGGATTTCTGAGCAGCTTCAGGCCAGAGGGCCGGGGCTCCGGTTTCTGGCCTCCCTGTTCCCGGCCAGCCTCGGGTGAGATGTTCCTGGCCCCAGACAACGTGTAAAGTGTAATTCGATTTGAATCACTTATCGAATTAGACGAGCCCTGTGCGCCTTTAAAATTCAGTCCTTGGTCCCACCGGCACAATTTGCAAAAGTTGGCCGTTTATATTCAGTGTTTGCATCTTTGGAAGGAGCAGGAAGTTCTCCAGTGACATTTATGGGGCGTTTGTGGTGGCTGGGGTGGGTTCATGGGGACAGACATGAGGGAAAGGTCCTGTGTCCAAAGCGCCTCGACTGCCCACCCCCCGCAGCCCCCAGGACACAGCCCTGTGCCCGGGGACGGGGCCCAGCTGTCCCCACATCCTTAGCTCTTTTCCCTCCTGCCCCTTGGCTCCTCCGAGGAGTTTTCCGCCTTTGATCACCCTGAGCTTTCCCTCTCCCTTCTCTGGCCACAGAGCCCTGCGCTGCTTTGTGTGCCGTGGACTTAAGTGCAGTTAGGAGACAACGCAAATAAATTCTAAGTTCCTCTTAGATCAAGTTATTTTTTAAAATTGAGATCCATGGACCTAGGGGTCCTTTGATGAATCACCCCCCCCTCAGATTGTCCACATTTATCTGGGGTGTCTCTCTTCACGTGTGTGTTCTTTGGGGAGGGAGTCCTTGCCCTTCGACAGCTTCTAAAAGGTTTGTGACTCCTGCCAGACTGGGTTTCTTGCGTGCAAGGGGCGAGTATCAGTCCGTCTGGAAGTTTTGGGTAAGAAATGCCTGAATAAATGAACTTCACGCTCCTGTGCGCCACCTCCGTTTCCATCCACACTCACCGCAAGCCTGTAGTGCCTCCTCTTTTCGACCAGGTGCTCAAGGAGCATTTGTTGAGTGAATCATTGAGGTCGTGGTCCTCGTCCACTGGGACCCCGGGATCTTTTCCTACCGTTGTTGTGTGCGCCCATTTTCTTCAGCATCTTTTTCCAGGACAGTCCCCCCTCTCCAGGGTCTGCCCGCCGCTTCTTTAGTGGCTGGTTTCCAGCCCCGATGCCTTACTCCTCTGCCCTTCCCCTGCGTTTCCAGAGCTGGGTCACGGCAGCTTCTCCCTCCCCCCAGCCACACAGACCAGCAGCGAGGAGTCCTCTCTGAGGCCCCCGTGGGTTTTGGCAGCTCAACTGGGCATCCACCTGGAGGTGGAGTTTTGGGAGGGGACAGGTGTGTTGGTCATCTGTTCCACGTGGGTCTGCCTGGGAGCTTTGGCTGGGGCAACAGGTGGACCAGGTTTCACGTATGTCAGCACCCGTGTCCTGGGGGAGCTGTAGCTGACCCTGAGAGGGCCCCTGGAGTCCATGACCCCACACTGAGCCTGGTAGCTCCGGCCAGGCTCAGTCATCTGTGGCCTTTTCTCAGAGGTTGTGGAGATGAAGATGCTAATGCCCCTTTCCAGCTGGCTGGGTCCAGCTCCTGGGGAGAGCCCCAGCCTGGCTTCCCGTCCCAGCTCTGTGACCAGAACCTGTGCCTGGAGGGGCGTCGGGCACTTGGTGAGCCCCGGTGAATGTTGCCCATCATGGCAGCACCGTGCCTTCATTCGCTCATTTGTTCCTTCGGCAAGCATTTCGTTGTGGGTTCCGCCCCCTTCCCCACCCCCAGCCAAGAACTGCTGGAAACATGGGGTGCTGGAGTGGGCGTGCTGGGCGAGGTTTCTGGCTTCCTGAATCTTACGTGGCGGGGAACACAGAGCTAAAAAAACCCACACAGCGTTACTCAGTTGTTGTTGTGGAGGCTGCTTGGAAGTAGGGTGCAGGCCGACCTGGCTCCGGGCCGGGGCCTCCTGGACGTGCAGACACCCATCCAGTGAGGCGGGAGGGAAGGAAGGGGCCGCTCTGGTCCCTGTCCTCGGCATTACTTGACCCCCGTTGAGAGGCCCCTTTGCAGGCGATAGGGAATATCAGCTGTCTGTGGGACCGCATGTCCTAGCCAGGGGCCCAGATACTGGCGGAGCCTACGGGGTCCCCATGGCCTGCAGTGCCGCCTTCCCTGTGGTCCCCGAGGGGGCCTCTTGGGCGCCTGAGGATGGAGAGCTGCCTGGGCCCCTCACACCCTTGTGTGCCCTGTTGTGTGGATAAGTCAGACTGTCCAGCAGCTGGGACCCCAAGGTGGAAGGGGTGCAGGCTGGGGGTGTCCCTGGTGGCTGTGTGCTCCGGGAGCCCTGACATCTGACCAACACATGGGTCCTGGATCTGCTAGGTGACCCTGGCTCCTAGGGCGGGCCTGTTGGATGGCCTGGCAGTGTCTGTGGGCCAGTGGGCCTTGCTCTCTGCTTGGGCACTGTGGGTGGGTACTCGGCAAGGCCAATGCAGACGAGAGCATCAGTGTGAGGCTGAAGTTTGTGGGGATGGGACTCGGGGGGCTGTTGCTGGGACGCTGACAGAGAGGGACAGGGCAGGCAGAGAAGGGGTCCCCAGGTGTGGGTTTCCGGTCTGGCTTTGCCAGCCTGCCATGCTGAGTCCTTTCTGTGGTGGCCTCAGGGCTGTCCATTAGCTGACTCCTTTCTGGGGCTGCCTCCCAGCCAAATGAGTGTCCCGCAGCCCTGGTCCCAGAGAGCCACAGACGGCGATCCGATCCCGTCATCATTGGCAAGCCCTGGGGTGGGGACAGCATGTGTCCCTTGGAGCAGACATCCTCAGATGGCGCTGGCTCGGCCTGTGAGTTCCAGTCCCTGTGAAGGCACCAGAAGAACCAGGTCACCGGTTGGGGTTGGGTGGGGGGCTCTGCCCCTTCCCTTTTCTCCCTGCTCGAGGACCCCTCTCCCTGCCTCAAATCCCGAGAAAAGGCCCCAGCAGGTGCCTGTGGTGAAGGAGGGGCAGAGCCAGCTGCCACCAGCCTGTGGGTAGCGAATGGGCCAGGGCTCAAAAAGGGGCACCTGCAGAGAATGATTTTCAGGCTGGTCCGCCACCCCCAGCACTGCCCTGGTGGGGGGAGGACCGGGCTGCTCTCACGGGGCCCTTCCAGGCAGCCCTGGGCACGAGAGACTCAGGCCCAAGTGTGGCGTCTGGGCCTCGGCCGTCCCCCTGGCGCACGGCACTCACGGCACAGCAGGGTCCTTGTCAGCCTGGCCCTGCCAGCCAGGCTGCTGCTTTCCTGGCACAGCAGCCTCCGGCTGTGACTCCCGTCCCCCAGTGCACCCGCCCAGAGGGCGCTGTCCAGGCCCAGTGGCATGTGACCACCTTTCTGTCTGGCTCCAGCACATTTCCATCTTGCAGCCTGCCCGTGGCCGGGCTCCTGTTACAGTGCCCGCAGGCTGTGTGGGTCAGGGGTACGCAGGATGGACAGTGCCCACCAGGGTCCCAGGGAAGGCAGGAGCAGACCTGCCTGGGCGGAAGGAGGGGGCTTTGCTGGGCCTTTATTATCACTTCTCAAGCAGGGCCCCTCGGGCAGGATGTTTGCTTTGGTTCGGGTTTCTGCCGTGGGTGTTGTGCCTGCGGCTGGGCGGCTGCCCCCGGATGTGCAGGGAAGTGAGGGGGCGGTTCAGGGTCTCCCCCTAGTCCTGCAGGAGAGGAGCTGATGGATGGAGGGGCGTGTGGGGGTGGGCTGGAGAATGTCTCCCGGCCCCAGACAGATGGGAGCAATTTTCAGTCACGTGGGCCCGTTGGAGCCGCGCCCTGTAAGGCGGCCGGTATCTGTCTCCGGGAAGCCGCCCCGCATCCACATGTGGGGCCAGATGCTGCTCTTGTCTTTGTTTATTGGAAGCAGCAGGGCCGGGGAGAGGGTTTCGGAGGAGGGAGGCCTTCCGGCCGGGTTGCACAGGGAGGCGGCCCCACCGGCGAGTGGTGGTCCTCATCCCCCTCCCGAGTCCTGGGTGGGCAGTGTGGACCCCTGCTGGTCCTTTGCCCTTTTCTGGTCTGGGGGCGAGCAGCGTGGGCCCTGGGGCCAGCTCCTGGCTTTCTTATGTGCATGTTATCCTCTCCGTCCCTCAGTTCTCCGAGGTAGGGTTCCTTGTGAAACATGGCCGTGAGTGACTGGCCAGGTTTCTGGAACTGGGCAGCCAGCCATCCTGTCACCTTCCCCTCCCCCCAGCCCTGCGCAGGCCTTAGTGCGGGGGGGGGGGGGGGCGCCGGCCCTGCCCTCCTTGCTCCTGTGATGGGGTGCAGGGCAGTGGAGATTCGGTGGCCTTGGGGTCGCTGGGCCTGCTGGGGGCCTGTGGCGGGTAGAGGCGGTGGTTTCCCCCGGAAGTGGAAATGCAGTTCACTGAAAACTCGGCACCGACCTGGCCTGGTGCCCCATGTCCTGGGCTTCTTGGGGCTGGGCAGAAGGCGGTAGTCTGGAGGGTGTGGTCAGGGGCTGATGCCCAGGGAACCAACCACCTCTCCCCAGGGTGTCAGGACACAGTACGTGGTCACCCCGTGCTCAGCGTGCAGCTGGAGAGACCAGGGACCCTCCCTGGGAGTGGGACAGGCAGAGAGCACACACCCAGGTCCCCAGGGGGCATGGTCTGGGCACTCCCAGCCTCTGACCTGGGCATGTGGGCTCAGGGATGCTGGCGGGGAGCGGGGAGCTGTAGAAGGGAAGAAGGCATACTCATCCTGGCCGTGCGGTGGGGCCGTCAGAGGAAGTGGCCACCTGGACCCAGTGGGACGGGGTGGTGCCTAGTGCTGCTGACCCCCGAACGGCCGGACCGGGGAGTGGGGCTCTGCACCCAGAGGCTCAGCCGCCCTAGGGCTGTCAGCGGGTACGTGGGATGGAACACACCTCCCCCCGGAGTGGCAGGACGGACAGGTGCTAGTCCCTTCCCTCCATTTTCACAAGGCTGTCCTTTCCTGCGTCCTGGTCCAGGCTGTGTGACCTGTGGGGCCCTGAGGCCTCCGGGCTGCAGCAGGAGGGGCATCTGTGAGGCAGGTGAGGGAGAGAGGCCCACTGGGTACCCTGGGTACTGCTCTCCTGTGTGCAGTTCTCCAGGGCGAAGCTCAGGTGGTAGGGAGATGAGGGTCTGGGGTGACGCTTGGCAGGCCAGGCTACGTGGCAAGCGGCTTCAGTTCCAGGTATTTCTTGGGGAGCCCCTGGGCAGCTGGGCCTCAGTTTCCCCATCTGAGAAATGGGGTCGATGGTTGGAGCCAACTGAGGAGGTGGGTTCTTGGCAGGCACCTGAGGGTGACCCCCACTACCCCTGATGCCTCTGCCCTTCCTTCCAGCCACCGAGGCAGCGCCCAGCTGCGCTGGAGACATGGCCGACACCCCCAGAGATGCCGGGCTCAAGCAGGCCCCTGCCCCGCGGAATGAGAAGGCCCCCGCAGACTTCGGCTACGTGGGGATCGACTCCATCCTGGAGCAGATGCGCAGGAAGGCCATGAAGCAGGGCTTCGAGTTCAACATCATGGTGGTCGGTGAGTCCCGTGCCCCAGGCCCAGTATTTGCTTCTGTGACGGCGTGACAGACCCAGCCTGTGGGGCGGGTTGCAGGTGGCATTGTGTGTGCATCCGCGCACCTGCCTGCGGGTTCCAGCTCCTCAGAGGCGCTGCTCCCCCTCCCTTCAGAGTCCCTGGGGTTGCTCAGGAAGGGCAGCACTGGCCAGGCAGGCGCTCAATAAGCTGGTGGCCGCCCCCTTTCAGCTTCTGCTGAAGCGTCCCCTTTGCTCCTGCTGGAGCCCTGGCCTTCCAGGGCTGACCCCCCGCCCAGCAGGCCTGGCTGGAGGGTTCCTGGCAGCCCCAGGAGAGCGGGACGGTCGTGGGTGCTCAGGTGATGGTGGCGATGGAGACAAAAGTACCAGTGATGGTGGGACAGACTTTGAAATACCCTCCTGGCACCTTCCAGGCGTCAGGGGCTGTGTCTGGAGCTTGTGGCATAGCCCCTGGCCTGAGCCTCTGGCCAGGACACAAACAGGCAGGCAGAGGGGGCGGAGTGGAGGGAAGGGTGGCCAGTCCCGGGCTGCTAAGCAGCAGGGCCAGGGGTCCCGATACCAGCTGCCTGTGCCCTGGGAAGCCCGTCAGAGTTGGAACATCAGTGCGCTGTTGTTTTAGAAACGTGTGGGTACAGCTCAGGGCAGGGAAGGCAACGCAGCGGGGCTTCCGGCCTTCGGCCGTGCGAGCACGCCAGCGTGCGTGCGTGTGTGTGTGTGTGGGCCTGTGTGCACCGTGCCGAGGGGGCCCTGGGCACAGCCTTTCCTGTGAGCCCCATGTGGAGCCCAGTATGGGCAACAGCCAAGGGGGAGCTGCCCCTGAGGAGCCAGCCCCGCTCAGGAGGGGACCTGGGACCTGCCTACCCAGGGTGGTGGGGCCCCAGTGGTCAGAAGGCATGGGATCCAGCCACGCGCTGTGGGAGTCGGACCGCTGCCCGGCTCTCCCTGACCCTGGGCTCCCACTGGGGGGCGCTGAGGGGAGGATGCCCTTATGTCACTGAGTCTCAGGGCCTGGGAACCCCTGACCGGAGCCCCGCTGACGGCCCGTTCTCTCCCCAGGGCAGAGCGGCTTGGGGAAGTCCACCTTGATCAATACCCTCTTCAAATCCAAAATCAGCCGGAAGTCGGTGCAGCAGGCAGCTGCAGAGGAGCGCATCCCCAAGACCATCGAGATCAAGTCCATCACGCACGGTGAGCACCAGCTGGGGCCTCGCGGCCGCTCCACTGGGCACATTAGCTGTGCGTCTCGGGCCAGGGGCCAGCTCTCCAGGACCCCTGAGCTCAGAGAGACAACCGAGTTTTCCACCGGAAATCATGGGCATCAATGCCACCAGCCCCTGCTGGACTTCTGCGGTGGCAGCTCTCGTGTTCCTGGCGTAACCTGGGGTATCAATGCTGGTCACTCCGGGGCACCCCAAGTGAGCCTCGTTGGGGCGGGGATGGCCAGGCAGCCTGGGGCTCCTTGTACCAGACGGGGCCCAGCCCACAGGTGAGTCAGGTCCTGGGCCTGCCCCTGAGCTTAGTGGGGGGCTGTGACCCTTGCAGACATCGAGGAGAAGGGCGTCCGCATGAAGCTGACGGTCATCGACACGCCAGGCTTCGGGGACCACATCAACAACGAGAACTGGTGAGGGCTCGGGCCCCGGGGCATGGGGGCCGCTCCTCAGGGTGGAGAAACATGACCGGATGCTGCTGAGCTCTGAGAACCTTGCCCTTCCCCCACCCACCTCTGAGGTCAAGGTCTAAGAGGAGGTTCGGTCCCTGCCCAGAGAGTTGTGCACCCTGGCACGTACGCCAGGCTCTGGGACTGGGTGGCCCAGGTGGGGACAGGGGCGGCCCTGAGCTTGGAGGGACGTGTGTGCCAGCTGACCGGCAACCCCCGCCTGTAGCTGGCAGCCCATCATGAAGTTCATCAACGACCAGTACGAGAAGTACCTGCAGGAGGAGGTCAACATCAACAGGAAGAAGCGCATCCCCGACACGCGTGTCCACTGCTGCCTGTACTTCATCCCGGCCACCGGACACTCGTAGGTGCCCCTGTGTGTGACTCCATCTTGCCCTGCCGTCTACCCTGGGCATGGGGAGCCGAGGACCAGGCCGGCTGGCTGCTCCCTGAGCTCCATCCGGGCCTGAGGCGGGTGACACCCCTACCCCCAATTCCTGTCCCCATTCTGCTGGCCACACTCTCATCCTCGTTCTGTTCCAGCCTCAGGCCCCTGGACATTGAGTTCATGAAGCGCCTTAGCAAAGTGGTCAACATTGTTCCAGTCATCGCCAAGGCTGACACGCTGACCCTGGAGGAGAGGGTCCACTTCAAACAGCGGGTAGGGCCCCATTTTCACCCGGCTGCCGGCCCCCACCCCTAGTGGGGCCAAGGCCCGAGAGGGGCCGTCCGACACAGCATGCCAGGTTTCTGTTAAGTGGAAGAGGAAGTCAGAGAGGGGCAGCCTCCACTGAGGGGACAGGTGGCCGCCTCCTCCTTCTCTGCTGTGTGGGGAGGGGTGTGTGAGCAGGAGGGCCACCGTGGGCCACTTCTTTCTACCAGGGACACGTCAAGGCCACCTGGAAGCTCGAAAATCCTGGTGCTGGGCCACAGCAGAGCCTCTGCCCCAGGTGCCTGGGTTTTCCCAGCATGCTTTGGGGAAGACAGCTCCCTTGCAGGGGGCATGTCTGCCTGTGCCAGGGCAGAAATGACAGCTGCGTTCGGGGGTGTATTGGCTGGACATCTGTGTGGGGCACCTGTCCTTGCAAAGGGAGGTGACAGTTGAACACAAGCGGGTGTGTGCTGGGCTGCAGGCAGCACCTGTGCAGGCAGCACCTGAGGCTGCAGTGAGAGGGGTGCCTGGTAGAGCCCAGCGGAGGGGGAGAGCTCGGCCACCCGAGGGTGATGAGCTGGAGAGGGAGACTGGAAGACACTGGAGACAGTGACCCAGGTCCCTGAGGAGCTGCAGGTCTCCACTCGAGGCACAAGAGCTGGAGGATATCAAGGTCACTGGATCCCCAGAGCCCACCCTTGACCCCGAGCCTGGGGTCGCTGATGCTGGAGGTCATGGAAAGGGCAGACACTGTCACACAGGTCCAGCTTGCTGCTGGGCGGTGCCCACACCTTGCCCCTCTGGATCCCCAGATCACCGCTGACCTGCTGTCCAATGGCATCGACGTGTACCCCCAGAAGGAGTTTGACGAGGATGCGGAGGACCGGCTGGTGAACGAGAAGTTCCGGGTGAGCGAATCGCCCTGGACGCTGGTCCTGCTGGAGGGTGTGGGCGGGGCCTTCCTGCCCCACTGGGGGGTCTGAGGAAGGGGGATGGCCTGGAGCCGTGAGCATATACTCTCCCGGGCTGGCAGGGGTGGGAGTCCAAGTGTCCACAGTGGCTCTCTTGGTCCAGGGGTCTCCGTTTTGGGGCCCCATGCTCAGACGCTCCTCCCGGGACCCACACATGACCCGTGACGCCTGCCCTCCCCCCAGGAGATGATCCCGTTCGCCGTGGTGGGCAGTGACCACGAATACCAAGTGAATGGGAAGAGGATCCTCGGCAGGAAAACCAAGTGGGGCACCATCGAAGGTGACTGCCCAGCCTGCGTCTGGCGCCGCCCCACAGACCGGCACAATAAAGCCACCTCTGCCCTCCCCAGAGCAGCCCATCAAGGCCTGGGGGGAGGTGCTCTCAGAACCTCCTCCCTTGCTTTGCCCCCCACCCAGCCACCAGGAGGGGCCCACTGGGGAATAACCAGGGGGGCAACCCACCCATCCAGGAGCCATTGGCTGACAGAGCTGTGACCCTACCTGGGTCCCCCATGGGTGGGGAGGTGTCCAGGGAGGAGGGGTGACCTGAACTCTGCTTGGTCCTGGCTCCGGCAGCTGTGTGGCCCTGGACCCCTGGACCCCTCTGGCCCCAGGAAAGGGCTGGGCTGCAGCTCTGTCCAGCCCTGGGGACCACCAGATGGCACTCCCCCTGCAAAAATACCCAGGACCTACGTGTCAGTGTCCTGGGTCTGTTGTGACAAATTAGCACAGACGGGGTGGCCAACAACAGAAATTCATGTCCAATACCAAGGCGTGGGCAGGTCGGATCCTTCTGGATGCTTGAGGGAGAATCTTGCAGGCCTCTCTCCTGGCGGCTGCGGCCCTGCCTGGCATCCTTGGAGTGTGGCTGCATCCCCGCACTCTGCCCGCTCAGCTTTCCGTGTGCGTGTCTTCCTCTCTTCTTAGGAAGACGTCAGTCCTCGGCTTTAGGGCCCAGGTTTCTTTTTCCGAATGACTTCTCATTTGCAGTGCTGAGGGTTGGGAGTTGGGTGCAGTTTGGGGGACACAGTGCCACCCCCTGGGTGGGGTGACCCCAGGTACTCATCTCTTCTCCCCTCTGCTCCTCCCTGTGTAGACCCGAAGAGGGGAGGGCAGGTTAAAATGGGCCACTTTGTTCCCCATCCCTCGCTGAAAGGCCAGGTAGAGAAGGGAGCAGAATGCACTGGGCTGCTGCTGCAGCCCCCACCTCAGCTCTTTGGAGACGGGCCAGCGCCTCCGTCCCCCAGGGCCTCAGTTTTCAGCGTCTGTGAAGTGGGCTCAGCAAGCCCCAGATTTCAGTAAAATGAGTAAAGTCCGAGGACCACGAGCTCGGCAGGCAGAGTGCTCTCAGAAGCTGATGGCAATGAGCCTGCTAGGTGTTGGGCAGGCCCCGGGCCTGCTCACTGTGCATTACACCCTTGGAGCACCAAGAGCTGTGTCTGTCCGTCCTGGCAGGGGCAGAAAGCCCGCCCTGGCTCTGGAATCCATGGGCCCACCGGCACGGGCTCGAGCCCGGGGGAGGGAGGAGAGGCACCCACGTAGGACTGGCAGTGGGGTGCAGGCTGGGTGTTTCCTGCGTCTGCCCTGGATCGCCTTTGTTCACTTACCCCCTCTTCCGGGGGCACTCACCTCCCTATCCACTTAGGCAGTCTCTGCCCGGCATGTCTCGGCCCCTCCTCTGTCATCTCTCCTCCTGGAGCCTTGCTGTTCAGAACCTTTTTCATGAAGCCATGCTTTGGAGGGAGACCTCGGGTTAGAACGGGGCAGCAGGGACCTGGGAGAGGCAGGGGAGGGCGGCACAGAGATGGACAGGCATCTGCTGCCCCCTGGTGGCAGCAGTGATGGAAACGGGAGCTGCTGGGAAGTGAGCGAGGCCGGTGTCCCTGTTTCCACCCGTGCCCTGTGCCCTGTGCCCTGTGCCCTGTGCGTTGTGGTGCCGCCGGCTCCCGTTCGGGGTGGTTGAACGCAGCAGCCCTGTGGAACTGTAAGGATGGTGGCGAGGTGGCAGTTCTTAAGTCCCCGCCGCCTTCTGTGGGACCCCGGAGAAAACTTGTGCACGACCTGCTCCGTGCTTGCCCTTGGCGAGCGTGTCACATGCTTCTGCCCCACTCGTGTGCACCTACCCCTCCCCTGTACTCTGTCTTTGTCCCCCACCACCCTGAGGCATTGTTCCCTTCCTTGGAAAGCGCCTGGAGTGTTTTCGGGATCAAAGTGAGTGTGGTGAGGCTCAAGGGCAGCTCACTCCACCCTCACACCCCGAGAAGTGGGCGGCAGTTATTACCCCATTTCCCAGATGAGGAAACCGAGGGTCAGAGAGGCCAGGAAGCATCTGTCCCTCATTGTAGCGCGCGCGCTCTCGCTCTCTCTCTCTCTCTCTCTCTCTCTTTTGCTGCGTCTTGGCCTGGTTACTGTGCCATCTCCCTGCTTTTCCAGAACTTTCCAGAGAGATTGGGAGTCAGTGCTGGCACCACAGTGGGGCGGTGGCTCCCCTGTCCCCACCCACCTGCCTGACCTCTTCACACCAGAGCAGGGGAGGGCAGGGCAGGGCAGGGCAGGGCGGAGCTGGGGGAGGGTCTCCCAGCCACAGTAAAGCCCTCTGTCTCCTCTCCTCAGTTGAGAACACCACACACTGTGAGTTTGCTTACCTGCGGGACCTCCTCATCAGGTGAGAAGTGGGGGCCGTGCAGGGGGGTCCTGGGGACGGGGTCCAGGACCATAGTCCTACTGTCCACCTGCCCTCCCTGGGGTGGACCCCAGGGGCCCAGTTTCTGAAGCACCTTCTTGGGAATAAATCAAGAAGTGAAAACCCTTTGCAACCACCTGAGCCCCCAATGGGAAGGGCTGAGTTCCAGTCAATGTGAGCCAGCAGGTCCAGGGCCCCAGGAGTCTGGGCTCTGGTGTGGGGTGGGAGGGGTGGGCATCCCCAGCTCCTATCCCTGCCTTTGACCTGGCTGTGCCTTCCCCTTGGTTTCCTTGAGCCCAGACAAGGAGTAGCCCGTCTTCAACCCATTAGAGAGGGTGCCAGGGGGTGGAATGCAGAGGGTGGGGGCTCCTGTCCCAGGGCTCCCGCTTCTCAGCCAGCAGGTGGGTGGATGTTGGGGATGCGGCATCTCTTGGGGCCTTCAGGTTGGGGGCGTGTGTTGGGAGAGCCTGGCTGAGGAGGGACACCTGCCCCAGGCTGTTCCCACCCTCTTCCCACGTCTGCCCTGATCTATCTACTCTGCTGATCAGCAGAGGAGGAACCTGAGCCCGGGACTAGCAGGGTTGAAGGCGCTCCCCCGGGGCTGTGGTCGTCCCCCGCCCCTCACCTGCCAGCACCCCTGGCCTGGCACTTCTCAGCTGGAAGAGGGACACCCCAGTCCTGCCCACCTCTGCATCTGCACCCAGCCCCCGTCCCCAGACTGGCCACAGGGCAGGGGGGACACATTAGAACACAGGTGTCCCGAGAAGTTTTAGGGTTGCCATGGAGACTGCCCCCCCCTCCATGGCCAGCCTGGTTGCTCTTGGGCTGAAATCACCCACTGGGGGAGCCGAGCAGGGGGCTTGAGGGTGGGAGGGCGGCAGCGGGAGTCTTGGGCCAGGCTGAGCAGGGTCAGTACTGTCTCTGACGCCCCCCCACCCAGGACGCACATGCAAAACATCAAAGACATCACCAGCAGCATCCACTTCGAGGCGTACCGCGTGAAGCGCCTGCACGAGAGCAGCATGTCCAATGGCATGGAGGACAAAGAGCCGGAAGCACAGGAGATGTAGACCCGCCCTGACCCCAGGACCCAGCCCCAGCCTCTTCTGCCCCCCAGCCCGCCCACTCGCCCCGTTTTCTTTCCTGTCATTTTCTCAGTTCGTCATCGTCCTCTGCCCCGCACCACGCTACCAAGGACAAGATAGAGTCCCCTGAGTGATTGTGACTGGGCCTGAGGCCTGGGAGAGGCTGGACCATGGCCAGGAGGCGGGCAAGGGCCCACCAAGTCCATGCTCACCTCGACCCCAGGCCCAGCTTTGGGGGGCTAGAGAAGCAGCTTCCTGCTCTTGGTACCCCCCGCACCCCCACACCGTCTCAGCCCCTGGAGCATGCCAGGGTTGTGTTCCAGGTCACGGAGCCAGTGAGTGGGGACCTGGAGCCCCTTCCTGTCTCCATCTCCCTACATAGTGTGGGCCATAACTCAGACCACATAACTCAGAGAGCCCTCCTCGGACCCCTTGGCCCCCACCAAGGGGGGAAGAGTTAACTCCAAGAGACACAGGTTGCCAATTGCTTAGATGCGGCGAGGCCCATTGGCCGCCACCCACCCACCTGCCTGCGTGCTCGCCTGGAGCAGAAAGTGCTTTTATCTCAGCCGTCAGCTCCAGCCTGCAGTCTCCCAGCCTGCCCCTCGGACAGGAAATGGGGGCAGGCTGGAGAGGAGGTGTGTCTTCTCCCCATTGTCCCCCTAGCTGGGATTTGATTGAGGCTTCAAAGGGAGAGAAGAGATGCACCCCCACCCCACCCCCTGTATTTTGGGAAGGTCCAAGCAAGTGAGTCTGGTGAGGGGGTTGAGGGGGGGAGGCAGGTGCCCGAAAGAAAGGAGGGGGGAGGCTGGGTGGGCCACTGCCGGGTGTTCAGAGTGGTCGGAGTGGCCTCGGTGCCTGCCCCTTGTGACCGAGCATGTGTCCGTCTGTCTGGACACCTGTTGGGTTCAAGATGTTCTGGTTAAATTAAGGCCCCAGCAACCGCCCTGGCTGCTTTGCTACCTGGGGAGGCGGGAGGGCAGGCAATCCTGACTTCCTGTCGCCCTGAGTGCACCTGGGTCCCTGCACCCAGGGCCCATGGTAAAGACCCCCAAAGAGGGGGAGGTCAAGGGTCAGGTTGCATAGCCCACCGCTGGCTGCAGAGTGGGATTTCACATCACAGGGCCCGCTGGCCTCTCGTGCTCCCTACCCCTCCGGCTCCCTGAGGGGACCAGCGGGGACCATCCGCGCTCACTGCAGGCCTGAGGGGCTTCCTCCTGCCTCCCGGAGAGGTTAGACACAGGTGGCCTCCGTGTAGCTGATGAGAATGAGGGGAGCAGTGGGGTGCAGGCAGGGCTGGGGCTACAGGTGTGCCCTGGGGTGTGTGTATGCACGCGCACACCTGAGCACCATCCCATTGCACGTTCAGCCCCTCCTACTAGAGGAAGGACCCTCAGCAAACAGTTTACTTGCCGACTTGCCATGTTTTTGCCAAAACCATGACTTTGCAGGGCGTGCCGGCCCCCTCTCCCCCGCCCCCTGCACTGGGCCAGAGCAGCGTGGGGCAGCCCCCCCTCCCAGCGGGCACACCCCGCCAGCCCCCACGCGTCCGGCCCCGGGATGCCTCTGCTTCCCTTCTCTGTAGCCAGAAAAACCGTTAGTTTCACGGGGTGTGCTCCGCAGTGGCCTTTTGCTATGTGCCTCCTGAGAAGCCCGTCTCTTTTTGTATAAATAACTAAGTGTTGAAAGTGTATTTCCTGAAATAAATGTTCCAAATACAGACTTGGAAGGCTCGGAGTGTTCTTTGCAGGTCTGGTGAGCGTCCGCGAGGGGGTGCCGGGGGTTGTTCCAGCTCCTTTGGGCGTGGAGAGGGAACCACAGACTGTCACTCCAGGTGCCAGAGCCTTTGAAAGGTCCGTTCGGGGACCTGCCTCTGGTGGTGCATCCTTGGAAATGTAAAGCCACTGGATTGAAACCTCGGTCCTGGTCAGAGTTTGACAACAATTTCATCCCAATTTCACGTATTCCGAGAGAACTGGGCTCCCAGGACACTGGAGTTCCAGAGGCAGCCCCGTGGGCTTTCTCTGCACCTGCAGGGGGCGGGGCTTCCCAAAGGTGCCTCCCCGGCTTGGCTGTAGAGTTCAAAGTAGCCAGAAAAATAGAGCGACCGGGCAGTCTTGGGCTTGTCTGGCCCCTGCCCTGTGTGTGTCCCTGCTTTGGGTGAAGGCCTGTGGCACGTCAGCTCCACCTAGGAGGAAGCCAGGTGGAAGCTGGCCTACAGAGGGGGCTCCTTTCGGGTCCTGACCAGGCATGTCCTCCTCATTCTAAACATGACTTCCTGACAAAGTAGCATGCAGACCGTGTGGGGAACGCCAGGAAGAAACCCACCACAAAGAAATGAAACGCTCTGGCCACCCTCCCCTCCCCCGTCCCTGTGCATTGCTTTCCTACTGCTTGACTTGGTTTGGGGGTGCTGGGGGGAGGGAGATGGGGCATGCGGGAAGAGTGGGAGCCATGCAGATGCCAGTGTGCGCAGCTGAGGAGTGTGGAGACACTGCGTTTCAGTCCCACCCTGCAGGGGTCCCCACCCCCCATCCCGGTCCACCGCCAGCAGGCGCCCACCCCCACTGTGCCACAGCCCCTCCATCCCTCTCCCTGATAAACAGCTTCCTCTGAGTCCGTCCCAGGAAAAAAGTTGGGTCCCCGAAGGAACTGCCACGTGGAGGGGTGGGGCTCAGTCTAGGCTCCGGCAGTCAGGGCCGATGGAGGTAGGCGGGGGGGGGGGGGACGGATATCCTTGTCCCTGGCCACGGTGATCACTGCTCAGAATCTGGGTTCTGCCCCGACTCTGGGTCCTATCCCGGGCCCTACCACATGGCTTCCTTCCGTGACTCTTCCTGGTCGCCTCCTGGCACCCTGTCACAAGGAGCCCCGACCCCCAGGGCTCGGTTTGCAAAGATTCTCACCCACATGGTCCCTCTGGAGAGGGCACATCAGAGGCTGCTGAGTCTACTGCACAGACGGGGAAACAGGCTGCAGGCCGTGCGGCAGCATGGTGGACAGCTGGGCTTCGGGCTTCGCAGGGGCCTCACCCTGGATGCCACTTGGGTAGGTCTGCGCCCTCCACCCCCTCTGGGTGGGGCCTGGCTGGAGCGCGGCCCCCTAAAATGGCCCTATGCTGGGCCACGTGTGGCCTCAGAGTGGGGAGTGTGTGGGCTGTGCCCAGGGGAGACTCCGGTACACACGCACGGCCCCGCAGCGCACGGCATGGGGAGCACACGGGGCCCTAACAGCCCACTGGGCTGGGGCTTGGGTGTGGCATTGCCCCCTGGACGGTGAGGGCGGGACTAGCCGCACTGAGGGGTAGGGCAGAGGGACAGGCCAGGAGATGACAGGCTGGCAGCGATCACACAACCGGCGTTGCGACACCCGCCTGGCAGAGCCCAGGGATGGAAACCAGAGATACCGGCCAGCACATCCACATGGGCAAGGAAGAGAGAACCCCTGGCCATCTGCGAACCTCCTGCAGCTCCGTTCTCGTGAGTCAGCCCCCAGGAGGGCACGGGGAGGGCAGAGAAGCTCAGCTCATGGCCCCCTGGGTTTTCTCACCTCAGTTTTACTTCCCTAGAGGCTGCTGTCCTCAGCTGAGGCATACACCCCACCCCCACTGCGTGTTTTGCGGGTCCTTGGTCGTGTTCGTTTGCAAAGGTCATCACGGGGGCCGTGTGCTAGGGAGCCGGCTTTGCCTCCTGCTTCTCCCTCCTGCCAGCCGGGTGACTTTGAACCAGTGCCTGACCGTGGATCCATGCCTCAGTTTCCCCATGTGTGAAATGATGGTGAACTACCCAGCATGCAGCACTGTTTGGACGGACAGTCCCACAGACATTAGCCGTCATCATCGCCAACATTGTCACCGCTGCTGCGGACCCCGTATTGGGGACCCCTCAGGTTCCTGTGCTGAAGCCCTGCTCCCCACTCGGGTGGCCCTGGAACTGGGACTTTTGTGGGGGTCAGGGTTAGATGAAGTCGTGCGTGAGGGCCCCTCAGGGTGCAATTAGGGCCCTTGTAAGAACAGGACTGGAGAGCTCTCTCTCTGCGTGCGTGCCCCCAGGAAAGGCTGCCGGACACAGAGTGAGTAGGTGGCCCTCTGCAGCCAGGAAGCGGGCTCTCGCCGGGACCAGAGCTGCCAGAACCTTGGTCTCGGACTCTCCAGCCCCTGGAACTGTAGGAGATAAACTTTTGTCCATCACACGGTATTTTGATGGAGCAGCCTGAGCTGACTAAGACATCGTCGCCACCACCACCACTGTCGGTCACCGTCACCATCGGCGTCATCATCAGCGTGCGGAAGTGGAAATAGAGAGAAAGACCCTGCGTTGGCCTTCTCTTGCTCCTCTGCCCCAAAGCCAAAGGAAGAAAAATCAACAGGAGGCCAAGGGCAGGCTGACATCAGAGAGGCCGCTGAGTGGTTCACAGTCCCCGCTGTGCCCCTTGATGTCCGGACCTGTCAGCACAGGCCGGCTGCCCTCCCACGGGGTCTCGTCCTGCCTCTCCTGCAATGAATGTGAGTCCTAGCTGATAATTCTGACGTCCCAGCCATCTGTGGGTCTGCTTCTACCGACCATTTTTCTCTTGATTATGGGTCACATTTTCCTGCTTCTTTGCATGTCTTTTTATTTCCCTCAGATGTCATGTGCAGAAAAACAGTCGTGTGCAATATAAATATATATATATATTTTAAAGATTGTATTTATTTAAGAGAGAAGGGAAGGGAGAAAGAGAGAAACATCAATGTGTGGCTGCCTCTCACACGCCCCCTACTGGGGACCTGGCCTGTAACCCAGGCATGTGCCCTGACGGGGAATCGAACCGGTGACCCTGTGGTTTAGCAAGCCGGCATTCAGTCCACTGAGCCACACCAGGTGGGGTGGATATAAATAAATATATTCTGCCCGGGAAAAGAACATGCCCCCTCCTTCATCGGGCCATGAGTGGGAGGGGCTGGGGCAATTCAACTTGCTGCTGAGTTGGGCCTGAGCGATTCACTTCTCCACTCACTCCAGACGCTTTGCCGGTGGGGTGGTGGGGCGGGGTCAGTTCTTTCCCTTACGTGCTCGGGAGAGAAGAGGCCAGCGTGAGAGACGTAATGTGTGTGTACACGGGAAAGGTGGGCAGCCCAGGCCTGCATGTAGCTGGCCCGCCAGGAGGCGCCGGGGTGTGTGGGGGGCGGATGAGCGCTGTCCAACAGGGACTGTGTCCCTCTGCAGGGAGGGAGGGGGGATTCACAGGGACCTGGCTCTTAAGCTTGAAGCTTCGAACGTTGTTACAGCTGCAGACGGTGAGACTGACAAGGGGTAGAGGCCTCACGAGGGGCCGCCCTGCGGACTGCAGCAGCACCTTTGAAGACCCCACAGAAATTCTCAGGACCCAAGCCCATTGGTCACGGGCCACGCTGCTTCTGCAGATTTGAAAAACGCTTCCATCCCACTCCAAACCCACCACACTCGGCTTTGTTCCTCCAGGGGAATTCGCCAGATCTCCGCGTCCCAGCCTCCCCGAAGCGGGCTGGGGCGGTGGGGGCGGGGCGGGCCCAGGCGCCTTGCTCAGCTCCACGCCAGGCTCTTCAGAGCTTTTTGGCTTTTGCCAGCTCAAGACAGCCTTTGAAAACCCGGGGAGCAGAGGAGGGGTGTGTCTAATGAAGTTGGAGCTCTGTAATTGAGCAATTACTGTAACCCACACTTGTAATTTAGGGGGTTTCTCGTCATTCTTTGTGCTGGTGCTCTCTTAACAACTGCAGCTTCAATAGCTCCGCCTTTAATGCTCCAAAGGCTGGTGCTTGCCCTGCCCCCACCCCGAGTCAGCGCAGAGCAGCAGAGCTCACAGAGGTGGGCAGACCTGCCGGTGCTGCTTCTCAGGGGTTTTCTCAGGGATCACAACGGTGAGTGTACTGCTCGGCAGCTTCCAGTGGAAACGGAGCTTGCTCTTTGCCCGCCTTCCAAGCTCTGAGTCCCTTTTGGTCATCGGTGTGGACGCAGCCGCTGCGAGTCGTCACCTCCCTGTGCCCCAGGTGCCATTAGGAAGCCAGGATCTCTGCTGCCCCCGGAACACAGGAACGCCACTCCTGCCTGGTCTCTGTCTCCTTTCTCACCCCCTCTGCCCACGACCTTGTTCCTCTGGGTGCGGCTCACTTCCCCAAGTATTGGCATGTCGTATCATTTTGGGGCAAAACTGGACATTGTAAGTCATATGTGGCAGTAACTCTGGATTCTGTTCATTTTTCTAATTGTTTTATTTGCCCGTGGGATCTGTGGCCCCTGGGGGTGGGGCCGCCCTTGCCTCTGCTCAGATTTTTGACTTTTTGGTCCGCCTTCCTGGAGGCCACTCTGAGCCTGTGTTCCTCAATGGCCAGGCAATGATTTGGAGAGTTTGGGCTCACACACCTCAGCCCTAAGCCCACTCCAGCCTAGCAGCTGTGTGGCTTCTCTCTGCAGCCCCAGGCCTGTCCCAGTGTCCCAGTGAGTGACAGCCGTGGCCTGGGGTGGGAGTCCCTGTGAACTCACCAGGCACCGTCAAAAGCCTCTCGCTGGCTTTCCCTTCCAGGTGCTCAGCCCCCTGCCTGAACGCACATCCCACTTCCTCTTTGTCCCCTCACCTTCCAGGTGAGCCTCTTTCAGATGGACCCACTCTCTGCCACCTGCACCTATGGTCATGCCTTTGGTGACCTGTGGGCCTGGCCCTTGGCTCACTCCACTGCCAGCTCTCTGCCCATTTGGCCCAGATCCTGCTTGGTGAGACGCCTGAGGGTCAGCTCAGCTCCCTGGTGGCAGGTGTCCTGAAGGCACAGGTGCTGGGTGTCCTGCCCTGTCAGGTCCCACCTCAAGCTGAAAGCACGGTGGGTAGGGGCGCAGGAGCATCTACGAGCCACCTGGGAGGTGGCTGTGGCATCTGAGCACTTTCCACCTCCGGCTACAGGCCTCTCTCCAGGTGGTCAAGTCCAGTCTTGTACTTCTCCCTAACACGCCCTGTCTGTTGCCAGGTTTCCGTGGCAGTGGCCCCACCCCGGGGACTTGGTGTGTGTGTGGGGTGGGGGGGGGCGGTGGAGGTAAGTGGCTCCGGCAGAATATTTTAAAGGAGAAGAAACCCGTCTTGCAACGCTCAGCTCAGTTTTGTGGACGGAATGAAGCTCTGAGGCGCTCTGGGTGCCCCCAGGCCTGGGGTGGCCGCCCTGGGCTCTGGGCCGAGAGCCTTCGGAACAAGTGAGGGGATTTCAAATCCACCCTTGTGGCGGGAAGATGGCGCCTGTGCTGGGGTCCTTCTGCCCCCCACATGGATGCTGGGCCGGCACCCCACCTTGTTGGGCAAGTGCCCCACGCCTCCCTGTCCTGGAGGGAGAACCAGACAGTCCACGCAGCACCCCCTCTCCTTCCACGCCCCCCGTCTCCCACATGGATCCTCACGTGGTTAATCACATGGTTAATTGACATCACGTTCATCAGAGCTAATTCGTGTCCTGAAATGTACAAGGATGTTTTGAAATCCTACCAAGAGGTCAGTAACAGGCTCCGGCTTTCTGGGTGGGAGAGGCACCGTGGGCCCCCCAGACGGTGCTGTCTCGCTCCCCCGCATCTCCCCGTCTCGGGGCGCACGACAGTGAGCCCAGGAACCCCACGGCCCCCTCCTGGAGAGGGTGACGATGCCAGAGCCCCTCCTGGGAATGTGTGCGGCCGTGGGCGGCAAGCCTCTGTCTTGGCCCCATGTCTGGGCGGCCCTGCAGAATGCCCAAGCACCCATTTCCCTGCAGGAGTGGGCTCCTTGGCAGCTACCCTGTGGAACCTCAGGGGGCGGAGGAGGGCAATTCTGAACCCAGGTGTCCTGCAGGGCGGCGAACCCCATCCAGGTGCCCAGGGGGCAGGTTCTGAGCACTGGGCATCAGACTCCTGCTGCCCTTTGTGCTGAGCCCAGACAATGCCTGGGGGGTGTGAGCGTGGAGGCGGGGATCCAAGGGGCGGGGCAAGGGCTCTTGTTTCCACCAAGTCCCTCTCTTACTGTGCTCCATTCAGAAGCCCCTCTGGGCCTGGGCCCTGGGGCCTCACTTCCACTTTTGGACAAAACATGGCTGTTTTGGAAAGAGAACAAAAATCGAGGGGAGGGGCATCCTGCGTGGAGTGGCCGGCAGCAGGCATGCCCAGTGGCCGCCCGTGGCAGGTGGGCTGGGCAGCTGCCAAGTCCTTGCCCGTAAAGACAGTCTGGCTGCAGCCAGGAGGTCCCCAATCTCTCTCCCCCACCCCACCCTGCAGAGCGGGAAGAACCTGAGTCCTTGGGCCCAGCCACACCTGGTGTCTGAGCTACTCTCTCTTCCCTCCCTCGGGCCCTCCTCCTCACCGCCCTCCTTCCACAGCCTCTCAAGGGGACGTGGGGGCACCAAGGGACAGAGGGACAGGGAGCAGAGTGGCTGCTGTTGGGAAGGGAGTCCCCTCACCCCCAGCAGGCAAGGGCCAGCCAGGCCAAAAGCTCAGGGAAGCTGGCGGGGTCAGCAGGGGGCCTGCCCAGTCTTGGTGCAGAGCTGGATGGGCGCAGGGGGCAGTGACGATTGTAACAAATGACATAAACAGGGGGACAATAATCCATAAAATGGGGGCAGGGCTGCTGGGACTGCCCCTTTGGAGCCAAGGGGAAGATGCAGTCTCCTGGGAGCTGGGTCCCGCCTTTTCTCTTCTGCTGCCTGAGGGGAGGGCCTGGCAGGGGTCACAGGACCCCGGCTGTGCCCCTCGGGGTGCACCACATGGCACTGAGCTTAGTTCTAAGGCCGGCTGAGGCCCCGGGACCGTGCCCTTGGCCGTGACTGCTCTCCTGGCCCTTGGAGAGCAGGAGGGCAGAGCTGTGGGGGCCGCCTGCCTGGCAGCATTAGGGGGACTGTCTGTCTCTCGGGCCACCGCTGCC
The DNA here is from genome assembly GCA_007922815.1 of Macrotus californicus. NCBI lineage: Eukaryota > Metazoa > Chordata > Mammalia > Chiroptera > Phyllostomidae > Macrotus > Macrotus californicus. The sequence continues at coordinate 368,860 of VMDR010000030.1, forward strand.
ATGGCTGGAGGCGAGGACGACAGCTGAAGAAGATGTTTCCAGGAGAGCTGGCGATGTGAACTGACAGCTGTCAGAAGGCCCTGGCCTCCTGCCTGCACCACCCCCGCTCCCCTCCCCACCCCCCGCCCCCCAGAAGCCTGTCCTGGAGGGGGGTGGGCCGAAAGAGCACAGTAGACGGTGGCTGCTGATGGGCCAGCAGAAGGGCTGAGGAGGGAGCGGGCGGAGCGGTGAGTGCTACCCCCTGCTTGCCAGGCCCTGGGTGGGGCTGCCCTCTCCCCTATATTCCTGGTCACCTCAAGGGGCGTCTGAGGTTGACCCTGGAAACCACCACAGCTCTTCAAGTCTGGAACTTCCTGGAATGTTCTCTCTGCCTTGGAGACAGCTGTTTGATTCATTATTATTTGAAAATCATCCTCTGATGTTTTCATCCTTAGAGATAAGTAGAGCCAGAGCCAGGTGTCCTCCCCCCACACGGGTTCTCAGGAAGCCCCTCCTGCGCAGGGTGACGTGCGTCTGGGGAGGAGTCTGTGACGGGCTGAGCTGTGTCCCCCAGAATTCCTGTGGTAAAGCTCTAGGCCCCTGGACCTTGGGGGGTGAGGGCGTGAAGAGAGGGTCTCCAAAGAGAGGGTTAAACGGGGCCCTAGGGAGGGGCCCTAAGCCAGTGTGACTGGCGTCCTCATCAGAAGAGCTGATTAGGGCACAGACACACAGGGGGACGGCCACAGTGTGGGGGCATGGAGGAGACAGCCCTGGACTCGGGGAGAGGCCCCAGCAGAAGCCAACCCTGACCTCGGCCTCCGGCCTCCAAGACTGCTCTCTAAGCCACCTGGTCTGGGGCGCTTTGCTACGGCAGCCCGAGCTGATTCGCGCAGAATCTGTTGAGAAAAATGAACCCAGAATGTGTTTCTAGAGATATGTGCCACGTCCCTAAAACCGTCGGCTCTGACAGGCGGGGAAAGGCTTCCCGAATGTCTGTCGGGGCCCTCCGGGGTGTTTTCATGACCGTTTCACTCTCGAAGCTGCTGCCGGCCACGAGCCCCCCAGTGTTTTCCTGAAGCCCCATCTGATCATTATTTTCACTTTGGACTCCTCACTTGAGGATGTTTATTGATTTGAGAGAGAGAGAGAGATCAGTGTGAGAGAGAAACATCAGTCAATTGCCTCCCATACACGCCGGGCCGGGAATCGAACCTGCAGCCAGGATGATGCACATCCGTGATGCACGCAGGATGGTGCTCCAACCAACTGAGCCACCTGGCCAGGGCATTTTTTGGTATTATTATTTTTTAATCCCTAAAGCACAACTTTTAAACAAGTATTTATGCACCAGGGTAGGGCAGCAGCCCCTCAAACGCCTGCCCTTGGTTTCCGGCGTAGCGTGAGGGGCCATTCACTGAGGTGTAGGGTGTCTTTGCTTTAAGCACTTGAGGGGAAAATTTAATTTGTAATAAATCTGTACTGCAATGGAAATTCAATGGCTCTAGTGGCTATAAAAATTAATTCCTTATCCTAAACATTATGATATAGCTTTTAAATGAATTGGTTTGTGGTCGTGTCCCTGGTTGGGGCCATTATTAGTAATTAGTGTAATCAAATAACATCACCGTGATATTCCCCACCTCCCCCCCCCACCCTCCTCTGGCCTCACCCCCGTGCTGGTTGGGGACTGGGTCCCTTGACGTAGTCGGGCTTGTGAGTGGGGTATGAGGGGCCGAAACTGCCTGCTGACTTTGGAGGCTGCGGAAGATGCTTTCTTTGTATTATTCCTATAAGTCTTTTTTTGCTCACTGTTTTTTCTTTTTCTTTCAAAGTGCCGTGTACTCGTGAGGATAGCAAGATAGTTTTCTCTGGAAAGCAACTGTGGAGGGGCTGAGGACTCTGACACCTGTTTAGGGAGGAGGTGAGGGTCCCGGGACCACCTGCAACTGCCTAGAAAACACCGAGTCCCCACGCGTGGACGGGCATTTATTTTTCCCCCTGAGGAAGCGAGTCAGCAGGTTCCTGTAGACCTTCGGGAGGAATCCAAACCCCAAATGATAGTAGTGAATGTTTACTGAGGGGCCAGAGAGGGCGGACTGGCTGAGGTCCCTAACCTGGCCCTCACAGGCCTGCTGGGGTAGAGGGAGACATTCCAGAAGTCCAGGAACTAGGGCGAGGCAGACGGACACCTTCTGTTTCAGGCATGTAAAGCCAGCATTTCCTTCCGTTACGACTGGACCCTGCACACTCACAGGCTTCTCTGCGACATCATAGTCGCCACGGACATCTCAAAGTGGCCTTCACACTCATCGTCACTCAGAATTATGTCCGTTATCAGGCGAGCGTTAATCAAGAGGCACAAGTAACACCTGGATCTTTAAAAAGTATCGTAGGGACTGGCATCCACCCCACTGGTCACTGCCGTAATTCTCCGTGTTCCGTTGTACGCACGGGAAAATATTATTCTGAGAAAGGGCCCGTGGGCCTCACCAGCTGTTGGAGGGGTCTGTGGTGGGAGCTTCCCAGCTGTCGGCCTGGCTCTGCCCGGTCACTGTGGACACAGGAGATGAGCCAGCACACGGGGCTGTTGGGGGGATGAGAGGGGCTGATTCAGGTGCGGACTCAGTACGGAACCAGGCACCCCTTGGGTAGCTCACCCTACAGGTCGAGTCCTAGGATGATTCCCATTTTACAGGTAGGGAAACTGAGGCTCATGTTAAATGTCCTAGGCCACCAAGCCCAGGCCATCGAGCCACAGATCCGGTGGGCCACAGGAGGCTGCCATCCGGAAGAAGGCCAGTTGCCGACTTCTCTGCTGCTGGGGCCCTTGTTTGAACTTGAGCTCCAGCCGGCGATTTCCCACAACGCGGGTCAGGGCGCAGGTCTGTGTGGGGTGACAGCTGCTTCTTGCTGAGTGTGGCCCAGAGCGTGGGAGCACTGGATCTTTGTGCCTTAGGAAGGGTGGGCGCACCCTGGGTGGTCACTGGGGCGCCACGTGAGGTGCAAGCCCCCGGTGCCCCCTGCTGCCGCCTCTCTGTCCTGGTTTCCCAGTGGTTTCCCGCCAGGCCACAGGACTGGGAGCTTTGTGGCTTTCTCCAAGGACTCGCCTGGCCTGCCCAGGGGAATTGGTCGGAGAGGAGAGAGAAATAAGGACTCGATGCAAATTCGAGGTAAAAACCTGGGTCTGAAGAGAGTGGCTGGGACAGCCAGTGAGTGCCTCGGAGACCCCAACGACGGGAGAGGTTAGCACAGATGCTGAGCAGGCACCGACCCCTGACCAGGGAGGCACCTGCTGGGACCAATTAGCAGCCCTAGTTCCGGGCTGGGTGCATTTGCATAAACCCCAGGTCCCCAGGAAAAATGTCCAAATGACCTCCTACTCTTTGCTGCGTGAAAAACCTCCCTGCTCTTTCTCTAGGCAACAGCTCATGCGGCCTCCGGGGCCAGCTTCTGCTGGGTCCTCAGCCTGGTCTCTGGGTTTGGCGGTGCTCCTGGGGATGCTGTCCCCTCCCCCCACACCCTGACTCCAGCCCCAGGGACAGAGACTCCGCGTTGTGGTTTGTCCCCAGTGTGTGCAGCCAGTGCCCAGCACACAGTGGGCCTCACCGGCTCAGCAGGCGAAGGCATTTCCTCACACACCCCCAGGCTGCCCCCTGTGAGCCAGACCTCACGTGAGGGCCTCTCATAAGACACTCGAGCAGAAGGCTGGGGTTGGCGGGGGGAGGGTGCCACTCCTCTCAGGCTCGTCCCCTGATTCAGTCTCTGCCAGTTTCTGAGTCTGCCCAGTGAGGAGCTTACAGCTGAGCCGGGGAGATAAGATGTAAGTACGTGAAAATATTATTTTTATTTTTGGAACGTTGAACATTGCAAGCCAGCGTACCATGAGGCCATGGGGTTCGGCTGGGGGTAGAACCGTCTGGAAGACACAAACTTGCCTGTCCCCAAGGAGTCTCTCCTTCCAGGGAATGCTAAGCCCCGGAAGGAACCGGGACAGTTGCACTGAGTGGCCACAGGGTGGCAGTGTGGGCCTGCACGAAGTTAGATGCCTCCCTGTGCAGGCTCGGCGTTGGGGCAGGAGCCAGGAGGCTTCTCCCTTAATTTAATCGCCCGGTGCTCTGACCTGAGAGGCGTCTGCCTTGCTCCCAGGCCAGGCGGCTCCCGGTGCACGGGACTTCGGGGCGCTTCCTCGCTGGGCTGCGAACACGCTGATAAAAAGTTAATTTCTATTTGCTGTCGCTCAGTAATTGGATGAACATGAAAGCAATTAAATATTAAAACATACAAACAAATAACCAAGTCACTGTAATTAGTCAAAGTTTGATCACTGTCATATTTATTTAAGAAGAGGTGATATGTCTCAGCAGGTGACGTTTTAAATACCCCCGGCCTCTCTGGTGGTGTCTTTGGAGAATGCTGAATAATGTAGGGAGAGTTTAATTAAACCCTGTTGTAAATCAGCCATGGTGACAGGGAAAATGACAGCCACATGTTGAAACGAGAATTAGTCCACAGCGAGGGATATTAATTAACTCCTTTTCTGAAGGCTTTTGGCACAGAGTGGCATTAAAAAAATAAGAAAGCAGCAGCAGCCAGTGCCGTGACAGGGGAGGGGACTGTGCCTGTTATTGTTTTTATAATCAACCTTATTATTTATGGCTGGAATTGCTTCAATGGCCAAGTGAGGCTAATAATCACGCTGCTTACAATGAGGTTGAATGATTCTCTCCCTGGGAGCTGTGAGCTTCAGGTAGAAGTTAGCAGGCTAACGGATGCCAGGGCACGGCAGCCCCTTTGGAAAACACGGGCATTTTTATAAGCAGCGGGGAGTGGGTTATTCTCGTGCAGACTGGACTCAGGGAGACTGTACAGAGAGGCATGAAAGATTAGAACACAGAGCTCGGAGCTGGGAGAAGTCAGGCAAACCATCTCCCTAACCTCGTGCTCCTTGAAGAAGAGGGAACAGAAGCTCAGGGAGGCCCAAGGACCTGCCCAAGGTCACGGGCTTCCTGGGGCAGAGTCAGGGTGCAGGGTGATGCCCCAGTCTGGTTAGTGAAGTTTCCATGAAGTGCCTCCCTGAGTTTTGACATGCAGACTGAAGAGGACACCGGTGTGCCACCTCCCATCAGGGAAGACGTTTCTGTGAAGGGCAGGGTGATAGAAACGCTGCGTCTTTCCCGGACACTAAAGCGTCCCACGCAAACGAAGCCGAGGTGCCCGCACCTGTGAGGGCGGTGTGAGGCCTCCCACTCGGTCTCCACTGGCCTCGGCCACAGAAAGGAGGCTGAGTTTTCAGAGTTGCTTCAGTCTTGCTACCCAGGGGTGGAGTCTAATGGGCCTGGGAGGGCTGCAGGGAGCAGAGGATGACAGGGGTGGCTCTGAGTTCCTAACCCAGCGACCTGCAGGGCTCTGCTGTGGGGGTGCGGGTGGTCGTGCAGACGTGAAAGGGCCCCGGGGTCACAGGGGCGCAGTCATAACTCCACACCATGCTGCACCCCTGTCCTGGAAACTCACCACGCTCACCAGCGTGGTAAGCGCTCTGAGCTGGCCCGCAGTGCAGAGCCCTGCTTAACTTTGCTTCCTACAGTGAGTCTCACGTTTACTCACTGAGCACCCCTCGGTTCTGCTCTTGCTTGTAGCGCGCTGTGGTGGGCAGAATACGGCCAGCGGAGGGTTTCGGCATCGAGTCCCCAGAACTTGTGAGTACGAAGGAGGACCTCAAAATTGAAATTATCTTTTAGAGGGCAGGTGCTTTTTTGGTACAGGCTTCCCCCGCCAGGTGAGTGTTCTAGGAGCCTATCTGGATCCGCGTGCCAGCTGGCGGTGTTGTGGGAGGCTGTGCTCAGCTTCAGTGAATTTTTTTTTTGAAGACTCAACATATTTGCCCATTTCCTGATGGGTGTGACTTACAAGCGCCCCCGCCCACACGTGCCGAGTGTTCAGCAGTTTTTGACCCAAAACGGCGTGACCCCCGTGCCCCACCCTCCCTATTCACCTGACTTACTCCCAACCAACATTTTTTTGTTTCCCTGGATGAAAAAGGTCCTCAAAGGGAAATGTTTTGCCTATGTGGAAAAAGGGAAAGCAAACAATGACAGAAGCACTAGAAGGCACCAAAGTGGACAAGTTCAGAAACTGAAAAACATCTCAACAGGTGCATTGCATCAAATGGAGAGGACTTGGAACGTGACAAGTTTAAACACGGAAGAATAAACACACAATTTTTTATAAGTACGTTCTACTTTTGGGGTCCCCCTTTGTGTGTCACCTTATGTGGCCAGAGAGGCTTTGAAGACATGATGAAGTTAAGGACCTCGAGACGGGGCATCATTCTGGATCGCCCACAACCTAGTCGAATCACGAGGCCTTAACCGCAGGGCACTTCTCCGGTCTGCAGTCAGAGAGAGGCCCTGGCCCTGGCTTTGAAGGTGGGCAAGGAAGCCAATGGCCTCGAGAAGCGGCAAAAGGCAAAGAGACGATTTCCCTGGGGCCTCGGGAAGAGCACAGCCCTGCCGACACCTCAGTGTCGTCCAGTGAGACCCACGTTGGGCTTAGAACTGAGAGAATGTGTAAGATAGTCGACTGGGGTCATTGTCAGCTGCTCCCTTTTCTGGCAGATTTTTATGTCAACAATGAAAAGGAATGCACACACCTGCTGGTTGTGACACGCTGGCCTCATTCTGGGCGTGACGATCGATGCAAACCAGCAATTAAGTGTGGTTAGTGGACCTTGGCCTGGCTCTGGGGCACAGTGGACCCAACCAAGTTCCCTGGGACACCTTTTGCATTTCACGTAGGCAGTCAGGGCACACCTATTTGGGAGGGGGAGAGCGGCCCTTCCTCGGGCATGCTGGGCATAACGGGTGCTAAGGAGGGGCCAGCTCCCACCCGCCCCCGGTGATTTGGAGGCTTCCTCGAGGAAGGAGCTTAGGCTTTGAGTGCGGGGCTCCCAGGCTATCCGAGGAGAACCCCTAGCCGAGGAGAGTCGGGGGCGGGGCCTCTGACTGTGCAGTGGGCGGGGCCCCACCTCTGCCCACCCCATGCAGAGGCCAGGCGGCTGGGCATCGACCTTCTGGCTGGCCAGTGTGTCTCCCACGGGGCAGGTGCGAGCCTGCTGTTAGAGGCGGCAGGTGGATGGAGACTGAGAATGCTGCTGGGGGTGGGGCTCCCCACTTTGCTCTCTGTCTCCCACGCCAGGGGTGTCCGGGGCGCCGTGCTGATGCTGGCGTCTGAAACCTGGATTCTCAGAAGACACTTCTTCCCGCTCCTTCCTCTCCAGCCTTCCGCTGCTGGTTCTGTCAGCTTACCTACAAGTTTCGGGGTGGACAGGGGCGTAAGCAGCCACGGCGCCGACAGTGCTTGGGGCTCGGGGTGGAGAGGACCCACCGGGACTGTGGAGGGCTCTGGGGGGGCGCTGGCCGCGGCAGGGGTGCCCCTCTGCGCCCGGGCCTGGATCTTCAGCCCCGTTTGCAGGCCTGCCTTGGCTCGAAGAACTGGAGCAGGTGGGTATCCTGGCCGTCGTTTCCGTGTGAACCAGGATGGGAATGCAACCTTGGGACCTGCCGGTGGAGAAGAAACTGGGGGGCCAGGACCGCCAGGCCTTGGCCTACTAGGCAAACACCTGGTGCCAGATAGTGGAACGGGGGAGTTCAGGTGGGAGTCATCGGGATCTTTCTGGCCCTGCCTCACCTGGAAGGACCCACCTGCAGCCTCTACACCCCCATCCTGGCTGCCACCCACACCTGTGAGTCGCCTTCCGGCTGCCCCCTCCCCAGGTGGGCCCACTCAGCAGGCCCCGCCCACCAGCGCTGGCTGGGAAGGGCCTCCGACAGGCCGAGCGGCACGAGCACCGCAAGCACCAAGTCCATGTTCTGGCCTCTGTCAGCATCCCCCTTCCTGAGCTGGGTGTCCACCTGGGACGCACCCCTAGCTTTCCCAGGCCTGTACATGCCCAGCTCCTCCTCTGGTCAGCCCGGGTCGAGGCTCCGGGGTCCCTGAAGAAGTGGAGTCGAAAGGCCAAGTTCAAGGCCCAGCAGGTAGGCTGGGCCCAGCGGTGCCTCCAGAGGCTCCAGGACTGACCTGGACTCAGCTTGGTGAGAATCAGCTCCCAGGCACCTGCCTTTTTCAAAGATCGGCAGTTAATTCTGACCGGCAGCCAGACTGAGAACCCAGGGAAGGTTCTGGAAAGGAGCTGGCTGGTTCAGAGCCAGGACGTTTCTCTGGAAGCCGCCCTGCCGGAGGACTGTTTTGGGAGAGTGGGTTTTAGGCTCACACCCAGCCGGGCTTGGGTCTTGGCTGTCCCTACCCAACCAGGTCATCAGACTGGAGACTTCACCTCGAGGGGCCTCGGGGCTTTATTGGAGGAAGGGGACCACTTCCTCAAGTGCCAGGGCCTAAGGCTTCGGAGAAGCTACCGGGAGTCGACGGTGAGAACAGAGGTGCCCGGGAGCCTGGGTCAGCACCTGGGCTCAGCTGCTCCCTGTCTTCTGGGCTCCTGTCTCTCCTGATGCCCATCCTCAGCCTCCTGAGAGGGATGTGTGGACCAGCCACCCAGGAAAGATTGCACCTCCGTGCAGCCGACTCCCGGTTCCCAGGTAGGACCCCTGGCTGTCCACTTGGCCACCTGCGTGTCAGGTCCCAGGGCTGCACCTGCACCCAGGGTGGCAGAGGTTCAGGCGACCCCACTAGGAGCCGGGTCATGCCCTCCTGGGTGATGGGCGCTCACCTAATAAAAGCAGGACACCTGTGTTTGGGGAACAGCCCGGACGGGAGAGGTCTGCCCCTCTGCCCCGGCTGTTCTAGGTGGAAGGAAGACGGTCCCCTCCCAGGGCTCTGGGCTGTGCAGGTCTTGCCTTAAACAGGAGAATTTATTTGCCTTCATTAAGACTGCACGGGGGTCAAAGGACTGGTGGCCCCTTTCAGTGTGGAGTGAAGGGGTCACTGGGTTATTTGCTCAGGAGCCACAGCGATCCTGGGGCGGGGGCTGGCTCATCAGCGTTAGGCCGCAGCTCTCTGCTGGTCTGCTCACATCACCGAGACGGAGTAGAGAGCCCAACACCAGCGGCTGCGTGGCACCAGGTACCACCCTGAGGCGGCCTCCACCTGTTCCCTCTCAAAGTGCTGCTCAGCTTACACCTCTTTTATGTCCCCACCCCCAGTCTTCCCCTCTGCTCCACAGTCCCCCTTGGACCTTTTCACCTAACCAGGGGTGTCAAACTCATTCTCACCGGGGGTTACATCAGCCTTGTAGTTGCCTTCAAAGGGCCGAATGTGACTTTAGGACAGTATACATGTACCTACTCCTTAACTAGGGGCAAGGCACTCAGTGCTGCCCGGTAGAAACAAGGTGGAGGGCTGGATTCGGCCCACAGGCCTTGTGTTTGCCATCTGTGACCTAAGCTGTTACCTATCTTGGGACCTCGGTAAATGTTTCTCAGCCCGATGGGTGACCTGCAGGGGTGGCTCTGGGGACACTAGGTTGGTGGCCTGGAGGTTCCTCAGTGAGCCTGCATTGCAGCGCCTGCTCGATTCAGCCCCTGGGTCCCTGGGGGTCATACCCTGGACGTCATACCCTGGACTTGGGGATGAAGAGGACTCAGTTCTTGGCTTCTGGATGCATTGAGAAGTTAGGACTCGCTCCGGAGAAGGCAGCCCTCAGCCTCTCCCTGGCGAAGGCGGGCAGGTCTGGCTTCCTGAGGAGTTGGCCTCAGGGGAAGCCTCTGAGTCCGCCTGTCTGGGGGCCCACAGTGGAGAGAACGGACCTTGGAGCTGCCCGGTGTTTGAAGAACAGGCTAGACTGGGCCACCTGCTGGTCACTTTCCCGAGGGGGCCTGTGTGTGTGCAGCCAGGAGCCTCTGAGGCACGAGCATCATGGCAGTTGGTGTGTGTGCAAGTGTGAACACGTGTGTGTACCACACATGAGCAGCCGCATTTCTGTCTCCAAGTCCTGTTTTCAGCAGATCCCAGCCGGCCCCCAGGTCCCACAACTTTCTTGGTCGCGTCCAGCGAGCAGGAGTGAGCCTTGTTCCGACACGCCCAGCGAAGGTCCTAGGCTTGCGTTAATTGGGCTGCGTGGGTTTGCATGCCCGCCTGTGGGCCGGTGCCTGTGGCAAAGGGGCGGGAAACATGGGCTGGCCTAACTCAGGTCATGTGCTTTATCCCTGGCCCCAGGAATGGACCCGTGTAGATCCCTACCTTGCGGGACGGAGGCTGGTGGGGAGCGGGCATGAACTCGAGGACGGCAGCCAGCAGGGGTCTGTCTGAGCAATGTTGGGAAGGCCAAGGGCAGATGACCCAGCCCTGCAAGACCGGTGGCCACAGGGGCTGGGGCAGGGTCATCGTAGAAGCGTGCACGCTGGTGAATTTGTGGTGTGCACGGACAGTGGTGCATCATCCACCCGAGACCAGCCTTGGTCCAGCGACCACGTGGGCTGGCCTCTAGGAGCTGGGCTCAGGTGCCGCGGGAGACGGAGCCTGCCTTTTCCTGAGCGGCGCGGTTCCGCAGCTCTGCACAGTGACAGTGTCGTTCTAGCTCAGTCCCGTCTGTCCACGCTGAGCAGCACCCTTTTCACCAGAGCTGTCCTTGTGCATAGGACCCAGCCCTGTGTAGGGCAACCCCCCCCCAACGCCTCCCCTCCACGTCCCCTGGAAGACTTCATTGCATTGCATTTCGGGACCTTAGCTTCGCACCACCCCTCTGGGGCTGGGCTGGAGGGGGCGCCCCCCACCATCCATACTTGCTTTTGTATTTGACAGTTCGCTCCCTCCTTCCGTTGTCTGTCTGTGCAGCAAAGACATTCTGTCTACAGAAGTTCTCCTGCTGCTTATTTCACCTGGGCCTGCCACCGAGCTTGACGAGGGGGTATCTGCCATGTGTGAGGTCACATGTGGCTCAGTCCCAGACCCCTGTGTCGGATGTGAAATGGAATTGACCATCAGAACCGCCCTCCGGGGCTGCAGACGGGTCCAGGGGGCTGGTGCGCGTCCCCCTAACAGAGTGTCACAGACGAGGACTTCAGTGGCAGGGATTTACTTCTCGTAGTTCCGGAGGCCAGAAGTCCAAGATCAAGGTACTGGCAGACTCGGCGTCTGGTGAGGGGTCCCCAGCCGGTTCACAGACTTGTGTTTCGGTCATCTTGTGTCCTCACCGGGCGGGAGGACAAGGGAGCTCTCTGGGGTCTCTTTCGTAAGCACACTAATTGGAATTAAGATTCACCCTATGAATTTCGGGGGAACACACTTTCAGTCTGCAGCAGGGATCAGGGGCTTTGCCAGCTGGGGACCCCCGATGACCTGGGCACAGGGAGTGGGCCCGATTCACTGGCTAGCCCCCACCCTTGGGCCCACGGCACAAAGGAGCAGGCGGTGGTGGTGCTGACAGAAAGAGAGACAGACAGACAGACAGTGGCCGGCCGGGAGCCCTGCACACCCAGCATGTCCTCCTTGTCCCCCGACGCAGCAGCTGTTAAAAATAGAACCGCACTTCGCAGAGAGATTCTCAAATGACACCCACCAAGTGCCCATTAACTCATCAAAGTGGTGATTCCAAATTGATTATTTCGAGTGTACGACATAATAACATGTTCATCATGGAGAATAATTAGCTGTGGATGGAGCAGGTCTCGGGATGGCCCGCTCCCCGCCTGCCTGGCTCCCCCACCCTGCGAGGTGGGGGGTGGGGAGAGGGTGGCACCAAGGCTGTGCTGCCAGCTCGCACGGGGGAGATGGGTCCTCCTGGCACCGCTGCCCGCCGTTAGCCCCCTGGCCCGGCCCCGCCCCTCTCCAGCTGCCAGGCAGGCCTGCCTCTGGGCCTTGGCCTCCGGACCCAGGGCAGTAATTGGCTGGGCTCCCCTGGGGAGCTGGGCTTCAGGATGCGAATTTCTCCCCACACCTCCACTCCGTTTCCTTGGAAACCAGATCGCTCTGGCAGCATTCCACAGTTACACACACGTGTGTACACACACTCTCCCTACCAGAAATGAGTACCGCATGGAGCTGTCATGGGCCCCCACCCTGCCCCACAGCCCCCGCTCAGAGCCCACAGGGGGCGGTTGGAAATGCCTACACTGCGGGAAGGGAGGTGGGCCGGCGAGGCAGCAGACTGAGCCGGAGGGTTATGGGCATTTGGATGGCAAGGTGGCTCCTGAGGGTGTGGAGAGCCAGCTGCTCGGGAAGGGGTGGGCTCTGGAAGCACCCAGCTCCTTGGTGGGGGGGCTGTGGTCCAGAGCCTCAGCCTGGGGGTGGGCAGTGAGGCCCTCGTGGGGGGCTCCTGCAGCTCCCTCACCTCTGCCAGCCTCCCCCGACCACCCCGCCAGCCCCTGACTGCAGCTCCCGCCTCAGGTAGAAAGTCTGCAGCAGGAAGTAGTTGGGGACAGCCACATGGAAGGTGGGGGCTGTGTGTGGCCCCCTAGCCCCCCCAACACCCCCAGCTCTCATTGAGCCCTTCTCCTGGACTTGCCCTCAGCTGGACAGAGGGCCTTCCCCTGTCCCCTAGCCTGGCCTTCCCAGGGCCACCTGTGTCCCGAGTCCCACCCTGGCCAGTGCGGGGGACACCGGCCCGGCAGCCACGTGCTCTGGGCTGGCTGAGGCTTGCAGGCGGCATGGCCACTCGGCTCTCTAAGACCCTGCACATGAAGGGTCGTCTCCTGGTTGGCTGCCCTGAGACCCCAGCAGGGACCCTGTGGTGACAGTGTGTACACATGTGATTTCTGAGCACCTTCTTTCCTGCCATCCCTCTTTCCAAAGTCCTTTGAACAGCTACTGTGGGCCACATCCGCCACCCAGACAGGCGGGTTCTGGTTCTGATGAAGCAGCGTTTCCGATGACAGGGACAGAAACAGAACACACCTGATGGGGGGCCGTGCAGTGTGAGAGCTGAAACAGGGTGGCCTTTGAGAACTGGCAGGGGTGGGGGGCTGCTTTGTACAGGTGGTCTGGGAGGGCCTCCCTGAGGAGGTGACATTTAACCTGAAATTTGTGTAACAAGGAGCCAGCCTGTGATGAACTTGTCAGGCCGAGGGCACAACAAATTGCAACGACCCTCAAGATGGGGATAAGCTTGGTGCCGTCACAGGACATAGAGGGGCATCTGGGGCAGAGCGGGTGGGGGAGGGGAAGGGGCTGGGGCGGAGCCAGGACGGGCTCTGTCCTCACGTGAAAGTATTCTGGGCTAAGGGACCTAACGTTATTCAGGGCTTGTAATTTTTAACTTTTTTCCCAAAATACAGAAAACATAACATTTACCATCTTAACCATGTTTAAGTGTCCAGTTCAGCGGTGTTGAGGACATTCCCATCGATACCATCCCCACCCTCGTCTCTGGAGTGTCTTCATTGTCCCCCACAGAACCTCTGTCCCTATGGAACACCCCCGCCCGGCTCCCCCCACCCCGCTCCTGTCTCCCTGGATCTGGGCCCCCAGGACCCCCCCATAAGAGGAATCACACAGCGTGTGTCCTTTGCACCCGGCCTGTTTCCCCAAGCAGTGTCCTTGGGTTTCGTTCTGTAGCGGCTGCCGGGGTTCCTTCCTTTAAGGGCCGAGTGGTGCCAGGGTGTGGACGGGCCAGGCTGTGTTGCCCGTTTGCCCACCGTGGACAGTGGGGTTGTTGCCACCTCTTGGGCACGGTGACGAGCACGCGCCCAGCACGGGGGGCTCTGAGCAGGGAGGGCAGGGACACGCCGCATTGGCCTTGGAGACAGATCTCTCCGGAGAGGATGGACTGGAAGAAGGGTGACAGTTGGTAGGCCAGGGATCAGAGGTGGGGAGAGCGGGCCTGGAGGGGCCGTTCCCGGCTCCCATCTGTGGCTGGACCCCCCAAAGCGTGTCACGGTCCCAAGGCTGTGGACACCACACAGGCGGGTTCCTGTCTGTTTTGTTCGCGGTGTGCCTCCCGCCCATAGAACAGTGTGTGGCACATAGTAGGCCATCAGGAAACCACCAGGGAGCTAACAGGGACAATACAGTGTTCCCGTGACCCCTCCTTCTCACCCTCGTCCTTGCTCACCTCCTGACCTCATGGAAGCACAGTCCACATCCACGTGGAAATGGAGGTGAACTTGGGCGGGGCCCCGCACGAGCCACGTCCTCGGTTTCAGGGGCTGCCAGGGGCCCTGCCTGATGACGTAACAGCTGATAAACAGGGAGCGGGGGCCTGCCCCCCACCCCTCCACCCCCTTCCAGACACCCGGCCTTCTTTATGGCCTTGCTCAGGTAGATCGCTGATGTCCCTTGCCATAAATTTTCTTATCTCCACCGCATTTCCAATTATGGCTAACCACAGAAAGGCAATCCCTGGTTTCCGAAAGGTCATCGTGATAGGGGGCCCGTTGGGGGCGGGAATGACTTACGCAGTTGGCCTGTGTGAATCCGGAGAAGTTTTATGCACCAGTCGGACAAGAAATGTAAGTGAGATTCAAAAATATGTGAAGATTTACGGGGTCTCGGCTGGTGAAAATTGCCTCTCTGTTTGCTGTTTGTGTGGGAATTATTTGTTCCTTCTGAGTGTTTGACCCCGGCTCCTGAGCCAGCAGGTCCCCACACAGGCGCTAGGCGAGGGCGCGGCTGCGGTCAGGGCCGCCTCCCTGAGCAGCAGGCTGGAGGGGAGCTTAGGAACCCAGACCCCTTCTGAATGCCAGAGGTGCTCAAGCCCCGCCCTCCACAGCTGTTGACAGAGAACACACAGGGATGTCCAGTCTCACTCCCCAGAGATCCAGGGACCGGGACGCAGGGGCTTGGCCGCCTCGCATTTCTCAGATGAGGTTCGAGACTCAGTGCCGACCCCTGGCCTCATCCCCAAAGAGTGGAAGTTGGGCCTGGGGACCTGTGTTTTTTTTTGTGTTTTTAATGATTTTATTCATTTTTACTCTTAGAGAGAGAGGGGAAAGTAGGGAGAAAGAGAGGGAGAAAAACAGCAATGTGCAGTTGCCTCATGTGCGCCCCCTACTGGGGACCTGGCCCGCAACTCAGACATGTGCCCTGACTGGGAATCGAACTGGCAACCCTTTGGTTCCTAGGCTGGCACTCAGTCCCCTGAGCCACACCAGCCATGGCGGGATCTGCGTTTTGAACAAGTGCCCCAGGTGTTCCCCTGACCGGCCAGGGTTTGAAAACAGCCACGTAGCTGCTTGCCTTCCCTTTGGTGGACAAGGTAGCGAAGGCCCAGGGGTTAAAGCAGCACAGTGGGGACTCTCTGCCTTCTAGAGACTTAGACTGTGATGGGGGAGAGACGCACAGGGCGGGCAGAAGTCGGCTTACAGCTGTGAGCACGCGAGACGCAGTCTGCTCCTATCTCACTAGACAGTCCGCCCCAGCACCCGCCTGGGGGTCCTGGATCAGACCGAGCACACACACAACAGGAAGGGCTTCTTTGTGGGGGCTGCTGACACTGGGTGGATGGGGGCATTTTCATGGCTCTGCTCCCTCAGGGTGTGGCTCGGTGGGGGCCCTCGCTGGCAGCTGTGCCGGAAAGTGGCTCGCTGGAGGAAAAGCATGGACGTTGGCCAGCTCCTCTGGTGTAAATACTCCCAGCGAGGCCCACGTCGTGCTCACGGACAGGCCTGCGCTAATCTGCAGGTGGGGAGAGGCCAGGGATCAGCGCTGGTGCCTCCCCCTGGCCCGGGTCAGTGGCCACTGCCCCTTCCACAAACTGGCCGCCAGTCCCTTTTCCAACTGGTATCCCCTCCCTGCCCCACACTCTGGTGAGAAGATGCGACCCGACAGCCTGTGTGTTCCCACCTCCCTGGTCCTGCTTGGGCTGTGCCTCCCGCTTGTGATATTCCCTCCACCTCTGGCTTCTTGGATGGTGGAAATCTGAGACCCTCCTAACGGCCCTCTGCAGATGTTGCCACCTGGCGAGTACCTCGCCATCAGGGACAGCGCCTCCCGTCTTTGACTCCAAGACACTGTGTGCCTCTCTCCAGCAGCACTGGTGACATCTGCCTTGTTTGCAGGGACATTGATGACTCTCCCTCCACAAGGGCTGTTTATCTCACTTTGGGATTCTGGGCCAGGCAGCTCACCCATCTCTGGCCACCACAGTACCCAGTCCCTCGCCCCACATCAAGGCAGAGCTCTGGGGGGCCATTCTCTGTCACATGGCGGATGAGGGCTGAGGGGGCTGTGGCAGGAACTGAGGTGTCAGGAGAAACATGCTCAGACCTTGGGGCAAAGGGACTCGATTTGGGCAGATATGACCGTGTCTCGAACGGGCCTCCGTTTTAATGACCAGTGAGAGGTCAGGAGGCCGCTGGGTGGCCCAGCCAGTCAACTCAGTGCTTCCCTGTGTCCAGTGCCCCAGCCTTGTCTTGGGGGTCATGGCCCCTGGCCTGACACCGGCCGGAGTGAAATCAGCGTGCAGGGGTATTTGTCATCCTGGAGAATGACAGTGAGGACGCAGGTGTCTGACCTGGGACAACAAGACCACAGAGCATTGAAGGCCCCCCGGGAGGGGGTGGGAGAGAGGCACGGTGCCATTTTTCAGTGCGGTTCCCCTCCATGTCTCGCTCCTGTAGAGTAGGGGCTCGGTGGGCTGGTGGCCTGCTGGGATATGTTGCGGTACCGGGGTGAGGGTCTAGGGGACGGAGCATTAACTGTGAACTTCCCCTCCTACGAGGACCCTCATCGCCTGTGGGGCATGAAGTTGATTTTGCCTTCTTAGAAATGGTTCAAGGTGAGCAAGATAAGTAAGAATCACCGACCTCCTTCTCTAGAATCTTCCTTTTGGCACGGGACGCACAGGGGTGTGCCTGTCTGCTCCCCTCCGTGGGAGATCGAAAAGGGTTCCCGGAACAGCAGAGAATTTAGGGCTGAATATTTTTCAGCACCTTTGGGCCTTCTGCTGTAGTTCTCTCTCCCCTCACCCGGCTCTGGGTTCAGGAAGGTCCGAGGGAAGGTGGGAAGTTCTCTCTCCCTCAGGGACCCTGACCCTCACCCCAGGTGGCCCTGGGCTCAGTTTGCCTTCTTGTCTCTGTGAGCGGAAGTCTTAATCGAAAAAACACATTTCTTTGCAAAGAGGAAAAGAAAAGAAACCAGCGAGCACATGACGGGAAATGCAGGTGAACGTGACAGTGCGTGCGCTGCCACCCGCCCCCTCCAGGGTGGCCGGAATGGGGACAGTGCGCGTCGGCCCCGAGGCGGCGAGGTTGGGACCCCTCGAGTGGCTGGTGGGGTGAAGACGGTGTGGCTGCTTTGGAAACGGCGTCGTCCTTTCTCAAAAAACTCGACATACACTTACCGTCCGGCCTGGCAGTTCCACCCCTAGAAACAGACCCCGAAGGACCGAAAACCTATGTTCACACAGATGCGTGTGCAAGCGTGTTCATGGCCGTGACATTCCCGGTGGCCAGACGGCGGGACCGACCCACAGGTGTCTGTGGGCTGATAGCTGGTGCACGAGGCGTGGCCCGTCCACGCGACGGAACGTTCAGTCATGAAGAAGGACGAGCTCCCGGTCTGCACTTCACCGCGGGCAAGTCAAAGAGAGAGCCAGGTCCTGTGTAACCCACGTGTGCAAAATACCCAGGACAGGGACGTCCGGAGAGACAGAAAGCAGGCTGGTGGCTGCCAGCGACGGGGCACGCGGGATGGGGAGTGACTTCACGGGCGTGAGGGTTCCTTTCAGGGTGATGGAATGTTCTGGAACTAGACAGAGGGGGAGGCTGCACAGCACTGTGACGGTGAAATAGTCACTGTAAAATGGTTGAGTTTACCCGACGTGAATTTCATCTCAATTAAAAAATTAAAGTTTCTAGAGATGCTCGGAGTGGTGTGTGGGCGGACCCAGGGGAGCAGCTATGAATGGGTGAGGGGTGGCTGTTTTTTGTCCAGACTTCCTGGGTCCCTCCGCCTCAATAGTGAGTTTGGGGGGACCTCAGACAGCAGGGTCTGCAGGAGGAAGATGAGGGGGCCTTCGTCTTGACAGTGCTCGGGGCCCAGGCAGCCCTGGAGCTTTCCTGGTGGGATGGCAAGTTCGTCCCCCTGGGGCCCTTCCTTGGAGCTCTCCTTCGCCCTGCATCCCAGGGCGGACCGGGGTTCTGAGGAGGCTCCACCGACGGCCTGGGAGGAGCAGCAGGTCCTCCCCAGCTTCTGCACAGGGTGCTGAGCGGGTCCAGGAGGCAGCAGCCAATGGGGCTGCGGGTACCTGCAGCCCTGACCCAGCCCCAGCCCTGTCCCCCACCTCTGCCATCACCCCCATCTCCACTCTGTCTTCCATTGATTATGTTTTCTCAAGTGTCTGCTGGTGCCCCGGGGACCTCCTCCTCGCTCCACAACATCCCTGCCTTGGGGCCAGAGAGAGGCAGGTCTCTTGACTCCCAGGCCTCACGACCCTCTCGGAACAGAAGCAGCTCTCAAGGGTCCAGGGTTAGGGGTGGGGGGCTGGGCTGAGACCTGGCATTCACCAGTGAAGAGAGACAGGCTCCCCCACACACCTCCCCAACTGGAGGCTCCAGGTATGGAGATGAAAAATCCCCCTTGATCTTTGCTTGCCACAGCCCCCTCCACCCCTACTGCCCCTAGCACCGAGTCCGTAATCCTGACGTGAGAGGGTAATTAACTCAAAAAGGCCCACTTCCCGGCGGTCCTCCAACGAGAGGGGGGAGGCAAGGGAGAGGAGCGGAGAGGTCTGTTGGCATAATCCCCATCTCAGGGCGCGATGGTTCCAGTCCTAATGAGACCCCCGAGCATTATCCCGGCGTGTGCCGTGGAGCGCGGCCAGGGAGAGGGCGAGGCCAACTTCATTTCTGAATTTGGACTGACTTAAAGAAGTGGCATCACATTTGAAGGGCACCCAATCAATCTGTTACCCTCGCTGCATGAAATTGTATTTGCTTGCCACTTGCTATCTTGCCGGGCGCAGCTGGGCTGTAAGTCATTGGCGATAACATTCTTTATTATGCGTCCTGTTTATGAGCTGTGCCTGGGAGGTGATAGAAATATGCAGCAGTATGCAAAGGCAGGGTTGGGGGGGGGAGGAGCAAGTGCTCGTTGCCAGGGCAACAGTGGGCTATTTTGGGCATTGGATTTTGCAGGGTGACGAAAATCGTTCTCCTGTGATGGCTGGACTCTTCCTCCCCCTCCCCCCCTTCCCTACCCAGGAGATAAACGCGGGACTGAATATTTGGGAAGGGATGGCTTAATTTCTTAATTAGAAATGATTATATTTCACCTTCTACCTCCTTTAAAAATGAGGATGTAAACCTCAGGGTGCTGATATGCGTGGTGGAGTGGAAGGCAGCTTTGTTCGGGTGGAAAGAGAGGCGTGAATTATTTACTAATCTCCACCGATCCGCCATCTCCCCCCAGCACCCCCACCCCCACCCACCCACCTACTGAGCCCTGATGCTGGGAACCCCGCTCAAAATCGAGAAACCTGGAGCTCTGGCCCTCAGCGCCATCTCAGAACCTGCAGGTGTGTGTGAGCGGCGTGAATTCCAACGAGCAAAGGGCAACCGGCTGCCAGGAGAGGGCGGCGGCTGAACCAGCTCCAGCTCACAAAGGCTGGGCAGCCGCCCGCTCCTGCCCCTGCATCAGAGACACAGACCTCCCTGGGAAGGAGCGCCCCTGGGTGCTGAGCCGGTTCCCTAACCCCGAGGGCGGCCAGGCGCATGCCCCCAGGACCTGTGCCCATGCTGCGTCCATTTTCACAGGGACGAGGAGCTGACGGGGTCCAGCCTGGCCACCTCCCTGTTGTTTTTTTCAGTGGTTCTCAAAGTGGGCGCCCTGGCCAGCAGTGGAAGCAGTGCATTGCCGGGGGCGGGGTTTGTTACAAATGCACATTTGGGGTCGCTGATGTGCTGAAACAGTGGCCTGGGTGTTCAGGAGCGCCCCTGGGGCACTGAGGCTAGCCCGGTAATAAAGGAAGGTAGCCACCAGGGATTTACTGCCTGCCCCGCACCTGACACGGGCCCCAGCACACAGTTGCAGGTGCCCGACACAGGTGTGAGTGAATGGGGCTCGGGAAGTGGTCTTGGGATCTCCCCTTCACTTCTGTCCAGAGGCAGTGGGCTGGTCTGACACCCCGGGGACACCCCGTGAACTGGGACACCCAGGCATATTCCCTCTGAGTGCCGGCTGAGCACGGGAATCAGGTCTAAGATATGTTCTTGGCCCGGACAGCATCTTGCAGGGTCAGCTGGGTTCTGGAAGAATCCACAGATGTCAAAGTTGGTGGGACAGGGCTAAGGAGGGGATCTCATTCTGTCGTTGGATGGGCTTGTGCCATTAAAGAACTTTTTTTGTGCCTCTGGCTTTGTGACGATTAGCGGTGCTCCCAAGTGGTCCCCTTCTGCCCACTCTGCCTCCCCCACCAGAAAGAAGGCCCCTGAAGATGTCCTTCGTGATACATTAGGGGAGAAGGTGCTGTGGGCTTCAGCTGTGGGCCCTTCCTATGGGGGTGTCTCCTGTTGGAGCACTTTGCCCTGAGATTGAAGAGACAGAGAGGATGTAACTTCCTTTAAAAAAGTGAACATTTAGTTACCTTGTATCCAAGAATTACATATCATGTAGAAAAACCGGAAGCTATAGAGCAGCAGGAAGAAGTGAATGTGTTATCTATCCTCTTTCTGTCTGAAGATAAAATACACATTTTTTGTTTTATTCTCCTCTCTCTCGTATTTTCACAAACTTGAGATCATATGGTGTTTGGCTTTTTGTCAGCTGACATCACATCGCCAGCGTGTTCCCCATTTTTAAAAGTCTTCAATAAATGTTTTTTACCTTTTAGAGGGTACACGCAGTCTCACAATGTGGGGTGTCCCAGCTAAGCTTTTCTGTGAACACCTTGTTTCCCACGTTTGTTTCAGGCTATGCAAGTGGCAGCTTGTGACTTCAGACTGAGAAAAGCCGAGGGGCTTGGATCCCGGAGAGGTGAGTCCCTTGTTTCTGATGCCTGCCTGGCCTTGCGGTAGGGGAGAAGCCAGCTCCTCAGTGGGGTTTGAAGTGAGTTTCTGTGTGACATTCGGGGGATGGCTCCCTCAGGGCAGGGGCAGCGCCGGCGTTCTGAAGGTTGGCAACGAGGTGAATGTAGTAAAACAGGTTGGCTCGAAGCTTCCTTCTCCGCATAGAGGGGCTCTCGTGGGAGGAGCCCGAGAGGTCCTGGTCTCGCAGGGCCCACCGTCCACCAAGCCAGGCTGGTGGCCTTCCTCCCCCTTGGGCCCCGAGGCCCCTGGGCTGGCCCTTTGGGCTCTGGTGCAGAGGGGAGGGCAAGGACAAGGATCGGATCAGTGTCATGTGCTGATACTTCTCCATTTCCTCGTGTCACCACATTTGGGGGCCACACACCTGTGCACGGGAGTCGGGGAAAGGAATGTCTCAGCCTGTACCGTGTGCCCCTCAGCCTGGACAGACACTCCTCTGCTCCCCACAGGCGCCTCTAACTTCACAGGTCCCTTTGCCACCAATCCGCAAATTTCTGGCAGGTCCCCTCCCTCTCTTCCCATCCTTCCCAACCCAGCCACCGCCACCAACAGCGGACCCCCAGGACAGACAGTGAGGGTCAGCGCTTGAGCCGTAGGATCTCTGAGGGCGGGCGTTCTCCACCAGGACACTGTTGACATTTGGGGCCCCGGAGTTCTGTGAGGCGGGGCTGTCCTGTACCTTGTACGATGCTGGCAGCATCCCTGGTCCCCACTCTCCTCCTGCCAGCAGCACCTGCGCCTGCCACGCCAACCAAAAATGTCCTTATCGCCTGGGGTACAGAAACCCCTGATCTACGACAGCGATTCCCAAAATGTGCTCTGTTGGTGGGACGCCGATAGGTATTCTCTGAGCCACGGGGGTCCAAGATGGGCTGACTCAGAAACGGTGGGTTGGGCAAAGTCAGCAGGGTGGGCCCCACCTTCCTGCCCCCTCTGCTCCTCATGGTGTCGCCTGCCTGCAGCGGGTGTTCCCTTGCAGTGCTTCCCGGTCACCTGCCTTTGCAGGAACGGTTTCATTTGGTTGCCTGTTACTGCTTCTCCGTCCCTTCTGGGTTCTGACCTGTCACAGCCTCTCCTCCACCCTCTCTGGAGCTCCAGGGCCTCCGGTTCATTCCTTTGTGCCACAGAGGACATCGCCTTTAATGTGGGTAAAGAAGGCCTTGGCCACATTTTTGGTCTGTTTGGTGACACCACGTTTGTGGCTGCCCTGGAAGCACTCTGTGGCCCCGCTGCCTGGAGCAGGTGGCAGGCACCGCTTTGCTTTGGTCCCCGCAGCTTCCTGCTCCTGCCCAGCTGCCTAACCCTCTGCCTGCCTCCCCCCGCAGCCCCCTGCTGCCCTCCACCCTCGGCCCAGCCCCTGCAGGAGCTCTGAGGCCTCCTGCAGTCAGTGCCCAGCCCAGCCTCCTCCCTAGCCCTTGCTCCTGGCTCAGCAGCCTTCTCCCTGCTTTGCCCAGCAACATCCAACACAGCCTTGAGGTCGCAGATGAGAGGTGCCTTCTTCCAGGAAGCCCTTCTGCCTGGGGTCCTGGCAAACGGCCTCGGGCTCCTCCAGGCCTCAGACCTCGCGCAAATGGGCCCACCCGCCTGTGGCTGTGTTCTCCAGGCTCAGCCAGGGTGACCGGCTGCAGCCTCGGCTGATGAACCTGCAAGGACACGCCACCACCCAGGGGCCACAGTCTGCACTCGGGTCACTGGTGTTGAACAAGCTGGGTCTGGACAACTGTATGGTGGCATGGACCCGCCATCAGAGTGTCTGCAGGGGGTTCCACTGCCCTGGACACCTGTGTGCTCTACCTGCTCCCCCCTCCCCCTCCCCCCGGAAACCACCGAAGTCTTTCCTGTCTCCGTAGCATTGTCTTTCCCAGAATGTTGGAATCACATAGGAGGTAGCTTTTTCAGGTTGGTGTCTCCCGTTTAGTGACATTCACTTCAGGCTCCTCCATGTCTTTCATGGTGGTGAGAGTTCATTTCTTTTTGGTCCTAAAAAATATTTCATTGTCTGGAAGGACCACAGTTTTTTTATCCATCACTTACTGAAGGGCATCTCGGGGGTTTCCAGGTGCTTGTGGTTTTGAATAAAGCTGCTGTAAACATCTGTGCGGGTTTGTGTGGATGTAGGTTTTCCGCTCCTTTGGGTAAATACTTGGATGAGTATTTGCAATTGAGTGAGAGGCACAATTACTGGCTCACACGGTACGAGTATGTTTAGTTTTGTAAGAAACTCTCAAACTGTCTTCCAAAGCAGCCACACCATTTCATGCTCTCACGGCCACGGCTGAGAGTTCCTGCTGCTCCACATCCTCCTCGGCACTTGGTGTTGTCGGCGTGCAGATTTTGGCCAGTCTGATCGGGGCGCAGTGGCGCCCCCTTGCTGTGTAAATCGGCATTTCCCTGATGACATGTGACGTCGAATCCAGTTCACACGTTTACTGCTGTCTGCCTGTCTTCTTTGATGGGGTGTCTCTGGAGGTCCTTGGCCCATTTTTAAATTGGGTTGTTTTCTTACCGTTGAATTTTTAAAGTTTCTCATGCATTCTGTATAACAGTCCTTTACCCGGTGTGTCTGCTGCAAATATTTTCGTTCCAGACTGTGGCTTGGCTTCTCGTTCTCTTGACATTGTCTCTCATGGAAGCAGAAGTTGCTCATTTTAACGAGGTCCAGCTTATCCCTTGTTTCTTTGGTGGATCAGGTGTATTTTTATTTTGAAACAATTTTAGATTTATAAAAGTGTGCAAAGATCGCAGAGTTCCTCTTACCAGTGATTCTCACCTGGGAGCTCCCAGGAGACATTCTTGGTTGTCCCATGGCGGGGGAGGGGAGGGGTGGGGGTGGGGGTGCTTTTGGTGTCCAGCGGGTGGAGGCCAGGGCTACTACTAAACAGCCCGCAGGCACAGGACAGCCCCCACCCAGAGAACAACCTGGTTCAAACGCCAGCAGTGCTGAGACCGGCTCGCCGGCACGAGCTTCACCGCGGCTTCCTGAGAGTCAGCACCTCACAGTAGCCACGTCACGGTGGCTACAATAAAACTAAGAAATTGGTGTTGGCACAACACCATTATCAGCTGGCTTTTTAAAAACCCTCCCAGCGATGTTAAGTGCACAGGACGCTATTGATCACAGCAAGCACAAGGTTACACGGGGCTCCGCAGAGTGTTTTCATCCTGTGCAGCTCAAACTTGGTATAATTGGAACATCAGCTCCCCGGTCCCCCTGTCCTCAGTCCCTACCAGCCACCATTGTCCTTTCGGTCTCTTAAGATTTGACGCCTTTAGGTGGCTCACATAAGTGGGAGCATGTGGTATTCGTCCTGTGGGGACTGGCTTACTTCGCTGGGCCGAGGGGCCTCACAGCTCGCCCGTGCCACAGTGTGGGCCGGGATCTCCCTCCTTTCTGGGCCGAGCGGCGTTCCATCACGTGGACAGACCACGTCTTCCTGGATCTGTTTCTGCAACTTGGCTGCAGCGACACGCGCCATGGTGAATAGCAGCGCAAATATCTCTTCGAGGTCCTGACTTCTCCCGTCTCAGAGAAATCCCCATCAGCAGTTCCAGATTAACTTTCTGAGGAAGCGCCTTATCGTTTGCCACGGTGGCCGGGTCATCTGAGTTCTCACCGGACAAGCACATCCCGACCAGCACCTGTGCGAGGAGGTGACTTGCTGTGGTTTGGATTTGCATTTCCCTGGTGACCAGTGATGCTGAGCACCTGTTGGTCGTTCGTTTGCCTTTACTGGAGAAATGTCTGCTCCAGTGCTTTGCCCATTTGTTTAAATTGGGTTATTTGTGGGTTTTGCTATTGAGTTGTAGGAGATCCTTCTCTCCTCTGGATATCAGCCCCGTATCAAATCTGCGGTTTGCAAGCATCTTCTCCCAGCCCGCGGTCCCATGGGGGTCTTCTTTCTCTGCTGACTGTCCCCTCTGCGTGAGCTGTTGGCTTTGTAACACCTTTGTTAGTTTCTTTGCACCGCAACTCCTTCTGCTCTTGGTGACGTCACAGGCAGCCTGAAACAAACCAGCAGTGCATGAGGAGGCGTCCTCAGCGGGGGGTGGGGGGTGGGGGGGTATTTTATAGAATAAAACCGTTGCCACATGGGTCACCTCCGCATCATCAGCTTGTTTGATGAGTCTCGAATGAGGCCAGGCTCTGCAGGATGAAAACTAGGCTGTCCTTTCCATGGACACATCCACACACCGGCACTGGCAGGTGAGGGAGCTGGGTGGCATGTCAGGGAGTGGGGGCCTCTCTGGGGGATGCCAGGTCCCCCGTCTTGAGTGCAGGCCACCATCTGGGACTGGTGTCGTGGGAGCCGCTCACGTCTTTCTCGATGCGAAGGGCCATCCCCAGTAATGGCGGCACATTCACCCCTGCAGACATTGACCTGATGTCCCTGGGCTCTGAGGGGGTCCCTGTGGCAGGTGGGTGTTCCTGACTGTGGCAGGATTGGGACTCCGTGGTGCCGGCGAAGTACAGTCAGCTCCCAGGACTCCCCACACAGCCAGGGGCAGAGCGGTTTGGGGAGAATCCACCAGACCCCGTCATTGTTCTCGCCAGCTCTTCCCAGGCCCAGGTGCCCTTGCCGATCGCAGACAGCAAAGCCACGAGCCCTGCTCCTGGGCCGCTGGCATCAGGTGGGCCGGAGACAAGAGGAGGTTACCCACTCAACAGGGTGGCCCAGTTCCCCCCTGGAAGCAATCCCTGGAGCAGGGGTCTTACTAGACCGTGCACACGTCCCCAGGGGCTCATTAAAGGCTGATTATGACTCAGTGGGTCGCGGTGGCCCTGACAGCCCGCATCTCCAACGAGCCCAGCAATGCCCAGGGTGCCAATCCTGGGCTGCACCTTGAAAAGCGGGGCAGGCCGATGACCAGCAGCCGGAGAGGGTGTAGCGGGCCAGCGGGGACCTTCAGACACTGCAGGAGGCAGGGGCTGCCCTGGACCTGGAAGAATGGACAGGAGGGAGGGCCCTGGATGCTGCGCCAGGATGCCCTAAGGCAGGGATGGGTCTGGAGAGGCCAAGGAGAGGCCCTGGGCTGCCCTCGCCCCATACAGAGGAGGTTCCCATTCTCTGAACCTTTCCTTTTCCTCCAAGCGGAGGTGTGACTAGCGAGGACCCAGAAGGTGCAAAACCAGATTCATCAGAGTCACATCTGTGGGTGGCGGCCAAGCGGCAGGGAGGTGGTGGCTCCTAAGGGGCTTCCTGAGAGCAGGGCGAGGGCTTTTTCAGCCAGGCAGCCTCCTATGGACCCAGACCCCTGTTTTTGCCTTTGAGCGGCCTGGGGTTACGGGTGCCATCGAGGGCAAAGTGGGCACTTGGAGAAGCGTCTCTCCGGGGAAGCGATTAGCCAGCCAGACCTGTTGTCCTGCAAGCAGCAAATTACCCAGGGAAACGTAATTACCCGTTCGCTTTGTTATTGGCGCCGAGCTCAGAAGATTGAGGCGGTGGCTCCTCCCGTGGTATTTATCTCAAAGCTTACTCGCATGATGCATCCTTGATATTAAACACAATGAGACTTTTTTTGAATTCAATTAAGCATTTGCCTACTGTGACTCTTTATTCATTGCAAATTGTCTCAGTAAATAATCTTCATCAAAAGTCAGAACCCATCCCCATTAGTTGTTTCGATTAATTAATGGGTCCCCCTGGAGCCACCCAAATGAATTCAATTTGAGCGTCAACAACTTGGCGGTGGAGTTTCCCAGGTTGGTATTAAGACAATATTAAACCCGCAATAAGTCACATTTAAAATGTTAATTCAGAGAACCTCTCCATTTAGAGCATTTAATTAAATCCTTAAATAAACCGCGCGGGCTCAGTACCAGATGGTTCTGCGTTTCCCGGCAGCACCGAGCCGGCGCGGCGGAGATAACCTGGATATGTGGAGTAATAAAGTCTAATCTCGTCTCCAGCGGGCGGGGCTGTTGTGTATACACAGCCGGGCTCACGGCGGATCGTAATGACATTGACCTCGGCGTTCTCCGGGTCTGAGCAGCCGGAGACGAAATTAGTCTTTTTTTTTTTCTACCAGGAGATTCTTTTCAATTTCACTATATTAATTCTCAGCCAAATACTAACTCCTAAGGAAAATTAAAGTTAATGTAACCAAAGATAAAGTGATGCAGCCTTAATATTCTGAAGGGATTACGGGGCCCCCTGCACGTGCACTCCGCAAATGCCATTGACTTGGAGCGGATTTACGGGGCGTCAAGAGGAAATGAAGATGCCAAAAGGCTCTTGACTCTGCCCGCTCGCCCTCCCCGCCCAGGGTTAACAAAGGACCTAATCTAGAAAATTCCGTCTCCGGAACCAGTCTCACAAGGGAAGTGGAGGTTGTCTGTGGGGGGAAGGGACACGTGGCCACTGGGAGAAGCCACTCCTTCACCTCAAATGCAGGTGACAGGGCCAAAGGGTCTGCCAGCGTGCCCCGGAGTGATCCCTAAGTTCCCGTGGCTCAGCACCCTAATCTCCAGGTCCTGAGGGTGGCCCTCCTCCGCAGGGAGGGGTCAAGAATAGCGCCCTCCCTGGCCCCTCCTCAGGGTGCCCAGCGGGACCTCTGGTTCCAGGGGCCAGCCCAGACACCCTTGGCCGCATCCCAAGTGATCACAGCGACGTTTGGCCATGTGGTGACCGAAGATCTGGGACAAACCTGAGGTTGAATTCCCCCTCAAAGTCTGTGGGTTCGCAAACAGCTAAGAAAAGCCCCCTGCATCCCCCGTCCAGCCCGGTGAGCTGAGCCTGCCATTCACAAGTAGCTATGTCTCTCAGGATGCCCTGGCCCCTACGGGAATGGGGAAACAAGGAAAACCCAAAATCTTGTCGTTTGTCTCAAAAGTGCCTCTTCCTGCTCCTCTCATTCCCAGAGAAGCAGCAGGGAATGTGCTGCAGCCTCATCCTAGGAAATGACTCTGTGTTCCCCGATGGGTGATCAAAACCCTGCACTGGCCTTCACTTGACCTTCCGTTTTCACCCTGACCTTGATGGTTAGATTTGTCGCTGAAGGCTGCCACCCTGGGGAGGCTGGTGGGTGTCATAGGCATGCCAGCTATGGTCTGCAGGGGCTGTTCAGAGCACTGTGCCTGGAAGGTTTCTGAGCCCGAACCCCTTCTGCCCAGCGTCGTGCAGGCTGTGCAGCGGGCAGTGAGGCACAGCGAGAGCCAAGCTGCAGAATTAGCCTTGATGAGACCCTGGGCCTTGGCATCTGTGCAGGGAGAGATGAGGATCTCCACCATCTCCAACATCGATGCCCCAGTGTGAGGAGCTGGTTGTTCCTGTTCAGGCCGAGGTGAACCCAGCACGGCTCGGCCCCCAGAAGGGAACCAGCAGACAAGGCCACCCTAGCTGCTTGGGGACAAAGGCAGAACCATTCTCTCTGCCTGAGGAGCATTGATGTCTGAAGGGGCTCCCTTGGGTGGCCTGGCCCTGGCACTATCTCTGGTTAACGATGACGGTTGTTAGTTACCCTGTTCCCTTTCTTCTCTAGACAGACTCATTCCCTCCGAGCACATTCTCACCCTCGGCAGCCTGTACCTTTGCCTCTGCCTGGAGAAGGTGGAGGAGAGCCCCTCCTCAGTCACCTCACCACCTCAGCCCGCAGCCAGCACGTGTGGGGCTGGGGACCGGGGGACCTGCGAATCAGACACTTTCCGAGGGGCTGTGCCACCAGTGTTGGGGGGGAGGGCAGCCCTACGGTGCAGTGGCAGCACCAGGACCTCAACCCGAACCCCAAACCCCGAACCTGGTACTGAAGTGCTATAGGGATGGTGAGTGGTCATCCCTCTCCTGCTGTCTGTGGCGGTCCCCGGCCACCCCCCACCCCGGTCTCACTGCCTGGCCGAGCAGCTGGGTGCAGATTAGCTGGGACAGAAGAGAGCAAAGGCCTAAGAGTCTGTTTTTGTTTTGTTTTGTGCGTTCTGTTTTTGAAATGCGGAAATGGGCTAAGATGCAGAATTTGTGTCTCCTCTTTCTCCGAAGGGAACAGACAGGAAAACGCCCCTCCTGTGGCTGTTCGGGCCGAGCCTGACAGTCGAGACTTCTTTGCATGCGCCGGCCTCAGCCGCCCCTCCCTGGGACACGTCCCTTCCTGCAGATGAAGTGCTTTCCCTCCGGGGTGGTTTATGCTGTTAACAGACTTCTCGAACTGAGTGTCCCCAGACCACTTAAAATTCTCCCCTGGTCCTTGTGCCCTGAAGTTGCCTTTCTGAGACGTGGCCGTGCTGGGTCCCCGACCTGAGTGGTGACAGCTTCCTGAGCTGTCCGAACCTCGTCCCCGAGGGGGTGCTGACACAGGTGCACTCTGCGCCCTTAAAATGACAGGTCAGCGGCCATAAAACCTGACATTCTGCTGCGCCCTGGGTTTCGGAGTCAGCTTGCCAATGTGTCCGAGGAATCACATGCAGACTCCCAGTGGTCCTGCAAGAGCCGGGGGGGAGAGGGGCCCGGGCTGTTCTGAACCACCTCCACGAACAGCCAACTCCAGGGTTAACTCAGAGGACAACGGCTTTGACAGGGTTCCCCCTTCATTTTCCCAGTAATGCGACGGAGCCTTTCTGGGCCAGCCCTGGCCAGGGAGGGGCCACCACATCTGTCCCAGGCAGAGAAATTGGAGGGGTAGAGGAGGGCACAACCGGGCCAGGCTGCCAGCCCACGCCTGTCTTTGATGCTGTGGCCAGCACATGACTGGCTCTCTGGGAGAAGCCTTGGCTCCCTGTCCAAGCACACCCCTCGCCGACGCGTCTGCTCAGCACCCAAAGGAGACAGAGAACCCTTGGAGCAGCAGCCAGCCAGGGCCGCCCTGGAGCCCTTCCGGGGAAAGCCCTTCTACCAACTCTCAGCTCCCCGCTCCTCAGTGAACTGCGTGTGTTCCTTTAGGGCGGCCAGCCACTTGCCAGCTGTGTGAGCAGGGCCGGCGTGACCTATGGGTCTCCTTTCCTGTCAGTGAAAGAGGGCACACCCCGGGGGGTCCCCGGCCCCCCCTTGAACTTGAATTGGCAGCTTGATGGGGTGCTGGTGCTTCAGGCACCCTGGGATCGGAGACAGGGCATGTTGAGGGGGCCTCGGGCCCTGCGGGTGGGTGGTCAGGGCGGGGGAGGGGCCCCGGAGGTCCGGCAGGGTCATGCCTGCTCAGAGGAGCCCCAAGTCTGACCTTCTGTGAGCAGAGAGCAAGCGGGGCGCCGAGAGGAAGAGTCCGTATTCGGGAGGCCCTGGCCGTATCGCGTCAGCGAGGCGTGTGGAGGTCAGACACTGACAGGCTGGCACGTGGCAACCCTGTGGCCTCGACTTGATGGGAAGGACGGACACCCCCCATCCCCCATCCCCGTTGCCCAGCATCCCCTCACTGTGAGCCCCCGGCCTTCAGTGACTTTCACTCTCTTCCCTGAACTGGTCTTATCTCCTGGCTCCTGATCCCTGGCTTCCTTCCTTCTTCCTCCCTCCCTTCCTTCCTTCCATATCTACCTCTGTCCAGTGCCTCCTGGGATGTGATGCACTGACCCACCCCATTCAGACCTGACATGGACCCGCCCCTCCCCCATCATGCAGGCCCTGGACCCCTCCCCCAGCACCACCCACCTTTGCCCTTCAGATGGCACCATGCCCAGCTCTTCTGTAGAGATGCCTTCTTGGTGTCGTCCAACAGCCCGGCAGCACCCCGAGTGCAGGCCCTAAGAGAGCACAGGCCCAGCAGATGGGACACATGTGGACAGCATAAGTGAGACCACTGACAGGAGTGTGACCTTCCCTATCCCCCCAAGTTCAGAGGAATGAGTGGACTTGGGCGACCTGGGTTCCTCGGTGGAGCAGCAAGCGGTAGAAAAGGAGCGGGAGAAACTAGTCCAGACGCCATCGGCTGGAGGCAGGGGTTAGCTCAAGCTTTACTCCAAAGACAGATAAGGGTGAGAATGCCTTCCTCCCTTGCAAGTGACTTGTCCCCAGTTCCTGCGGTGACAGCACCACAAAGCGTCAGCCAGGCTCCCAGGAGGAGCTCCTGGTCCCCTAGCTTGGTGCTGTGCAGTCCGGGCGACTCGTGGTTGCTCCTGCCCTAAAGGTTAAATCGCGGAGGACTGGGACAGTCCCCCAGACCGTGCCGCTCACCTTTGCCCCGCAGCGTCCTCCCAAAGGGGCCCCACGGACAACTCCAGCGTCTGTGACCCTGCAGGAGCTCCTAGTGAGTGGCCAAGGATGTCCCCTTGGAGAGTGGGGGCTGGGTGCCAGCTCTGCCATTTGCCAGTTGTGTGCCCTGAGTGAGTTTCTGAACTGAAGCCGTAGCCCCTCACCTGGTCAAGGATGACAGGGCTGGACAGCTCACAGGGCCCCGTGTGAGACAGAAGACGGGACCCGCTCAGCACAGATGACACCTGCCATTCTTAGTGGGGTTGTGCCTTCAGGACCACCCACAGACCAGCAGTAGAGGCCTCCCTGGGCTGGGGCAGAGGGTGTCACCGCTGAGGATGCCTCAGAGGTCCCTGAAGTCATAGGTGACCGGCGGAGAGTGATGGAGCGGAGCGCAGGTGGACAGCAAAGCCCTGGGCACGCCTGTACCCGGGCCAGCCCAGAGGTGGGGTCTTACCTGCTTTTGGGAGTGACGTTCAGAGAGACATTTCGACACATCCGTGAGGAAGGGTCTCCTTGACACCCGGCAGCCCTCACACGGGTCTCCTCTCCCGCCTTTGACTGATGGCTGACCGGGCATCTCTCAGCTCGTGACCTTGTTGCAGCTGGTAACTCAAACATCTCTCGGTGTCAGAAATAATAAGCGCCACCACGAGATGAACAAGCAGAGCTTAAGGTGAGTGCAGACTAATGGGGTTTTAATATTCCTAATTTAATCACTCCTTCCTGTCGCTCTGTGGGCAGCATGATGTAGCAGCTAATTATTTTTTTTTCAACCATGATGGGGATCTTTCCTAATCAATTTTATATTTAACAGGAATGAAGGGAAGGCAGTGGTTAATGAGAGAATAAATCTCACCGAACAGGCACAAGCAAGCGATCAGTTAATATACGGCGGGATGATTTTTTTTTCCCTTCTTATGTAGCAAATTCTTCAGGGATGGGATAGGGCACAATTGCAGGTCTCTTTCATTGTGAAGAGCAGAAATGCCTTAAAGTTTGGAAAAACGTGTTGGTTGGACACTAATGTGCTCACCTGTGTTCGCCACCTGAAACACTGTGCACAGGTACGCGGGATCCGAAACGGCACCTTCCGGGAGGTAGGGCGGCATCTCACGGCGCCTGCGTTTTACAGGGGGGCGTGAAACCGTGAGTGAGAGACCCTGACGTCCGTGCTGGGAAAGTGTGCCCTTCGCCTTTGGGGACCACAGGTTCCGCGCCTGCAAATTCATCCAACGGCGGATTAAAAATAGTTTTTAAAAGGTGAGATTGTTGCGGACAGGTACGG
Source organism: Macrotus californicus (assembly GCA_007922815.1). Classification (NCBI taxonomy): domain Eukaryota; kingdom Metazoa; phylum Chordata; class Mammalia; order Chiroptera; family Phyllostomidae; genus Macrotus; species Macrotus californicus. The sequence goes on from VMDR010000030.1 coordinate 401,142, forward strand.
CGGTGATCGGACCTGAACTGAATATGTACAGACGTTTTTTCTTGTCCTTAGCCCCCAAACGGTACAGTGTTGACAGCTATTCTCAGCATTTACGTTGTACTAGGCATTGTGAGCAAGCATAGAGATGACTTCAAGTGCACGGGAGGCTGTACGTAGGTTATATGGAACTACTGTGTCATTTTACATAAGGGACTTGAGCACCTGTGGACATGGGTGTTTGTGGCGGGTCCTGAAACCCATCCCCATGGATGCAGAGGGACAGCTACCCTTTACCAGGCCACCTTGGGCCTCAGTTTTCTCATCTTTTAAATGTGCGTGACGATGTCCCCGTCCTTGGAACCCTGGGAGGGGTCAGTGGTGAAGATGCTCAACAGGTGCGCCCCAAGTCTAGATCAAATTTCCATGACTTTGGAAGGTGTGTCTTCGGCTGTGGTCCCCAGGAGCAGGTCCTGAGATGAGGGTCTGTACAAAACATAGGTTGGGAGGTATTTCCTGGAAGCAGAACAGCGGAGCAGGGGTTGGCGGGGGGCGGGGGGGCAAGGCTAAGACCGAGGGAAGACAGAAGGGGGCTGCTGTGGCTGTGGTGTAGGGGGAGGGGGGAGGGCTTGGGGAGTGGCTAGGACCAGGTGAGTCCTTGGGCGAAGTGGGGACTGTGGCTTCCCTCTGAGTGGGTGGGCAGACATGGCCTGAGTGTGATGTTGGAGAACACTCTGGGGTCACAGGCTGGAGCCAGGACACGCACAGGAAGCTCTCAGAAGAATCCTGGTGAGGGACGCTGGAGGCGGCCTCAGGGCATTGGAGGGCTCGGAGGCAGAGGGTCCTTGTCAAGGGTGGAGCTGGCAGGCTGGGTGGGGTGGGAGGGACAGGGAGGGATCAAGGAGTCCAACCAAGCCTTTGGACCAGAGCAGGTGGAGGCCTGGCCGCCCGGGCAGAGCAGGCTGGCTGTGTGAGTGTGGGCCCTGGGGCGGAGAACACCCTGGAGATGCAGTCTGGTGGTGCTCCTGGGGGTCGGCCCTGGGGAAAGGCGGACCGCGTCTTAGGCTCGGGGCCTGAACTTCACAGCTGAGAAGCTCTGAGCCTGTTTCCTCTATAGGAGGGAACGACACTGGAGTGTGCCGGGGAAGGGAGCAGGGCAGAGATGACAATAAATCAAGGCTGTCACTGCCGAGTGGCCCGTATCCCCCGGCAGGCAGCCATAGTGAGTGCTTGCTCAGCACTTAGTCGTGTGTTAAAAGCAGAATTCTTTCATATAATACTAGCTTTCTAAACTCAACGTTTTTCACCTTCTCTTCCCGATGGGAACTGGGGGACCTGTTCCCCGGAGAACACAGGCCCACGCGTGGCCGGCGGGGCCTGCCCCTCCCCTCTCCCCTCCCCCCTCTCTTCAGGACGGGCCGCAGAGGGCAGAGCTCACTCGCAGTTCAGTTCGAGGTTCTCCTCATTCTCGTTCCTTCCGTCCTTGGAGCAGATGGCTGGTTTCTCATTTGACCTTGGGAGTTTTATATAAACATCGTTCTGTGTTTAATTTCCTTTGTTTGCGGAGGTCAGCGCAAGGTCTCAACCTAATTCTATTAAAACTCTGTCTTCCGAGCGAACAGTAGAGGCCAAGTTATAAAACTTTGCAAGAGGAAGCGAGCCTTGGCCGGAAACCCCTTCCTTGGCCTCAGGGAAAAGCAGAAGGAAGAAAGCACTCTGTGGAGAGACCGAGGACACAGTGCGGCCCTTTGTTTCATTTCCTGTTCCTGTCCTTAGTGCCTAAAGACAGTCCAGGGGGGAGCTGGGCGTGGGGGTGGGGCTCGGTCCTTGCCCGCGCCCCCACCCGAAGATGCCTCCTCTCTCCTGAAACCCAGGCCGGCTCCCTCCGCCAGAAAGGGGGGCTCTGGTGTGTGTGTGGGGGTGGGGGGGTGCATTCTCTCTGTTCATTGGCTCTTCCCACGTGCTCACAAAACTCAGAGGGGATTTGTCCCTGAGCATTTCTCTCCTTGGGTTTCGAAGCCATTTCTGTTTCAAGGAAATTGAATCCATGTGTGTTTGGATTAATTGCTTAACTCCTAAAAATGTTGTTTTGTAAGAGCGGTTTGAAGTCCAAGTTTCTCTCCACCCTTTCCACAGGGCCCCCGCTGGGGAGCTGAGCGGGGCCTCCCTCCCCGGCCAGCCAATGCTGTGCTCACAGCGGGATGGGGCTGGCGGGGAATCAGCAGCCCCAGGGGTGCACAGTTCGCCCCCAGGTCTGGTGGGCTTCCAGTCCCACCTTGCAGCACGGGAAGCTTCTGGGATTCCGCTGGGTTTGTGGGCTGTGGAGACCTTGGACACCTTCTGTGGTCCCGGGTTGAATCTGAGATGTCCTTTGCCCCGGGGTCCGATTTCCAGAACTCCGCAGCTACTCTGACTGTTAGAATCACAGGGCGGGAGAGTTCAGGACCCCGAAAGGGTGGTCTGCACTGAGTAGAGCAGCGGCTGCTGAGGGAAACTGTGCCTTCTGGTCTAGGAACTCTTGTGACACTCAGGCATCATTCCCTCCAGTGGGCGACGGCGTGGCCCTCGGTCGTGGGTGGGCGAGGAAGAACGCATCTTCTGGAGCTGAGGCTGGGGGGTTGGCTCCTGGCCTAAGAGGCGCTCCGTCTCTCACATCCCTAGGCCTCCGTTTCCCCACCTGTTACATGGGAATAATCCCTGCCCCTGACCCGAGGGCTGTTCAGAGAGCCGGTGGAAGGACCCCGATTCCTGGGGCTCCCACACCTCGGGCAAGCAGGTGTCTTCGACCTCCTGGGGCACCCTGCTCAAGCTGTCCCTGCCTTCTCCCTGAGGCTCTCAGCAGCCACCCCTCGGGTCTGACCTTCTCCTTCGTCCTGCTCATCCCTCAGTCCTTCAGCCCTCCTTGGCCTCCTGTGGCAGCTTCCCTGGTGACCTCCCCCCCAGGGTCCCCCCAATCCGGAGGCCCCCTTCCAGAGCCCCCCACTGTAAGCCACAAAGATGAGCCCCTGGGTGCTTCCTGTTGCTCCTCGCATGCACCACCCCTGTCCTTCCAGCAGGGGGCCTGGCCATACCCCCTTGAAGACTATTTATTTTTACAGACGGAGAAGGAAGGAGGGAGAAAGAGAGGGAGAGAAACATTGATGGGTTGCCTCCTGCGTGCCCCCCACTGGGGGCCTGGCCAGCAGCCCAGGAATGTGGCCTGACCAGGAACAGAACTGGTGACCTTTCGGTTTGTGGGACAACACCCAACCCACCGAGCCACACCTGCCAAGGTCACCTACTCTCTCCGCACCCGCCTCCATACACACTCAAGCTTGTTGAATTCTTCCTGATGAACTGCGGGCAGGGGCAGGGAAGATCAAAGTGGGGCATGATGGTGGTGTTGGTTCACCCTAGGGTTCAGGTTCTGACCACAAGAAGGTGACTGTTTGTGAAGAATTTTTTCTTATACCTCAGCACAAGTTCATGGGCGTCAGTTGTTACCTCAATGTCCCCCTCAGAGACTGGAGCAGGGCTTTGCTTTGAGCAAGGAAGATTTCCTTAGGGGGCAACAGGAATAAAGCCAGAGCGTCCCCTGCCCGCCAGCTCTGTGCAACTTTAATCAATGGCACATCCCCAGGTCATCTGCGGTGACATCTGTCATGCAGCTGGGATGCTGACTCCCAGGGGGCGGGGCAGGACTTCAGAGGGGCAGGGCTCAGACCTGCAAGACGGCTCAAGCTTCTTCGGATGCTGTCCGCAGGCTCAGGGGCCCGCAGGCCACCCAGGCGCCTGGCCATCTGGCTACGAATCTAAGATCTGTCCCCTCAGGTTCTGTGACTCACTAGAACAGCTCCCAGAACTCAGGCCAGTACTACACTTAGCGCTGCGATTTTATTGTCAAGGATACAAATCAGAACCAGCCACAAGGAGAGACATCAAGGGCGAGACCTGCCAGGGTCCCCGATGCAAAGCTTCTGTGTCCTCAGGACGTGTCACCCTTCTGGCTCATTGATGGGATGACCAAGCGGGAAGTCGCCTGCCCTTCCGTGACCAGTTCCCACTGGGGTTTCAGGACTTTGGCAGAAACAAGAGGAGAACTGAGCTTTGTGTTTCCTCATCTTCCTGAGGGGACACCAGGGCTGTCCTCGGCCAGCCTTGATCTGGACGCTGGTGTCCTTTACGGGTTGGGCTTTTGGCATGAAGTCTAAGAACCCTTTATCTCTAAGATATTTTTGCCTATATATGTTTTTCTGGGAATGTCATAGTTTTATATTTCATATCTAAGTGCATATTCATTTGGAGTTAGATTTTACATGAAGTGTGAGACTTAGGTAGAGCGTTTGTCCCCTGGGTGCCCCATTGCTCCAGTGACACAGGCCAAAGAGACTCCGTCCGCCATTGACTGGCGCTGGTGCCTTCGTCAGGAATCAGCCAAGTGCGTCTGTTGGTGCCGGCCTCGGACCCTTGGTTCTGTCCCCGGGCTCTGTGTTTCTAATTCTTGGCTGAGACCCCAGCACCCTGATACCTGCTGATAGATTAAAAAGTCTTCAAATCGGGTAGACAGATTTCCTTCATTTTATTTGTTTTCAAAGTTGTTGTAGCTGTTCTGGTTCCTCTACCTTCTCACTTAAATATTAAAATAATCTTGCCTACAGCTTAAACAAACAAGTGGACGAGCAAACAAGCCTTGTGGGGGTTTTACTAGGAACGGTGTGAGGCTGGAGTGTCGCTTGGGAAGCACCGACATCGTCTCTGTACCGCGCGGGCCGCGCGTGTGTGTGTGTCTCCGCGCGCTCGGGTTTTTAAAAATTGTTGACTGGTGTTGTTTTCAGCACATACGTTCCACGCACGTTTTGTTAGATTCGCACCTAATGCCTCTCGGTCTTTTTCTGGGTGGTTGTTAGTGGTGTTACTTTGATGCCCGTTTGTTTGCTGCCAGTGTATATAAGTATGCCGTCTTCGTGTGTCTTTACCGTGCATCTTCGTTACTTACTAGTTTGAGGAGGGTTTTTTGTTGTGGTTGTTGTATTTTTTGTCTTTATTCCTCAGGATTTTTACAGCAGATTTTATTTATTTATTTTTAGAGAGGGAGGAAAGGAGGAAGAGAGGGAGAGGAACATGGATGGGTTGCCTCTCATACGCACCCCACCCAGTGCGGGACCTGGCCCACAGCCCAGGCACGTGCCCTGACAGGGAATTGAACCGGCAGCCTTGTGGTTCGCAGGCCAGTGCTCAATCCACTGGGAATTTTTAAGGAGACAAAGGAAGCCCCAGGAGTGAAATGGGTGGTGGTGGAGGAGGGCATCATTGTGGGGGGCTCCGCACACAAGGCCCCCTCACCCCCACCACAGATGAGAGTGAGTCCACCAAGACATGACCTGCTTGGGGAGGGAAGGTGGCCGAGCTCTCAGAGAAGAAGGGCCAGGAGCCTGGTCCTCAGTGGGCTTTTATTGGGTTCCGTTTGCACAGGAACACAGGCAAAGCTCCTCAGTCACGGCCAGGCAGTGAGGACCCAACAACAGACAACACACAGAGAACTGTGAGGGCTGACTCTGAGTCAGGGTCACTTAGCTAAAGGGCCATGACACTTTGGGCAACAAACTCATTTCATGCCTGGACCCTTATCAGAAAAATCGAGGACATTCTTAGCAAAGCAGGTCTCACAGGACTTTGTGCATTCTTTCTTAGGCCCGATGGCCCCGGGGGACCGCCCGTTCCTGCCCAGGGCTGCACCGCCCTCCGGCATGTGTCAGGCTTAAGTCAGGTGGGGGAAGTAAGGCAGCCAAGAGACTAGGAGGCTTTTTTGCAGACAGAATGAGGACTCAGGCCATGTCAAAGCTGAGGGGTGAGGGTCCGTCACCCCCTTTCTCTATAGCCCCCTAAGTCCTTCTCTGAGGGCCCCTTCCTGACCGTGCCTATCTTAGGTCATCCCTCTCTTGAGAAATCTTATCTGTCACTGGTTAACCAGTCATCTGCCTGGGGCCAAGGAGGGTGAAGTAAAAGGGGAGGAGAGGCGGTGCCCCTGCCAGGAAGATAAGCTTTATCTCCTTAGTGGCTTATGGTCCCAAACTCCTTTATTCCACCTTAGCCAGGGGGTTACAGCTTCTGAAACCAGGCAGGGTGGTTCCCAGCATGTTCTGTGCACATGGTCAAAACACATGCTGGTTGCAGGACCCTTCTGCTGGAGCGGGATTGAGGGATGACCTTGGCTCCGCTGCCCAAGCTGAGTGCGGGGGGCCTGTAAGCGGGTCTGGAGGAGGGACCTGGGGGTGCCGTCTCCCATGCTTAGCTCTCTGGTATTTGTGGCTTTTCCCTTAGTGTCCAGGCCAAAGTTGCTGCCGTTGGTGGTGGTGGGGGGGGCGGGGGGGGGGAAGGTGTACCCTAACACCGTCTGTGTTAAGAGGGAAAACAATTTGTCTGACCTCGACCAGGACAGAGTGGGAACAGAGTACCGCCGAAGCTTTCCGGGGCTCCAGCTCCAGGAGATGTGTGAGTAGGGGTCCGGGTAGGTAGACACACCAAGTCACGGAACAGGGAGCATCTGAATCTCTGAGGATGCTCCTTCCCGACCAGAGGTCTTCTCCTGCAGGGGCCCCAGATCACTTCACGTGGGTGCCCCTGTGTCTTTAAAGGGGACTCTTTAGCCAGAGTCCCAGAGAGATGACAGACCATCCCGAGAGCACTCGGCCCCTGCCCCATGGAGGCCCCTCCTTATCTGATGGACGAGCTGGTGGGTCCTGGCTATAAAAAGGGGACAGAAATGAGGTTTGGATTCTGCAGCCAAGGTGAACTTGGACACACTGGTTTGGGCTTGTTCTCAGCCTAGGCTGGTGCCAGAGGGCGAGAGGGGCTCGTGACTTGAGGTGGGGGCCTGGCAGGGAGGCAGCAAGTTCAAGTACAGTGAAAGCTACAAAAGCAAATTCCATGGGGCATTGGAGGGGCAGCTGGGGGCCTTGTCCTTGTGAGGGAGCATGGAAAGGCTTCTAAGGGGGAGCCACATGGGGGATAAACCTTGAAGAATGGCCAGTGGGGGCGGGGGGAGGGAGGGAGCTGGAGAAAAGACCAGCCAGGTTTCTCGGGCCACATACAGATGGACCTATGGTCAGGTGGTTGGCGGTGGGGAAGCTGAGGGTTTTGAGCACGTGAGTGGAGTCCCCTGGGTAGGACAGAGTGGGGGGACCACTTGGGGGGCAGCTGGGACCAGGATATTGGGAGGAGGAGCAGGGCAGAAGGCAGACGTGGCTTCAGACTGGGGCTGGTTGAGCTGTTCAGCCAGGGGACCCGGGGGATGCAACTGGGGGTCGCTCCCTAAGAGGGGAACACACCTCGGAGGACCAGATGCCAATCAGCTGACACTCGAAGGGACAGAGGGGTTTTCTGCTCAGAAGGAGTGGCTGTAAACGCAAAGAGCCACCCTGTGATTAGGCCAGCTGTGACCAAGCCACGTCCTCGTAAGTCTGGATTGCAGATCTAGCCTCGAACAAATACCAGAGCCGGGCTGTATTTGTCCCCATGGTCACGGAGCCATCCGTGCCCCAGCCTGGGCCGAGGTGACCCCGGCACAGGTACTGAAGCCTGTTACCGGGAGGGGACCGGCAGGGTCTGGCAGGTTCCGGCCATGACGCTGTCACAGAGGGCACAGGCAAGCTCCTTTGGCACAGCCATGGTCTCCCGTGGCTACTGTGACAAATCAGCCCCAACCAGGTGGCCTGCAACCACAGACATGCCTTGTCTCACAGAGGTGTAGACCAGACGTCCAGTTTCAAGGTGTCAGCTGGGCCGTGCTCCCCCCGGAAGTTCAGGGGAGTTCTGTTCCTCACCCGTTCAGGCATCTTGCATTCCTGGGTTGGGGCTGTACCCCTCCGGTCTCTGCCAGTCTGGAGGGAGCCTCATCTCTGCCTCTCTCTCTTCTGTTTCTTATTAGGACATTTGTCGTTGGATTCAGGACCCACCCAGATGACCCAAGGTGATCTCTGAGATCCTTAACTGATTACATCTGCAAAGACCCCTCCCTGCCCGGCCGCCCTATCAAATAAGATCACATTCAAAGTTTCCAGGGATGAGGATGTAGACAAATATTTGGGGGAGGCGTGGAGTCCATGGTGAGCCCCAGCCACCTGGAGTTTGCAGCTGGTCCCCCTCTTCCTGTTCCTCCTTGGCTATTCAGCGTCCCCCATCCCTCCCCTGGGAAGACACCCCACCTGGCTCCACCCGTTGTAAGCACATCCTTCCCCTTGGTACAATTGACATGTTCGCATCTTACCTCTCCTCTTGCTGACAAGTCACTCTGTTCTTGTATCAGAAAGAATAACCATGTTTTGTGTATTCCAAACAGTGGCCTAGATCTAGGAAAGAAAGAACTGGGGTGTGACCCCGGCTCAGAAATGTATCAGCAGCGTGTTCAAGGTCAAATCCCTTCGCTGCCCCTGCGTTCCCCTCCCCATCTCTAACACAGAGATAAGAAGACCCTGTGACCCTTTGACTGAAAAAATAGTTTCTGGAACGTGCCCCGCCCTCGTCCTGGCAATCTCTCTCCACTAATAATAGACTTAATTATTTAAATTTAATTTGTTAGAGGTTTAATGTTTCATTTGGAAATCCTAATGAATTATTAATATTTAATAAATAATGAAATTTAATATCTATTAGCTTGGGCTTAAATATATAAACTATTTAGTTTCTTAATCCATTTAAAAAAACAAAACAGATAGGAACTGCTCCTTAGAGCCATCAGGCCCCCTGTTCTCCATGGGAAGTCCACCCATGGGTGTCCTCTGGGCCCCAGCCAGGGGCAGGTTGGTGGTCACCCCCGCCTCCCCCAGACCCGGCGGAGCTGCGGCTCAAAGGCAGAGTGTTTAGCTTTCTGGTGTCACCCACTAATCCATTCCGAGTGGCCCCATCCATCTGCTGGGCTCCTTGGTGTGGCTGCTGCCAAGTGGGGCCTCCTCACCCCGCCACCCCCCGACCCTGGGCCGGGGAGGAAGTGGGGGTGAGACGTCGTGCGCATAGCCGGGCAGTGCTCTTTGTCGGAACGTGGATCGACAGCAAAGGACAGCAAGTGTCCGGTCACACCAGCCATGCGTTCCCAGGGAGGTCCCGGAACGCCAGGCTGCCCTGTCATTGGGATGCAGAGGCTCTGAGCAGTACTCGGGCGCCCTCCCTGAAGCAGCCATGCTGCCGCGGCCCTCAGGTTGGGGGGGCTTCTTGGTCTCCCTAAAGTCCTTCATTTACATTTGACCACATGCTACGTAACAGCCCAAGGGACAGGTTCTAAGTGAGTCCCATGCTTAGGAGGGAGTCAGTTGAGGCAGGTGAGTCCTGTGGGTCCCTGTAGGGGGCGGGGACTCTGGACCCTTCACTGGGATCTGGGTTTAAGGCAAACAGGAAAGTCCCCCTCCCCCCCAGTTCTGTGGCCCTTTAAGGATGCACAGGGCTTTCCCTGCTTTTTCTGTCCTCGGAGGAAGAACGGGACTGCCTGGACACGGGTGCCTGGAACCCTGGACAGGGAGGGTCCTGGCCCAAGCATGCCGGCCACCTGGCCAGGTACCCTGCATCCTGACATGCTCGGTCAGCTGTGGCCGAGCAGGGGACCGCCACCCCAGGGTGTCCTGTTGTCCAGCAGGCCCAGCCTGGCACCGGTCACATGGTCATCTCCTTTCACTGCATGCCCATTGGCCTCCCACTCTGGACCAGAAGCCCTTCGAGGGCAGCTGTGCATGCCCAGGGGCTAGGACGACACTGGGCTCACAGTAGCAGTAGGTGCCCAGTGTGAGCAGGGAAGGGGAGGGAGAGCGGTAGAGAAGAGAGACTCAGAATCGAGAGGCAAGAGCCCGTAGCCCCCAGCCCTTTCCAGGAGTAGGAACCCCTGGCGGGGGGACATAAAACATGGGGGACATTCTTTATCCCAGCTCCCCCTAGAGGGTCAGCACCCAGAGCCCCCAGCCAGCACCCCTTCCAACCCAGACACAGGTCCCCTCGCCCTCCCAGGCACCCTCACCCCAGTGGCTGGGGGAGCACCAGGTCCAAGCATTTTGTCCTCTGATGGGGGAGCGCCAGGTCTGGGAGAGGCTGGGTGACAGCGGCCTGCCAGCGCTGACCCTACCACCACAACCTGCCCAGTGCTGCTTCCTGAGTCCTCCTGGCGGCTGTGACGAAGGCCGAGCCATCGCGGGCAGTTTTAAACCGGGACAAGGAGCATTTCTGATCTCATTTTCCAGTATTTCAGCTGTGCCATAATCTATTTACCACACAATTTCTGTCACTTTGATAAGCGGCTGCTCCAAGACTGCATTTATTAAAATCAAGAGTGGGGACAGCTTTCAAGTCTCACAAGAATTGTAATAAATGTTTGAAATTAGCCATTACGGTGTTTGCCACGGTTCACGTCATACACTCCATCTCGGTGACAAACAATCACACCTCGCAGCCGTTCTTTGTGGCGATGATGACGAGGGCCTCGCTCTGCCTCTCCCACACCCAGGAGTCCGGCAGGGCAGTGATGGGGGGCTGGGGGGGCCCCTCCAGGGCAGCCCGTCTGGCCCCAGCCCTGGCGCCCGAATGGCTTGCCCTTTCCAACCGAGCTTCCATCCTTAAAAAGCAGCGGGCCGGCCCAGGAGCAGTTTTTCTTGCCTTTCTTTCTGGTCCCCACCTTGCCCCCAAACTATAGGACATTGTCACTTTGCAGCTGGTTTACCGTTTCTTTGCGGGATTTTTCTGTAGCTGTGGGAAGTAACTCTGACCCCAATTGTGTCACTTCTCAGAGGTTCAAGTTCAGCAGAGCTTCGAGCCCAAGGAAGGGGAGAAGAGGGTCAAAGGGACATCAGAGGTTGGCCAGGAACCAGGTGTGGGAAGGGGCCTCCTAGGACCTTTCCCCGCCTCTCTGGAGCCTTGGGGAACACAGTCTCAAAGGGACACACCTGGGAGATGCTGATTTGAGTGTGCAAATCATCAGCATTGGAGGCTCTGAGCCCAGGCCCAGGGCAGCCCCGACTTGGTCCTTGGGGGCAGGGCTGGGAACATACATTTTCTTACTGATTAGGGAACTTTCCTTCTGAGGGGTCTCAGGGCTGGTGGTGCCGCTCTGAGTGCCCTTAGAGCTCCATAGGCCGTCTGCTTTGGGGACTGTCCTGCTGGCTGGGTTCACGACAAGCTGAGTGGGCAGGGTCAGCAGGTCCACTGGGGAAGGGGACACACAGGGACAGGGTCGCAGGGCAGGTGAGGGAGTGGTGGTGGCAGCCCTCGGGGACAGGTTTTTATTATATGGGTAAATGCGTCTGAATCGGTGTTCAAAGCCTGGTGACAGGGTGTCCTCATGCTCTACAGAAAGGGGACAGGCATTCATCCCCTTGGAGGAAAGGCTATACCAGGGCAGCGACTGAAGGTCACGTGCTTCACGGGCACTGCTGAGTGGAGGTGTGTGGGAGTGAGGCAGAGGGACAGACAGACAGACAGACAGAGACTGGTGACGGGAACATCAGAGAGATCTGAGCTGTCCGGTCCTCGGTGCTTCTCAGTTGAAGGTCTTTTCCAACGATGCGAACAGTGAAGAGGTTTTTTCTTTTCTATAGTTTTACGTGTACAAAAGGAAAACAAAACTTTTTTGTTCTGGTTTTTAAAAAAGCATATCCTCATTGCAGAATATTTGGTAAATTTGGAAGAGAATGAACACAGATCTATTCTTTCAAGAGGGCTAGCCTGGGGATGACCAGGGTCACGCTGGATGTGTGTGTGCCTTTCTGCTTTGTGTTCCGCTTCGAGCTGGCAGAACAAAGCTTGGACTTGTCGATACTAACTACGCATGCATGCACGCATCTCCGAACAGATCTACAGGTAACTGTGTGTCCACGGTAAGCTAACCGTGGGTCCCTGCGATGTCCCGACTCTGACCCCTGACCCCAGGACTCTCCAACTGTCTCCCCTTGCTCCTCTGGAACTTCCCATCACGAAGTTGTGACACAGCAGTTGTACAATAAGGTTGTGTGTTTTGGCTCCTATTTGTCCGTGGTAGCTGGAAGGGAGCCTCTGAGCCCTTGTGTTTGGAGGGTCTTTGTTATTTCTGGTGAGCCCCTGGGGCCATACCTGAGTTTATGTTAATGAGGTGACTGGGGGGAGCCCTTGATAGGCAATGCTAGTGAGCTGACGTAGGTTGGGGGGCTGCTCAAGCCAGGAAGACAAACTACCAATTAGAGGGTTGAGGCTCTTGAGCCTGTGATGCCAGCCTGGCCTCTAGCAAAGGGAGGGGGGCTGGAGATCAAGTGCACCCACGTGGCCAACAATTTATTCAATCACGTGTATGTCATGAGACCTCAGCAGACACGTGGCACCGAGACCTGGGAGGACCCCGCCCCCCCATGAGCAGCACTCCAGGAATCCCCCTCAGCTCCTCAGAAATGACCGCTATTAACTCCTCGAAGACACCCAGCTTTCGGGCCTTGGTCTGCGTGTCCATAGTCAGCCTGCTCGGCACCCAGGGGTCTCCCTTCTTTGTGACCGCTGTGACTCTCACCCTTGCACCAGCCCCCTAATCCTAGTCCCTGCCTTGTGTCTCCGCTCACTCCACCCTCTGGTCCAGCCCCTTGCCGAGACCAGTGTTACCTCCCCCGATCTCCCCATCACTCCCTTCTCTGCACATCAGTGCCACCATCTGAGTGCCCATTTATCCAGATGGTGACCCAGCCTCGTGACTCATCTCCCAACTCCTTCTAGTCTGTTCTCCGTGGAGCAACCAGAGTCTGTTTTTCAAAATGCAAACCCGATCAGAGCACCTCTCCCTGCTTACAGCCCTCGGTGGCTTCCCCGCAGCTCTGAAGGTGAAGAGCCCAGAGCTGCTCCCCAGGCTGAGATGCCTCCTGCCGCCTCCACCTGAGAAAGTCCCACCTTCCTGAATCCTTGCCCCATCCATCACTTCCTCCGAGAAGCCTTCCTGATGCCTCAACATTGGGGGAGCCCCCTCTCTCACCCCTTGTGGCCCCCAACAGCCCCTCCTTCCCAGCCTGTGTCTCCTTCCACTGCTCTTGGGGTCTAGGACCATTGGGTGGCTGTCTGTCCCGGTTTCCCTACCACACCCTGCACTTGAGGGCAAGAGGGGCTGGGTTTGAAAAGCACCAGGCTTAGCTCTGAGGCCTGCACACCCAGCAAGGCTCAAGGCCGAAGGTGGGATGTTCCTGGTTGTAGCTGACACCTTTCCCTCCCCACTGCCCTGGGGCTCATGTCCCTCTGGCAGGACATCCTGGTGGCAACTCACCTGGGCAAGGCCTGTTGCCACCCAGAAGTGTGAGGGTCTCGGCCCTGAGGGGATGGAAGCCGATGGCCAGGCCCCACCTTCCGTGCTTGACACACCTCGGGCCCCTGGGTGCCATTGAGATCCCTCTGGACAGTGACCAGTTACCTTCGGGCATCGCTCCTGCCTCTCACACCTGCTCCCCGCAACCCTCACACTTGTTCCCTGGGGCCCTCACACCTGCTCCCTGGGGCCAGATCTGTTTATCAGATCCTCCCAGGTAAGCTGTCTCATTGTGGGTCACCCAAGCTCAGACACCAAATTTTTAATCTCACCTTTGGCTTTTCACCCACTCAGATGCTCAGGCTTCTCTGAGGAAGTCCTCTTCATAGCCTTTGGGCGGCCAGGGGCACTGGGTGTCCCAGAAGAATCGCTCTAACCCCACCTTCTGCTTTCCCTTTGAGCCCCCCTTCCGTCCATGAGCCGTTTCTCTCCCTTCTTTCCTCCCCCTTCTCTCCTCTCCTGCTTTCAACACGCTCTCAGGTGGCTGAGGGTCAGGCATGCAGACCGAGCCCTTGTTTGGCGTGAACTTTGGCCTTGGAAGAGCCGCTCACTGCAGGGTGGAGGCGCTGTGGCCGCGGGAGCAGCCCCAGCCTTCGGGAGCCGCAGAAACCTCACTGCATGTCCCCTGCCCCCAGAGGGCAATGAACTTCTGAGACACAGCTGATTGATAACTTGAACAAACAACGTGAGCGGCTAAGGCCCTCGGTCAGGGCCTTAATGACAAGAGCAGAGATAAACCGGGGGTGGGGGAGCCGTAGCCAAAGCAGGTGGGAGGCCTCTACTACCCTGGTGTCTTGGGTGGGTGGGCCTAGTGCGGCCCTCGCCTCCGGGGGGTGCGGGGGAGTTGTGGGTTCAGCCTCTGGGATTTGGTTTCCGGGAGGTGACAAAAGACAGGAGGTGGCCCAGGCACCCTCCTGCCTCCTACCCACGCTGAGCTAGCGGCCTGGACGGTTCTTCTTGCTGGGCAAGACCTGCGCCTTGGAGGCCGCCCCGTGAAATTATTTTGAAAACCATGCAGTGCCTCTGGACTGCATGGGGCGGAGACGACATTAACCACCCCCCTCGGCCAGGAGCCACCAAGTCTCCCCTTGGCCCATCCGCACCTCCGAGGTTTGCTGTCCCATCCAAGAAATGGGAGGGTTCTGGACAGGTTAGCGGGCCACGTGGTTCGCTGGGGAGCTCCCTGAGTGGGGGAATATCCTGGCTCTGTCAGACCCGCTTCTCCCAGGGGGTCACTGCCTTTATTTACAGAAATAAGGGTTCTGTAAGAACTACGTGACTATTGCAGACAAGCTAAAATTCAGATGGACGAAAAGAAATATAAATTCAATGTAAATCGATCTAAAACTCACCTCCATGAAAAGACTGGTGAGAAAAGACTGAAATGCAAGCACGTTTCAGTGTAATTTTCTCAGGGGCTTTCCTGCTCCCAGCTTTATAATCATGGGAGTGTGCATATGTGTGTGAGTGTGTCTGTGTGTGCATGCATGTGTGTGTATATGCACATGTGTGCATGTGTATCTCTGTGCAGGCATGACTGTGTATGTGTGCATGTGCACATGTGTGTGTCAGTGTGTGCATGTGAGTGTGCACACATGCAGATATGTGAGTATATCTGTGTGTCACTGTGTGTTTATGCATGTGCATGTGTGCAGATGTGTGTATATGTGTGCATGTGTGTGTGTGGGGGGAGAGATCAGGCAGCAGCAAGCAGCATGACGCTGCGATGCTGGGCCAAGCGTAGCGAGCCGCCTGCCCCGGGCTGGAATTTTCCACGGTGGTGAATAAATCTCTGCGGCGGCAGGCAGAGAGCAGATGGGACCGAGGTGCCCGCTCCAGCACGGTGCTTACTGCACAGACAGAATATTCACAGCTCTGGCTTTGGCACAGCACAGGGCTCCTCCAGACCCCTTGAAGGTCACTGGGACACCAGGAGAATTTATGGGTGTTTCACTGCACGATTGTGCCAGCAAGTGAGGCGACAGCATTCTGCATCTCTGCACCCGGAGCAGGGACACCCGGAGCAGCTCACTCCTGCCGTGTGAGCCTGTGTGTGGAGCGTGTTCCTCGGAGGTCGGGGGTTGGGGATGCACAGAAGGGAGAATAATCGCCTTCCTGCCTCTACTGTCAGGGCTGATCACCCCAAGTTTGCAGGAGACATTCTGCGTTTGCCAAAGCCTGTGAGGCCCCGAGTAGGTCAGAGCTCCAGGTTCCAGAGTCTCAGCCCCAGGCCAGGGCTGCCGAGGTGACCAAAGCCGTGGCGGTCATTTTCAGAGGAGGAGCCTGATGCCTGAAGGCCTTTTGTTTAGTGTGCTTACACCTGGTTCGAGTGAGTGGCAGTTCTTTTGAACGTCCACTCTTGTGCATGTCGGAGTCTGGCCCGCCTTTGGAGGTGGTCCCTCGGAGCCCTGTGCAGCCGGCAGCTGCACACTTTCTGCTCCCTCACATTCGTGTCCTGCTTCCCTGGGTCGCAGGTTTCCTCAGCATAGCTATTGACCCCAGAATTGCGCTGTGTGTTTATCTGTTCACTGGCCCCCTGTCTCTCAGGTTGAGGGTCCGTGACTTGGTTCTGAGGCTACAGAGAATTGTGCTGTGTGTTTATCTGTTCACTAACCCCTGCCCAGGAGTCTCCATCTCTGAGGGCGCTGGAGCCGTGTGGCTCAGACACGGGCAGCCCACCCGTGGTGGCTCTGAGCTGCACCCCCACCAGGCGCCCGGGCTCCACCTGGAGTGTTCCTCTGCAGCTGGTGGCTCTGGGCATTTCCCTTCCCTCCGAGTAGCCTCGGCTGCACGCTCTGTAAAAGTGTGTTCCTGCATCGAGCGATTGTTCACGGCTCTGGGTGCTCCTAACTCCGGGGGGGAGCAGGCCCCCAGCCGGAAGCGTCCTTTATGGTGGAGTCTGTGCTGGTGTTCACCAGTGGAGGGCTGGTCCGGAGATGAGTGCGGCGATGGCAGACTTGCCCGGGTCCATGCAGGCGAAGAGGCGAGGCAAAGGGAAGGCTGCTTTGCCGTGAGAGCTGGCTAGCGAATTCGGAAGGAATGCTGGGGTGATGCTAAGGTTATTGGTGCAGTTACGTAACCAGCATCGCGTATACGAGTCTCTAAGTGCCTCCCCATAAAGTGCGCGTCACACACGGAGAGTGGGGCAGGGGTGGGGTGGGGTGGCACAGCGAGGAAGCTGGCAGACACTCTGACACGTGTCACATCTGTGGGATGGCCATCACCCTGAGTCTGACCATGAAGAAACATCAGAAACCAGATTGAAAGGTGGGGTGTTAAAGTAACTGGCTGTTAATCCTTAAAAAACGTCATAGTAAAGGAAAGACAAAGACGCTGTTTCCAAGTAAAGGAGGCGACAGGGTCGAAACCGCTGCATGCGCCCCGTGGCCCGGGTTAGGGGCTGGACCAGGCAGCCAGTGGCCACAATGAATGCTACGTAGAAAAGTGAAGAGATTTGAACGGTGGCCTGGTCCGCTCAGGCCACCGTGACAGAACACCAGCGCCCGGGCGGTTTACACAACGGAGACCCATCTTCTCGCAGTTCTGGCGGCTGCAGGTCCGAGCTCAGGGTGCTGGCAGCCAGGGCCCGGGCAGGGCCCTCTTCCCGGCTCGAAGACGGCCACCTCTCACCGGTCCTCACGTGATGGACAGAGAGAGAGACCAAGATTGAGAGCAAGCTCTCTGGTGTCTCCTCCTCAGAGGCCACTCATCCTGTGCTGGGGGGACCCGTGCTCCCGACCTCATCTAACCCGGTTACCTCCCTAAAGGCCCCGCCTCCTCATATCACACCAGGGAGGCCGGGCTTTAACATATAAAGTTGGATTTGGGGTGGAGACACCAACGTTCAGTCCATGACAAAGTTGGACTGTGGATTAGATAATATTATACCAGCAGTAAATTTCCTGATTTTGCTACATTAGAAAATGTCCTTAATCTTCGGAAAATGCCCACTGAAGCAATAGGAGGTGTTTAGAGGTTGGAGGCAGTGTCTCCAGCTTACTCTCAAAAGGTGCAGGAAAACAAATCACGTGTCCAGAGAAGGCAGGATCTGCAATCAATCGCAAGTGTAAGCAGCAGTGACTCTGGGGAAGGGTATGGGGACTTCCCGGGGCTATCCTTGTAGCTTTTCTTAATCTGAAGCTATTTCATAATAAAAACTTACCAAAAACTAAACATAAAAGCAGCTCAATAGATTGCAAGATTTAAGTTATTGCTCTCAATGCCTCCCTGACTTGACATCTAGCCGTACTGAGTTCTCTAGTCTTTCAGTCGATGTGTGTGTGGGTGGCCTTTTGATGTAACCATCAAAAGGGTCGTTCCAATGAGCACCACAAGGAACAGGCCACCGAGACCGCCGGGCTCACCTGTGCTCCTCCCGAACGTGCTCAGGAGGCGAAGGGACCGTTCTCGGCGCCTCTGCCCGGCCAGCCGAGCGCCTGTCCCGGCCACGAGTGGAACGGGCCACCTTCATCTTTCTTTCCTTTCTTTTTTCTTTTATTCTCTTCCCTTTCCCTTTTCTTTTTCCTTTCCTTTCCTCACTCCCTCCCTCCCTTCTTTTCTCCTCCTCCTCCTCTTCTCCGTGTCTTTCTCTCTCTCCTGCTTAGCTTCCAAGTCAATAGTTACTTCGAGCTGACAGCATAGTCCTCTCTTCTCACCTTTCCTGGCTCCGACTCTTCCAGAGAGAAGTGGAAGAAACAGTCTTGAAATTGTTCTGCAGGGAAAAAACAGCGGCGTTGAAATTAAACATTGTAATGATATAAAACAGTAAGCAGCTTGGCTTGACAGTTCTGACAGCCGTTTGCTCTGGAAAACGGCGTCTCTGATGTCAGCCCTATAAGGGAGTGTGTTTGAATTAAAGTCATTACCGCTGAGGGCACAACAGAGCCTTCTCGTTGTCAATCACCCTCACCAACGCCAGGGACGGAGCGCGAGCTGCTGCTACCGCCAGTGGGAAGGAGCAAGCAAGGGGGTGCTGCGGATTCCTCTAGAAACCCAGACGTCCCCCCACGAGGAAGCCCCTGTGCAGGGGAGGCCTCCGGGGCCACTGCCCCTGCTGGATCTCGAGGACGGTCACTCACTCCGGGATACCTCTCATCCTCCTCTGGCCAGCTGCTCTGACGGAGCTGACTCGTTGTTTTGATGCTGTAAGAACCCCTAAGGCCAGCTTCTTCATCCCCTGTCCCTTTTGGAACCCTGACTTTGAAATGACAGAGGATCCAGTGCCAATGTCTCCATGGTTCAGAGGACAGTTAAGGACCCAGCCAGAACAGCCTGATGCCCAAAGAGCCTTCTCTGCTCACAGGCGAGCCCCTCCCTGTCCATGCTGGTTTCTTAGGTTTGAATTTTTTCTGGAATAAAATGCCCCAGAGGGTCACCACTTGGAACCCATCAGCCTTGATGGGAGCTGCTGGGATGGGGGAGTACCGAGAGTGTACGGGAGCCCAGAGGGTCTTGGAGGCCAGGTAGAGGAGGGTTTTCTGGGCCCGGAGCTGGCCCTGGGCCGGTGGGAGCCACTCCCCCACCCACACTGGGCTTCCTGCTGCTGGGCAGAGCAGAGCGTCCACATGGTCCCCGGAATCCGAACACCCCATCGTTCTGCCCCTGTTCATCCAGCCCCAGCATGGGACTCGGCTTGGGGCGGTCAGGAGCCCTGCAGGGTCTCGGGCTCAGGGGGTGCCGAGCAGCTCTCCTAGCGCGGGTCACCCGTCTCCCTCTGCACTGGGCTGGCACCATGTCCCCCTAATTCATGTCCACCTGGAACTTCCACAGGGGACCCTGTTTGAGAAAAGGGTTACTGCAAACATACGTGAGGGTTTGAGATCATCCTGGATTTTGTGGGGGCCCTAAATCCAATGACTAGCGTTCTTAGCAGGGAAAGGACAGGGAGATTGGAGACAGAGACAGAAGAGAGACACGGGAAAGGAAGGCCGTGTGACAGCAGAGCAGATTGGAGTGATGCATCTACCAGCCAAGGGACACCAAGAGTCACCAGCTGCCAACAGAAGCTGGGGAACGGGTCTGGCACAGATTCTTGGTCAAGGCCTCGGGAGAGACCCAGCCCAGCACACACCTCGACCTGGGGCTTCTGGTCCCCCGGAGCCACGAGGGAATTGTCTCCAGGTGTCTGAAGCCCCTGGTTGGTGGGAGTTGGTCACAGCAGCCCCGGGAACTGCCTGGCACAGTTACCGAGTGCCTCTTGAGTGCGGACGTCCTGGAGACGACACCGAGACCAGACCGTCCATGTTAGGACCTTGTTCTGCGGGGCCCGAACTCGGAACCCTCTAGACGGCACGTCCGCCCCCTCCGGACCCGTGCTGAGCAGGCCTGCAGTGAATAGACAGGGCGCTGCTCTGCCGGCCCGCAGGGCTGCGTCCAGCGCGGCCTCAGCCTTGTGACTGCGAGGCCAGGCGCCTGCCCCCTTGCTGGTCGTGACCCATCGTCCTGGTAGTTTCGGGACTCCGGGCCCCCAGCTCTTGATTTAATCGCTGTTCTCTCACAGAGCCAAGGACGTTGCCCAGGAGACCAATAACACAGAATAAAAATGAAAACTTCTCCAGATTCGTAAAGGGCAACGCAGGGGAGATCTAAGATGCCAATGACGGAGCGAGACCGGCCGAGGGCCACTCTGCAGGAGGCCCGTGCATGCTGGGCGTGCGTGCAGTGTGGGGGGAGGGGGAAAGGAGGAGGCGGGTGTTAAAGTGGGGGCAAGACCCAGCCTCTGTGTGCAGAGGCTGCCCCACAAGCCCAGGGAGTGATGGAAGAACGAGCAAATCGACCAGGGAGGAGGGCCTGCTGCCTCGTCGCTGTCTGGGTGCTGGGTGGCGGTGGGGGCGGGGCAAGGAGAGGCGGGTGGCTGCAGGCTTCTGTGTTCGAACCTCACAGTCTGCTGGGAAAGAGGAGTCACCACGGATTCCATGATGACTTTTGTGCCCCCGGCTTCCGGGGGTCATCAGCTGGATGCTGGTTGCCTGGGTCACTGTCGCTGGGCGATGGCGTTTCAGAGGCGAGACTGGGGCCCCCAGGCCGCTGCCGCCACGTCCCACCCGCCGAGTGGCTTGGACAACAGAAACGCATCCGCGCCCGGTGTGGAGGCCGCCGTCCGAGATGAAGGCACGGGCAGCTGGTTCCTTCTGGAGGCCCTGGGGAGGTCTGCCCCAGGCCTCTCTCCTCGTCTCTGGGGTTAAGTGGCCACACCTGGTGGTCTCTGCCTTTCACCCACGGCCCCACCTCTATCCTCACGTTCACGTGGCCTTCTCCCTGTGTGGTGCTTCTGTGTCCACGTGTCCCCTTCTTACATGGACACCTGCCATACTGGCGGAGAGACCACTGGAAGGACCACACTTCAACTTGATTGTCGCCGTGAAGACCCTATTTCCAAATCAGGCCACACTGAATTTGAGGGTTGGGGCACAATATAACCCACGGCAGAGGGTGATAGGGAATCCCTCGTTACTGTTGCTGAGTGCAGAATAATTCAGACCCCAGTGGGATACAGCACAGTCCCTGGGTTACACTCCGAATCCCTTGGGTCAGGGCCAGAGAGGACACAGCTGCGTCTGGGGACCAGCTGGGGCTGGGGTCAGCTCGGGGCTTTCTTCCCTCATGTGTCTGCTACCTGGTGCTGGCTGTTGGCTGGGGTGTCAGCGTCCCCACCTGTGGCTTCTGCTTCCTCACACCACAGCAGCCTCAGAGTCCTCGGCCCGTTTACACGACTGCTCAGGGCTTCAGAGGCAAGGGTCCCAGGAGCAGGAGGTAGCAGCTGGTGGCCTCTCCTGACCCGGCCTCAGAAGGTACACAGCCCCGCTTCTGTCACACACTGGCAGTCCCTGTGAGTCCTGAGCATGCTCCGAGCCTCACCAACAAGGGAGGAAGTGTTAGATTCCACGCTCTGTTCTAAGGAGTGTGGGTGGGCGTCCTCCATCTGCCTCCCCAAACCGAGCCCCAAATGTGAAGAGGACACAGGCTGTGACAGTTCAGAAGCCAGCCAACTTCTGGGATTATTTCCTGGACCGAGTGCCCACTAGAGGAGAAGGCCATTCATTCACTCATCCGTCCGTCCTTCCATCCAACCATCCATCTACCCACCCATCCATCTACCCTTCCTTCCTTCCTTCCTTCCTTCCTTCCTTCCTTCCTTCCTTCCTTCCTTCCTTCCTTCCTTCCTTCCTTCCATTCAACTATCCATCCACCCACCCATCCACCCATCCAGAACATGCTCTCCGAGCCCCCTGCACCGGGTGCTGTCCGAAGCCCAGGGACTAGGTACACACCCCACTCTCATCCTGTTGTGATTCTAGCAGCAGGAAGCAGACAAGAAACTAGCAAACCAGACGACTTCAAATAGTGATAACTACTGGGAAAAAATAAGACAATAAAATTTTGGGGAGCAGTTGGGGCAAGGGGTCCTTCAGTGGGGCCTGCGAGGTGGGTGGCAGTGTCTCCTGTAGGGCCCCTGGCATGGGGTTGGGGTTTTGTCCTAAATGGGATGATGGGTCACTCGGGGTTTCCGCTCAGGAGCGAAGGCCCCGCTCTAGGGGCTGGGGCTGGGGGTGTGGGGTGGGCACAGCCAGCCCAGGGCCCGGCTCAGAGGGTTGGCGCGGGTGTCTGCGGGGGCGTGTGCTGAGCGATCGGTTTAATTACAGCAGCACGGGGTCCTGCTTCCCGTGAATAATGCAATGGTTTTCGTGGCAGATTAAATTCTATAAAGGAGTCAATTGCCTGGGAAGGAGAGGCAGCGTTGCAGTGGAGAACAGTCAGTACATTACAGGGCTTTTATTAGGTAGCAGCCCGTGGCGGTGGGCAGGTAGCCTCGTGCAAATGCACACATGTGAGACACGCAGGAAGTGCATCCATCAGTGTGTCAGCCGCACATGAGGGCCAGACTGGCTGCAGGGAGGGCCTGGGCTGGATCGTCGCCACCCGCCTTCCGCCGCCCGCCCAGAGTCCAGTGAGCGCGCCTCTGAAAGCATCTCTTTCTTGGCGGTGTCGGAAGAGCTCCACAAAACGAGGTGAGGGGAACCGCTGGCTGTTTCTCCATCCATGAGACGCCCAACGCCAGGCAGGACGTCCCTGGTCCTCCCCAGGAGAAGGGCGGGCAAAGGGACCAGCTGCCCTGGCTGACCTCGCTCTTGGCTTCAGGGGCGTCAACTCAGTCCGACGATCCCTCGCCATGCCGTCTTGGTCTTGGGTTCCACCTTGGTGGGAACTGTAACGAGGTGTTGGGGGTAGGTGACACGGGGCTCTGCTGCGATGCTTGGAGGCAGGGAGCTGGCAGGAGGGGGCGCCATGCAGGTGCTTCTGGCCTCTGGTGTGTAGAGGTCAACGATGCCGCTCGACATCCTACCATGTGCAGGACCACCCACAGCAGGGACTGATCTGGCTGCCACATGTCAGCCCTGCTGAGCTTGACCCTGTGGTGCGGGCAGCTGTGTCAAGTGTCTCTGTCCCTCACTGTTCACACCTGTAAACAAAGGACAAGCTGGCCCCCACCCGAGGTTCTCATGGAGCAAGTGAGCTGATGCACACAAGGCATTTAGAGTCACTATGACCTCTTGCAGCTGCATGAGTATTCATTTGTAAGTGATTGCACACGGATTGTGCATGGTGTTCACAGATCTTATTCTGATAGGGATCTGCCGTAGGAAAACATTGGAGGCACTGGAATTAATACATCGATAGAGAGGGAGTGAAGTTAGTAGTAACACCAGTTAACCCTTTTTCCCTCCAGGTGCCTGCTGAGTGCGTCTTAAAGGCTGGAACCCAGTAACCCTCTCGATGACTCGGTGGGGTTGGTATTGGGTGCTCAGTACCTATCTGTGGCTGAGTGGTCAATACTGATTGATTACAGAGGCCTTAAGACTGGCGTAGGCAGGTCTGAAGATCAGATGGGAGTACCATCTTCACATGGGATACTCACGAGACACTCCCCAAGGCCGGACTGGAGAGTGGGTCTGAGTGCTGGAGGCTTGAGGACGCCTGGGGCCACGTGGAGTCCCCAGTGCCAGGCGGTCTCTGAATGCTTCCCCGGTTCTCTCAGGGACAAGGGCATCTGAGGAGAAGATGCAGTCAGTCCATGGCTTCGCTCACAGGGACTCCGGCAGCCTGGTCTGCGTGTGCTGTGCTGTGAGGAACATGAGGAGCATGCTCCCCTGCCCAGTGATCTAGAAACTCTAGAAACGCCCCCTGTAAAGCGGATTGCCGTGGACAGGAAAGCCACTGTCCCTGTCCAGCACAACGCCGGAGGGGCTGTAAGGTGTGCACTGTTGTCATGGTTCCCTCCCTCGCATTCAGTGAGCACTCGCTGAGCTCCCCCAGCACGTGCCCAGCCCCTTCTCCTGAATGAAGAACTGTGGTCCCCTTGGTTGCTCGTGTTGGAGGGAGACTGACGGGCCAATCACATCCACAGGGGCTGCGCCTGAGACACGGAGGAGAGGCAGGAAGGGCTCGCAAAGTGGAGACTGGGGGCCCATCCCCGCCTGGGATGCGTGGGGGACCCTGTGTCCCAGGGTGATTCGGCTTGGTCTCCCACTGCAGGTTCTTAGCAGCAGGGCTGGTGAAACACGGTAAAAAGACACGCATTCTTGATGTGTGATCAAAGGAAACCATGGGTGGCCCAAGTGGCTGCTTTAACTCTGTGTGGGGACAGTTACAAGGTGCAGAGGTGGTTGTTTTATACGTTCAGCCATCAGAAAGCCCTGCTTTCAAATATTTGCCTCCTAATTAAGAGACGAAGCGTCCCGGCTTATTGGCAGCCACAGAGGATGGAGCCCCCAAGAGGGAAGTGGCGGGTACCTGTGCTCTGGGAGCCAGAGACCCAAAAGAAAAGGAGCTGCTGCTTCCTGTCTTCCCCAAACCCTCCTGGGAGCGCCGGCTCATTTGTTTGTTCAGTCACTAGGTCGTCACTGGCTGACCCACCCGCTCATCGGCTGGTTCGTTCTTTCGTTCGTTCATTCACTCACTCATTCCTTCATCCCGTTCTTCTTGTCGCTGTTGCACCGACTAACCCAGGGCTGTCCTCACTCACTGTTCTGACATTTATGAGCTGCTGCACACCAGGAGCAGGCACTGCAGAAAAAGAGGCCCAAGATCAAGACCGAAGTCCCGTCCTCAGTGAGCACCCTGGTGGGTCCACTGTTCTCTGCACCTCCCACGTCCGAGTCGGCTGCTGGTCCTGGGGCCAGGGCTACACGCAGCCACCGAGGAGAGCGTGCGTGGTTCTGTGTCCCCCCCAGAACAATTCACGGACACTCCTTTGGGGTTGCCATCTGAGCACAAGCCTGCCCCCTCTCTGTAAATCCTGGAAAACCCTGTGATCAGGTTACATGAGTCCTTTGAATTTGTTCTTTTTCAAGGCCATTCAGGTTACTCTAGGTCCTTAGGCTGCCGTATAAATGTCAGAATCAGTTTATCAACTCCTGCCAGAAAATTCTTGCTGGGATTTTAATAGGGATTGAATTTTCTATAGAGAGCCATTTAGAGGGAATTGTTATCATGAATGTTAACTCTCCCAGTTCAGGATTATGGTATTTCTCTTCATTTATTTAAGTCATTTTTATTTTCTCTTGGCAATTTTCACGGTTTTCTATGTAGAGTTCTTGTACATCTTTTGTTGAATTTATTCCTACGTATTTTACGGTTTCGATCCTGTTGTGAATGGAATTGTTTTACGTTCTTCTACTGCTGATATATAAATATTCGATTGATTTCTATATATTGACTTTATATCCTAACACCTTTATAAATCCACTTATTTGATCTGGTCGTTTTTTGAACAGTTATTCCTTAGGATGTTCTTTGTTAACAGTCACGTCATCTGTTAGTGGAAGACAGTTTTAGTTGCTCCTCTTTAGTTGGGTGCCTTTTATTTATTTTTCTTGCCTTATGGTACTGGCTGGGACATCAATCCAATGTTGAAGTGAAGTGATGAGAAGGGGCGTCTTTCCCTGTTTCCCATCAGACTTTGCTGCCCCGTGCAATGTTAGTGGAAGTTTTATGCAGAATCCTTTCGTGAGATTGATGACGTGGGCTTCTGTTTTCTGTTCCACTCAGAGTTCTGACTATAGATCAATGTTGAGTTTTATCTGATGCTTTTTCTACAACTATTGAGATGACCACATGATTTTCTTCTCTAGTCGGTCAATACGGTGAGTCACACTGATTGATTTTAGAATATTCAACCAGCCTTGCATTCCTTGGATAAACCCCACTTATTGAGGATGCGTGTTCCATCCTGTATATTGATGGATTAATTTTGCTAAATAATTAAAAAAATTTTTTTTAAAGTTTTATTTATTTTTAGAGCGAGGGGAAGGGAGGGAGAGAAACATCAATGTGTGATTGCCTCTCATGTGTCCCCCACTGGGGACCTGGCCTGCAACCCAGGCATGGAATTGAACTGGCGACCCTTTGGTTTGCAGCCTGCGCTCAACCCACTGAGCCACACCAGCCCGGGCCAGTCTTCCTAAATAATTGTAAAGCATGTTCGCACCCGTGTTCGTGAACAGCGTGGGTATACACATTTCTTTTATTGTTATGTCTTCTGGTTTCATGGTTTGCTGGCCTCATACAGTGATTGGAGAAATAGTCTCCCTCTTAAATCTTTGGGAGAAGTTTGTGCAGAGCGGGTGTTGGTCCTTGTTTAAATGTTTGTCGGAATTCACCAGTGAAGCCGTCTGGCCCTAGACTTATTTCTGTGGAAAGGTTTTGACTAAAAATTTAACTTTTAAAGTACATATAGGGTCATTCGGACCATCTATGTCCTCTTGAGTAACCTTTCATAGTGTGCGTTTTTCAAGAACGTGTTGATTTCATCTACATTGTCAAACTGATTGGCAGAAAGTCATTCGTAACATTCCTTTGTCATTCTTTAATTTCCGAAGGATCTGCCACGATGGTCCCTCCTTAGTTCCTGACGTTGTTCCTCAGTTTTCTCTATTTTTTATCCTAATCGGTCAGGATTTTGTAAAAAATAATTTTAATGATCTCTTCCAAAGATTCAACTTTTGTTATTATTATTTTTTACTTTCCTCTTTTTCTTCTCTTTCATTTCATTCAGCTCTTCTCTGTATTTGCTCCATTCTGCTCATGGTAGGTGTAATTTGCCCTTTTTTCTAGTTCCTTCAGATGGAAGCTTAGACCATTCTTTTCCCTAACATCCCAATATCCATCCTTTATTTAAACGTTTTTTTTTGTCGCGATCATACTAATTTTGTCTTTCTTTTGGATCCAGCCTGACAGTCTTCGCCTTTTAATCGAAGGGCTCGGCTGCTCTGTATCTGATGTGGTCATCGAGATGGTTCAAGCCTACAATCTTGCTGCTCGTTTTCTCTTCCCTCCAGCAGCTCCTGTGTCTTTCCCCCTCTTTTCCCGACGTAATGTTGTTGCCTGAGTACCTTGTCACGATTCGATCTGACGTCTTCTACGACCTTGCTTGCCTCTCTCTTTCCCTCATTTAGTGGTTGTTCTAGTGTTTATAAAACGCACCTTTACCTGATCACAACTTAACTTCGTACAGTGTACTAGGCCGCTTCACGTATGTTTTTAACACTTTACGATTTCTGCTTCCCTCCCCTTACAAATGTGCTTTTGTTGCCGCACATTTTACTTATTCATATGCTGCAAAACCCACAGTACAAAGTATCCACGTACGAAAACATCAAAAAGTGCTTCGTCCTTACCCTCCTGTTTGTCACAGCCAATGCTCTTCCTTCCCTTGTTCCACCCACGTTCCCACACTTGGGGTGGATATTGTTTTCCTTTTGCCTGGAGGGCTTCTGTTAACTGCACGGCTCTGTGGGCGATGAATCATCTCAGTTGTTCTGTGTCTTCGTTTGCGAAAGATACAACAATAAAAACATTTCTGTTGTTTTAACCCACCCAGGTTGTAACTAACATGTCTTCCAATAACAGACCATTGTGTGGAGCTGGTTTGAGTAAGTTTCTGTCCATTTTGACCAAAGGCAGATTCTTAGCCATCACACTCCCTTGCTTCCTTCCCATGCCTTTGAACGATCACTTCCTCCTGACCTGTAAGTCCGCCCACGCCCGCTCCCCTCAGCAGCCCCCACCCTCTTGCCCTTCACCCTGTCGCATGACCTGCTCCCTGGGCATGCTGTGACCCTGCAGGACACCTGTTCCTCCTTCCCCTGGCACCAGCATCTGCATCACTCTGTCAGCCCCTGGGAGGAGAGGCCAGGGGGTGTCTGGGTGCCTCCACTGTAGGTGATGGGCAGATGCCCATCTGGGATGGTTTGGGGTGGGGGCCCTGTCTGTGGGTCTGAAGCCAGTCAACCAGGCTGAGTCTAGAGAGGCTGAGAGGGCCAGGGTCCCAGGGTCCTTCCCCAGCCCAGCCTCTGCCTTCGGAGCTGAGCCCTTCATCTGCGGAAAGCAAACCCAAAGTGAAGGACCCCTGGGACCCAGGATTATGGACACTTACAACTAACGCTGAATAAACAAGACAAAATTATGTGTAATTACTCTTACAGTCATTTACTTGTACCAGTAACTGACCTGTGCACCCTTTAATCTTTAATGCGCCTTTAAAATTCAGCCTTGGGGAGTCATCGTGGTTATTGACGTTTGTCATGGTGCAGACTCTGGGGGCACGAGGCTTCAGTTAAGATTCTTCAAAGGGAACGACCACTTGAGAAAGATGTGACATTCACACATAGGGTGACGGGAGGCAGGGTGGGGGCTGTGATGGCCTGCGTGTTCCTGGGCTGGAGAACAAGGGTGACGATGGTGGTGACAATGGCGGTGGCACAGAGATCTACCAGTAACTCAGCAGGTGCTACAAATTAACCCTCTTAACAGACTTAAGAGAGGAATGCTGCTCTTGGCCTCTGCCCACTGCAGGGCACCGAGGGTGGGGAAGCAGAACCTGCATCAGGACGCGCAGCCTTTAGGTGCCGAAGCCAAGCGGGACCTCGCGCCCATGGGAGCCTCAAACCCTGCCCCGCTGCCCTCGGCCAGGTGGCTGCCGCCTCCGCCGTGCAAAGAAGCCCCCCGAGGATACCACCTGTGCACGTACCTCTGGACACGTTACTCAGCTGCCCTTTGGTTCTCTTCTCTGCAAAGGGAGGCTCACAGCTCCCGCCTCTTTGCATGCGGTGATCCAGACGTGTCTGCCTCCCACAGAGCTGCTCTCTCCCTCCCTCCCATGCGAGCCTGGGATGAAGGGCTTCCGCAGAGGGCGTCCATTCTCCTCACCGCCCCCCCACCAAAGGTGGAAGTGGGGAGCAACACTGGTAGCTTTTCATCTTACCCCTTCGGGTGTAGCCTCAGCCAGTGCTCGGAACAAACAAACAAAAACAAAACATAGGACTAGTTCTGTGCGGGCGTGACGAGTCTTCCTTGGAGAGTGGTTGATTTCACTTAGCGTGGTGCCCTCCGGTCTCCTTGCTGTCGCGCATGGCAGAATGTCCTTTTTTTAAAGACTGAATAATATTCCGTCGTGGATGGACCACAGTTCCTGTAGGTAAACATTTCTCCAAAGAAGACACGCAGATGGCCGACAGACACAGGAAAAGATGCTCCACACCACTAATCGTCAGGCGATACAAATCAAAATCTCCACGAGACCCCAGCTCACACCAGTAGAACGACTACTATTAAAAAAAAAACAAAACCCAAAATGACCGGCGTTGGAGAGGAGGTGGGGAGGTTGGACCCCTCACACAATACTTAGGGGGATGTAAAACGGTGCCATCACTATAGAAAACAGTATGGAGGTTCCTCAAAATATTAAAAATGGAACTGCGGTGCAGCCCAGCACCACCTTTAAAGATACTCTGCGACCCCTCTCCCTTGTGTCCGGCAGCCAAGGACAGGCAGAGGCGAAGGAGCGTCCCCTGAATTCCGACCCTGTTGTCACAAACGAATCACGAGTGAGTGGGATTGGAGGGCTGCCATCTCAGATCTGCCACGGGAGCTCCGTCCGTCTGGTGAGAAAATGAGTGGTTGGCTGTCTGGTACCATGTGGGCGCCTCCTACAAGGCTGGCTTTGAAGAGGATTGGGGTGGATGATGTCCAGACAGATCCTGAGTCCCCAGACCTCAGTGGGGACCATGCCTGTCCTTCATCCCCAGGCCTTCCTGCTTGAGCTGCCCCTCCTGTGAGCAGCTCCAGTGAGTGGCATCTGCTGTGACCCTCCCTGCCCCCCCAATCCTAGCCATTAATGCCTGCAGCCCCACATTCTTTCTACCCTTAGGGACTCCCCTTCCTGGAGAGCACTCACACCCCAACACCTGCCTTTCTTTTAGGCCTCTTGTCTAATCAGGCGCCAAGCCTGCTGATGCTTCCTGTGAATTCCCTGTGGAATCCCTCCCTTCCCCCCACCCCGCCTGGTCCCAAGACCTATGCAGGCTCTTTTCTTGCCTAGATTCAGTGTTAGCTTCCTCCTGGTTCCTAACCTGCCTCTGGGGCAAGAGCCCCAGCGGTCCCTTTGCCGAAAGCATGGCGGGCTTCCTCACCATCCCCAGTACCAATTTACACTCGTTCGAAGGCGCTTGGTCACTCACCTGACCGCCACTCCCAGGCTGGACCCCTGCTCTCATCCCTGCCATTTCCTAGTTAACGTCCTGTCCTCTGTTTTGAGCTGGGCCACTCTTCATCCCCTAGCTCAGTTCCTCCATCCATTCAGCACGTGTCTCTGTCCCCCACCATTGTGATTCCGGACCACCCACGAGAACCCGGCCGGCCCTCCTCCCCCCAGGGTTCCTCACCACCGGTCACTCATTCTGCTCACTGGACAGCAAGCTTCCGGGCCGGGCAGCTAGTCAGCACTCAGTCCCTGCCTGCCTGATGCACTGGTGGAATAAATTAACTTGGGCTCATTTTCTGGCGTCCCTGCTTCGGTGGGGAAGTCACTGCTGCCCTGACCTGTGGGGTGGGCACGTTAAGCCTCAGATCCCATTAAATGGAGGGGGAGGCAGGGCACCGTCTCAGGCTATTTAAGGAGGTTAACTCAGAGGGGAAGGTTCTGCGTCTAATCGGCCCACGTGCTAGTCACAGCCCGCTGCTGGGGGCTGCCTGTTAGGATGTGTTAATTGGGTAATTACTGAGGAGGGGGAGGCTGCCCTGGAATCTTCCTCTTGTTTTTGAGCTGAAATATGAAACAGAAATGGGAGCGGTAAGAAAGGCTCCCTGTGGCCTCGGGTGTGAGCTGCTGTCTCCCTTTGTTTCTGCCCAGCATCCGTGTCTCCTCTCCCCCCCCAGGGGAGTGGTCCCAACACCCAGAGGGGCCTGGGGTCAAGGCCAAGGCCTGTTTTTTGGAGAAAACAGGATTGGGGCCTACACTTTATGATGAATGTCACAACAGTCAGAGGATTTCAGACCCCCAGGCCCAAGCCCTCCTCTGAGGCTTCTCTAATGGGCTGGCAGCTCCCTGCTCCCCCAAGTGGGGTCTTCTTCCCAGATCCCTGCTCCCTCGAGGCTTGCTTTCACCCTATTGCCCCAGCTGCTTGCCTTGGTTCCGTCTCTCTCTTCCCTGACTGTCCCCTGCCCACACACCCTAATGACAGCTCAGATGTCTGGAGTGCTGTGTGGGCACATTGTTAGGTCGTTATATGTAGAGTCTGCGGTGCTCGGCAATGCTGCAAGCGAGGCCTGGGGCTTTCCGGAGCCACCAGGCAAGCAGGGTGGGGACACGGTTCTCTCCCCTGGATGGCCCAGCAGGGTCTGTCTTCCCGCCTGCCAAGCACCACCGGACTCTCTGCTTTTCTCCCAGGGCCCACGGCCGCAGGGACTCCGGTTGAGGGCTCTGCTCTTACTGGGGCCACTCCAGCAGCCTGATGAAGCCCCTCCCTCCGGCAAGGCTGTGTCCCCTCCAAGCCTCTCCCTCTGCCACCATGGACACAGATGTTGGGACCAGACAGACTCAGGTTACAATCCCAAAGGCAAAAGCCAAAGTCCTCCAGGATCCACACTGACCAGGCTCCCTAAGGCTCTGCCCCGCCCCCTCACTCTGCTCCAAATGAGGGGGTGCTGCTCTGGACGCTGGGGTATGTGTAAGCCCCCAGGGGTAACGGGTGTCTCATGTGCAGCCAGGCTTGAAAACCAGTATCTGCAGGCTGAAGTTCAAGGTCATTCTTCAGTACTTCTGTGACCTGGCAGGGGTCTCCCTCCCCATTGCTCCTCCCTCTTCCCAGCCCTGTGCTGAAGTCACATCCAGGCGCCGTCGCAGCCTCTCCTTGGTGTCTCTGTACTGATGATGGGTCCACAGAAAGAACCTCCGTTACCATTGCAGGTATTCCCTCCAGCCTTCGCTGCCTCCCTTCTTCCCCTCGGCAAACCCTTACCGACCCCTTTTGATTCCCCGTCTCTCTGGTCCTCTAGGTCAATCCTGAGTCCGCATTCCAGTCATCCGTTGACAGGCTCTGCTTATGAGGGGCCACAGTGCCTGGGGACCTGGGTTCCCGCCTTACCTTCCCCACTTACATTTCCTGACTTTGGGGAAGCCACGTGACAGCTCAGAGCCTCGGTTCCCTCTTCTGTGAGCTGTAGCCACTCAGCCTGTCTTTACTGAGCACCTACTCTGCGCCACGCATTTCAAACCCGCCTTCCTGTTTGCTCCTCACCGTGTGTGAGGCCAGGCGTGACACTGGCAGAAGTCCTCTCCACTCCAGACCTCCGCCAAGTTCCTCACGCCCCAGCCCAGTGCCCTGCGCCTCAGGTTTCTCTCCGCTCGGTGGGTGGGACGCCTACTGCGTGGGATGTGTGAGGGTCAAGTTAACTTCTACCTGCCCGGTGCCGAGGACACAGGGAGACCTCCACGCACACCGGCTGTCATTGTCATCTGCACCTTATAAAGAACCGCCTCCCATGAGGAGAGATGGGGTCTTCTACTGTCAGTCTCATGGGACCTTTGAGAAGGTTAAATTGGATGATGCACGTAAAGCTTGGCCTATAATAAATTAATAACTTAGGCCCCCCCCCCACCTGCTTCCTACCCCACCCTGGGCCAGATTCCTTAGGGTCCGGGTTCCTTGGGGACAAAGAGCTCATCTGTCCTCCAGCACCTAGCCAAGGGACTGGCACATATTTGGGACTCGGTACCGAACCGGAGGATAAAATCCCCGTTTCTGCTGCTGCCAACCTGTCCCCTGTAGGGCTAGCATTTTCCTCTTCCACTCGCCCCCCCTTCCACTCATCTCTCCACCCACCCGGCAACCCGGACAACCGCTGTGTGCCGGGCGCTGTTCTGGCGCTGATGCCAGACCAGCGGGGAGGGGGAGACAGAGACCTCCCCGCAGAGAGAACCCAGGTGGTGAGCAAGGCCATGAGTACAAATGGCCGCGCTCTCCTTCCCCGGGGGCCGGGGGCCGGGGGCCGCCTCCCTTTACTTCTGAGAGAAGTCCTCTCGGAAAAGGCGACGTTTGATCGCTTTAGAAGTAATGTATGTCTTTGCCAACATTGCAGAAAGTGCAGAACGGCATAGCCTTCTGCCGTAACCATCGCTCAGGAATCATGGCACCCTGCAGCGCGTCTCCTGTCTTTGTGGTTAAATGTACAGATTTGTGTCGTGCTTTTCAAAATTTAACGTGACACTACATCCCTTTGTAGCTCTATTTATGTTCTTCCATTTCCCGTGTATCCATATATATAACAAGAACTTTTAAAAATTGGCACCGTAACTGTATATGAGGTTTTTCCACTGTTGCAAAGAAAGTGTGTGTTATTGTACAAATGCTAGAAAATCGAGATAAGGAAACAAATAAAAATAATTTATAACCCTACCACTGAACGTATTGGTCTATACCTGTTCCGTTTTCTCCTTTCTTATTAAAGGCTGGCCACCATCAGAGAGTTTGCGATTATGCCGGTCGGACGGGTGAAAAGCCGTGTTTTGTTCTTTACTTTCTATCTTTCATGACGCCTGAGGCTGAGCATCTTCCCGCACGTTTGGCCTCGGCCTTGTTTTTCCTGGGGTGATGTAAGCATTCACATCAGCAGATGGCAGTGCCATCTCCCGCGGAGTCCTGCGCACACCTCCAGCTGTGCTTCCCCTTCGGTGGTGGTGGTGGTGGTGGTGGTGGTGGTGGTGACAGCGGCGTTAGTGGTGAGAAGGGCCGGTCCCTGCCTCCAGCCAGAGCCCAGGGAGCTGGCACTCACTGCCCTCATACGGCATTTTCCAACGTGGAGCCATCTTTTCCGTGGAAAGAGCAAAGAATTTGAATCAAGAAAACCTACTATCTCCAACCACGGTGTCTCTGCTGAAAATGCACAGTGATGCCAGAGAGGCCAGTGAGTTGCATTGCAGTGGTGTCAGCGCCTGGCCCGCGAGCTCGGTTCTGTATTTAAAGCGGCGCTTTGACACTTGGAGAACAGGAAGATGGATGGAGGAAGCAGAGAGACACCCTGTGCGAGGTGGGCTTTTCCGCTGTGTGGGCTTAGCGATGCCTCCTGGCGTGTTTGCTAATAAAGACCGAGCTGAGGTGGCACGGTGCTTTTGCTCCAGCCCGGCGTCTACCTCCAGAGAAATGTTATTGGAATCATAGTGCATTTTCAGGTCTGATGAAGCTGCAGTAACATAAGCATTTTATGCAAATGTGTTGTGGTGGGAAGAATAGCGTGTCACGTGCCATAAATCTTACGGTAACCGGAGCCCTCGTTACGCCTCAGTTTCAACACATCCTGATCGGAGGCAATTGTTTTGGACCAACAAACTGCCTTCCACGGGAGTTCGTCTCTGCTTGAAGCAGAGTCTGTTTACTAGCACAGATTTGTGGGGTGTGGTGACAGGCCATCCCAATGGCCATGAGCATGGCCTTGCAAGGAGATGAAGGCTCACCCATTCATCATTTATCCAACCAGTTATCCATCCCTCTACCATCCATCATCCATCCATTTCTCCATCCACCCACCCACCCACCCACCCACCTATCCACCCACCCATCTATTTATGCATCATCCATCCAGCCTTTCTGAGAGTCAGGATAGTGTCCTGGATAAGAAGGTAGGCTCTGGGACTGAAGTGACTGAGATAAGAATCTTTGCTGCCTACCACCTGGATGACCTTGGGCGGGCTTGTTAACCTCTTTTAGCTTCACTTTGCTTATCAGCAAAATAGCGATGACAATGTTCATTGAGAGAATCAAGGGGGACAGGGCATATAAAATGCTTAGCACAGCGCCGGGCATCACACATAGTCAGTACATTTTATAGCATTTGTTTATGTGACAATGAAGCCATGACCACCTGGTCCTTAGAAAGCCCAGGTGGGAAGAGCCACACATGCGTGTGTGTGTTGGGGATGGGGACACCCTGTGGCCTGAAAGGGGCTTGGGGTCCCCTTGAGTTGGCACGTGGGTGGTTCTCTCTGAAGCAGAACCACAGGGAGCCAAGGTCCACAGGGAGCGGTGGAACTGTCACCATCCTGGTCCCTCTGTTCTACGGGCAACCCTCCTTTTACTGGGAAGGAGGTAACCCCTTCCTGCTACGGGCAACCCTCCTTTTACTGGGAAGGAGGTAACCCCTTCCTGCTACGGGCAACCCTCCTTTTACTGGGAAGGAGGTAACCCCTTCCTGGAAGGTAGCCTCCCCTGGGGGCTGTGACAGGCCTGCAGCTCTGCATTGTCCCCTGCATCCCTGCTCCAGCTTACCTTGGTCCTGGGATCCAGGGGCCTGCACTCAGAACACTGCAGCCCACCTGGAGATCCCTGCTGCTGCTTGCCCCTGGGATGGGAAGGGCAGGGCAGGGGGTTCATGGCAGGGTTGACTCATGGGCAGACAATACCAACCCCTTCAGGAATGTGGGTGGTGCCCCCAGTGACCCTAACGTCTCAGAGGTGCACAGCAAGCTGGGGGGCAGTCGGGTGGGAGGGTCACTTCCAGTGGGGAAATCAGGAAGGCTTCCCTGACCTTGAAGGACAGGCTGGTTCTGACTGTACCCATGAGGTGCAGCGCAGCCCAGCCTTCGGAGGCGCCTGTCCAGTCCTGACCTCTCCTGAGTCCTCCTCTTGCCCCGTCAGTGTGTCACCGGAGCAGAACGGGAGTGCCCCCTCCCCTCACAAGCCTCATCCCAGTGATGCTTTCACCTTGCCCCCAATCCTTCTGTTCTCCAGCATTCTGAAACTAAAAATGGAAAAAAGGGGACAAAAACCTCAAGCAGAGACATTTAGAAGGTGAGGTGGGTCGGAAGGAAGCTATAGTGGAGCAAAGGGGTGACTGACAGCAACATTTTCCAAGCTTCTTAAACTTGGACTCAGAGGAAGACGTAGGTTTCCCAAAGCCACCCGGGCTCCATGAGCATGTCTGCAAACCTGAGAACGCCACCCCGTGAAGCATGGCCCTTTCTGCGCGGGTGGGATGCCCTGACGCTTCCTGTTCCATGTTTTAAGCTCTGCCCACCGAGGCGATGCTGGTGAGGGGTCCCGCGGGTAAGTGGGAGCACTTCCTGCCGTCGTGCGGGCAGAACTGGGTGGGTCGGCGCCCCGGGTGGTTATGTGCACAGGCCCATTTCGTGTGGGGACGCAGCCCAGTTCACTTCCAGTTTTCTCTCCAGGCCCCCAGCCCCTCCGGGGCAGCCTTTCCCACCCCCAGCCCACCTCCCCGGCGGTCCTTTCTTTGGCCGTGGAATTTCAGAGCCAAGGGTCTCAGGAGCCCCAGAGAGGTGGCTTTGCTAACTCCCACAAAGCCAGCCCAGCAGGGTGGCCAGTTTGTCCCCACGGGGGTGGGGTGGGGGTGCTGTGTCTTCACCGGGTAGCACCTCCCTCCCAGGCCCGCAGACCCTGCCTCAGCTTGGAGGCAGGAGGCAGCCCCCCAACTCACTGCCCTAAATTCTGCTCGATCCAAGGACCCGTGGTGGGCGGGCAGGGGACCCTCACTCTCTCTGCCCCCACTGGGCTTTTCTCACGGAGCTCTGACAATTTGGAACCGTTCTTTTAAATCGAGCTGAAACAGACCAGTTTAAAGTGAACAGCTCAGAGGGGTGCCGCCGCCGCCACTGTCTAGTCCAGAAGACCGCCCTCAGCCCCAAAAGAGACCCCACGCTCATGAGCGGCCACGCCCCACCCCCTCCCCAGCCCCCAGAACCCACACATCTGCTTTCTGTTTCTGGACGTTTCCCGTGAGTAGAATCGCAGACCGTCTGTCTTTCTGTGCCCGGCTTCTTTCGCTCAGCGTCCCGTGTCCAAGGTTGATCCGCGTTGCAGCCTCACCCCTTTCACGGCCGAGCAATGGTCCCTGAGTGGTTCCGCTGGTCCCGTTTCTCTCGTCGTCATTTGGGTTGTTTCTGCTTTGGGCCACGGCCCACGGTTCCCATCATTTTTCAGCGGGACTGGTTCTGTTTTCTTGTCTGACTTTGCTGGACCAAAGGCTTCTTGACGGCAGACATGGGTTCAGGGTCACTGCTACGGGAGCCTGGGGCTCACACGTTGTGCCCGAGGGCTCACAGGGAGTATGAGTAGAATGGGAAAGGGAGGAGGTTGCCCCTACCCGAGGGCGGACCCGCTCTAGCCCTGCCCGGCACCCACCCTGCTGGTCAGCTCCTCCGCCAGCCAGCAACCTCTGGCTAAGGGGGTAACAGCACCCCCCAGCCCCCGCCTTCCCCTCAGCTCCCAGGGACAGGAAGGGCCTACCTGCCCACCCTCCTCAGCCCTGGAAGGGCAGGGACCCCCTCCGTCCAAAAAGACAGCACCGCACTGGGCCCCTGGGGAAAGGGGCCACGGGCACGTGGGAAGAGAAGTGCCACGCAACTTTGGGGTGAGGGCGAAAACGCATTCGGAGTCCTCAGGACGGAGAGGGTGGCCACTCCAGGGTGCAGCCTCGGGAGCAGAGAGGCAGAAATGTGGCTACACCCCGGCCTGCGAGGGGAAGCCAGAGGTCTTTCCTTTCAAAGTCTCTCCCTGTCGCCCTCGGAGAGCACTCCCGTTCCTGGCAGGGGCCGCTGCAGTCTGGGAGCACATGGGTGGCCAGCACAACCAGCAGCCAGTCAGTTCGCCTGCATTTGTGCTGCTGTCTGAGCGCCGGGCACCGGGGGCACGGAGGGCCCGAGGGTGCTCTTGGTTTAGGAAGAACAGAGTGCGAGCATGACCAACCCTTGGACCCTTACAAGGGCCAGAAACAGAGACACACTTTGTCTGGATCCTCCAAGGCCCTTCCTGGGCAACTGCCCCCATTTTGCAGGTGAGGAAACTGAGGCACATGGGGCGAGGAATAGCCAAGCCCACACAGATCCCCAGGGACACGCAGCCTTGAAACCCTCCAGAAATGCTGGGCCGGGAGGGAGGGAGGAGGCAAGATTTCCCTTTTCTGAGAACCAAGACAGCTGCGTCTGTCACCCCAGCCTGTCCAGCGTGGTCCAGCGCCCTGGACAGCTGGGTGGCTGCCTGCCAGGAAGAGCCCCAGGCAGGGGCCAGCCCCACCCCTGCTCCTGAGGGCAGCCAGGCGGTGATGGAGATTCCAAGGTGGCCCCGCCTGGCGGGCTGCAGTCCTGAGAGCCTCTTGCAGCCTCTTCTACTGCGCTGACGGCAGAGCGCCGCCCCGCCTCCTGGCTGCGCCGAGCTTATATAAATTACCCCACCAGGGCGATTAACTGTTTGTCCAGGCTAATTGTCAGTATTAAATCTTGCTCAGTCACAGTTTCAAAGCTTAATTTAAAATCTCTCTCTTTAAGAAATCCATACTCCCTCCCGCCACGGGAAAAAACAGATGTAATCCACTTTGTGTGTAGCGGCCCAAGTTGTCACGAGGTTTGTGCAGGCAGCTCTCCTGCAGGCGTGGGCCGAGCGGGGGTGCCCTTGCCTTTGCTCCGGTGCATGGATCTCCAGATGAGGGGCGACTGCTTGGGGACCCAGAGCCTCTTGGTGGCCCTTCCCCAGTTACGGAATAGATCCTGTCAGTGTACCAAGGGGCGGGGACCAGGTTCATCCTCAAGGTGCAGGATGCACGTAAGGTGGCACCACGGGAGTGAGGAAGCACCAGGAAGCGCCCCCCACCCACAACAGCCGGGGCTCCAGGGCAGCCCTGAAGGTGAGCCTGTGCCAGGCCCCAGTCACTGCTGGTGACCAGCCATCCCTGGTGTTCCTTGGCTTGTGGCCACATCACCTGCTGTCCACCTCCATCTTCACAGGGCCTCTTCTCTGTTACAATGACATTTGTCATTGTATTTAGGGTCCACCCTAAATCCCAGGGATCTCAGCTTGATCCTCACCTTCGCTGTGTCTGCAAAGACCCTCGTTCCAAATAAGCTAGTTCACCTGCTCAGGTTGGGGGGTGGGGGGGGAGGGGGCAGGGCGAGGCACACTACTGAACCCACTGCAGCGGGAGAGGGAATGAAGCATTGGGGTACAGTCAGGTCCCTGGTCCCAGAGAGTGAATGGGACGGGAGTGAGCCCAGCAGGTTCAGAGGGCAGAGGAGAGTGAGGCCCCCCTTCTCTGCTGGCGCAGCTGGCTGAGTGCCCCCCTCTGAAGTGGAAGCACTAGTCCCCACTTACCCATCCGCCCCTGCTTGGAGGACCATGTGACGCCTGTCTATTTAATCAAGTTATTAAGAATAAATGATTCAGGAGCAGAGACAAATGCTCTTCAGGAAGGTGCTCTGGACCAGCAGGCAGCAGAGAACAAAGGACAATGGGCTGCCACCGCGGGAGGCGCCAGGGTTGGCTGAGCCGTGGGGGAGGGGCGGAGGAGGGGCCCGGAGGTCCTCCTGCTGCAGCCCTGCCCGCGGGAGGAGGCTGAGCCTTCCCTTCTCTTCCCTTCCCTACACGGGGATCTCGGCCACCGTTTAATGTGCTAAGGTGGAGAGCTGGCACCAGGGTCACCTGCCGAGGGTGCCACTTTTTAAAGAACACACAACAAAGGGCCTGCGGACGAGGGGACCTGTCAGAGTTCGGCGATGGGAAAGATTTAGCGAAGCCGCGCCGAGGGGCCGTGACCCTGGGTTCCCGCCCTGCAACGGGAGCAGGCGGCTGAGCGTGACCGAGACCGACAGGGCACTGCTGTGATTATCGTCATTGAATATGATGGCCTTAAACTGTTGGGCGGGGGCGGGAGGAGGTGGCACAAGAGAATTGTTTTTCGTTCCAGGAGAGGGAAGGAAGATGTAACGGAGGGGAGAGGCCGGAGAGGTTTCTGAGACCAGGGGGTAGAGGAGAGGGGCCAGTGCGAGGCAGCAGGAGATTAACAGGAAAGAGTCCCGCCCCTTCCTACTTCTCCTTGCAGGTCCAGCCTCCACCCTAAAGAGCACGTGGGTGGCAGAGAGGGGCTGGGCTGAGAGGGACAGGGCCTTGGGGGAAAGGGCCTGTGGGAGTCAGGGTGTGGCAGCACCGTCAGCTCCCCGGCCTGGTGTCCAGGGCTTCTGGGAAACCTGGTCACCCCGCTCCCAGACGCTGGACTACTTTGGGCTCAGTGAGGACCAGGTTCTGGAAAACAGGCCGGTGGGAGGCAGAGAGCCATGGGGCCCGTCCATTAGGTTCCTGAGAAGCAGACTGTGCCCCGTTGTGCAGGTTTCCAATCCCTGGAAGTGCCGGGGCACCGGGGGCACTTGGTGGCTGGCTGGGCCATCTCGCTGCCCGCCGACGCCGAGGCAGTTGGTTGGGGATCAGTCCCATCTGTGCGCCAGGCCTGTGCCAGGTATCCACGGCCTCCCGGAGCAGAGCCGCGCGCCCCTGGGAATGGCGCGGAAGCCCAGGCCCTTCACTTCCACAGGACTTACTCTCTTTTGCCATCTGTAACTTCTCATTCTTTTTCTGAAAGTGCCCCTCTCCCGAGTTGTCTAAGCCTCAGGTGGCTGAGGCAGGATCAGCTAGGTGGTGGTGGTCAGGGCCCACCGAGGTAGAATGGCTGCCGTTCTTCCTGGAATGGGGTGGGGGCAGTGAGGCAGGGGCTTCAGAGCCCAGGGGTGGGGGTGTGGGAGTAGCTCTGTCCTGGCAGCGGAGCCCCAAGTGGGCCACACAGGGACCCTGTCCCCTGCCCCAGAGTGCAGCCACCCCGAGCATGTTTCTCGGGAAACATGGTTGTCATTCCACATGAGCTGCTCAGGCCGCAGGCCAGCTCACACCCCGCCTGGGAAACGAGAGGAGGAAACAGAGAGAGATCCCCACACTGGCTGCACTCCCGAGCAATGGGCAGCTGCTGGGCCCAGCCTGGGCCTGCTGAGGAGTGCCCCGGAATGGTGCGAGTCTGCGCTTTAACAGGTGCCTAGGGGACAGACACCCCAGCCCAGCACTGGGCCAAGGGCTGATCTTGGAAGTCCTGTCCGTGGTGGGTGCGTTGTGATCCCAGGAGTCCTGTCCGGGGTGGGCGCTGTGAGTCCTCTCTGTGGTGGGTCCTCTGCTTCACTCAGAAGTGTGGGCTCATGTCCCAGCAGCAGGAGAGGCTGGGAAGCCACCTGGAGGGAAGAGGCTGCTGTTTCTCTTTCTCCTCCACTCACCGAGGACTGAGCCCCAGGTTAGGTGACAGGAAGGGACCATGTGGACACTTACAGTGCAGGAAATCCATCTTTAAATGTGCTGGGACTCCAGCTGGGGGGCCCTGGGGGGCTGAAAGCCTCCATGGGATCCAGGAGACCAGGCGGCTGGGACACAGGCCAATGGGGGCATGAAGACGCTGTGAATGAGCCAGAAAGTCGCTCTGTTGTGCACGAGG
This sequence comes from Macrotus californicus, assembly GCA_007922815.1. Taxonomy (NCBI): domain Eukaryota; kingdom Metazoa; phylum Chordata; class Mammalia; order Chiroptera; family Phyllostomidae; genus Macrotus; species Macrotus californicus. Next base: position 441,967 of record VMDR010000030.1, read on the forward strand.
CTCAGCCAGTGCTTTCAGGGGTGGCAGCGTGGCCAGACCGGAGCAGGGCACCTGGACACGCCATCACTCAAGGTGTGGCCCTGGACCTCAGTCTCTGTTTCTGTGAAATGGGGTAAGGAGAGGACCTGAACCTGCGGACGGGGTAACGGTGAGAACGGGCTGAGGTGAGGTGTGGAGAGGGCTCTGCAGGTAACAGTGGTCTTGTCACCCCACCCTGTCACTGCCTCATCGCCCAGTCATCGTCCCCAGAGTCAGCACTGGGGGGAACAGCCCCCTCTGTCCACAGGAAGGAAATCTGGCTGGGGTGGAGGAGGGGCTCACCCAAGGGGAAGCTGTACCTTGCTTTTTCCTGTGTTGCTTTAACCTTTCCAGAGCCCAGGTTCAAAGTCACCGGCACTCCATGAGGCCCCCCGGGGAGTGGGACTGGCCCCCTGGAGATCTGGTTAGAGATCAAGATGTTTTCTTTTGACAAAAACCGTTGGACAGTGTAAGGTTGCCCCTGCATCTGTCTGTGTTTCTGTCTCTGTCACCCTGTGTCACGGTCTCATCCTCCAACCCCCCACAGCCCCCAGGACACATTTGTAAAGCAATTTCTGGGCTGTGACATTGCTATTCATTGGGGCCTTAGCGGCCATCGTGGCAATTTTCCCCGCCCAGGGACAGACGGTCCCTCCCTGGTGTGGTCGGTCGGTCGGTCGGTCGTAGTGAAGCGTCCTGCTGCGGGGCAGCTGAGTAGGTCTGCAACTCTCCCTCCTCTTGGAAAGTCCTTCTTCGCATCTAGCCCACACCCTGCGTGCTGTCGCACAAACTTACTTCTGGTTCCGCTTTGAATTCCCACTCATTTCTCTACCTGACAGACTGTGATCGGCGGAGAATGGTCCTTTATCAATCTCTTAATTCTGTCTCTGGAGCTTTTGGCCCTTTTCTACTGCACAGGGAGCCTGGGTGGAGCCCTTGGCGAGGCTGTCCTCTCCCCGAGCCCAGGGTCCTCCTTCCCTTTGCTCCACGTCATTATTAAGAGATGATGGAGGTCTTGGAGCAAGAACCCTTTGGCTCTGGAAAAATTATGTGTGACACTTTACATACGGATCGGGTAATTAATGGATGCCCCGGTTTCCTCCACCAGAACATAAAGAGGGAGAGGACGGCAGTCTAATTCCAGATAATTGAAGAGCGATCGGGGCGGTGTGTGTTGGGGCGGAGGCTGCGGTTGTGAACACGGCAAGTCGGTCCTTTCTCCGCACCTGACCGCAGACGGCGGGGCCTGGCTCCCCGGGGGCAAGGGAGCCCAAGACCATGTCTGCTGCCCCGAAGCTTGCGGAATGGGGCGGAGCATTCAGTCACGAAGGGGAGGGGGCTGGCTGGCATTGTCCCCCAAGGGCTAGCCTGCCTCTCTGCATCCATGTCAAGTGTGCATGTGTCTGTACACGTGTGTGTGCACGTGACATGTGTGTGTTTGGAACGGGACATGACAATGGCTTCTCTAAGGCAGCCATGCCTGATCTGAGCAGCCTGGCTCCTCAGAACCAGGCAGAGCTCAGCGGTGGCCACTGCCTCCTGGGAGAAAGCGGGTCACACTGCGGCAGATCAGCCTCAATGAGGGTGCCACGTCCCTGCTCCAGCCCCAAGAAACTGCCCTGTACCTCACCCCTCCTGATCACAGGAGACTTCCGGGACAGGTGAGGGGCCTTGCTTTCCCCAGAGCTGAGGGTCCCTGGGTTTTGAAAGCGACGGTAACTGCTGCTTCACAACATAAACCACAAACAGCCCTGGTCCAAAGACGGCCATGGCTGCCAGCGTCCGGGGTCGCCAGGCTGCAGTCCCTCATGGGAACGGTGCAGAAGAAGGTCGGGAGTTTTGCAGTGAGGGTGGGCCAGTCCCCTGTGGCCTGCCTGGGAAAGCAAGGCGGAGGCTAATGGCAGCCAAGAGGACTCACCGGTCCTGGCTCCCACGGCGCATGTCACATGATAAATATCAGCCTTACACTGCCAGCTGGGCCCCATGGGTCCCCCGCTGCTGTGCCTGTCCCTGTTCATTCCTGGCTAGCGGCCTCCAGAAAGGCTCGTGTGCTCATTTCCACAAATACAGACTGAGCATCTGCCAGGAGCCGCAGGCCATCCAGAGATGGGTCAGAAGGGGCTGCTGCGCCCTCGAGTGTGGCGCCCAGGTGCTACAGGGTGGCTGGACACACAGGAGCCGACATCTGTGGGGAAGCAGAGGCGGTGCGTGGGACGGAACCTGTGGAGGCCCTGGAGCAGGTGTGGGTGGTACCTGCAAGGCAGAGAAGGGCAGGGGAAGGGCGGGTTTCACTCATGCGTACCCGAAGCACCTCTGACAGCGCCCGGCCCTGAGGAGGAGCACAGACCCTTGCATGACCCACGGCAGCCAGGTCCAAGTTCTCCACACCCTGGCTTCCACCTGGGGCTGGGTGCTGAGCAGGAGCCGCCAACGGCAGGGGTGCGCGTTCTTGCTGAAGACAGCTGGGGGAACACATTCACACTGACATAATATGTTCAGTTTTATTGGCAACCTACTTACTTATTTACTATTTATTTCTTTTTTAATCCTCACCCGAGGACGTTTTGTCATTGCTTTTGAGAGAGAGAGAAAGGGAGAGAGAGAAACATCGATGCCAGAGAGAAGCATCAGTTGGTTGCCTCCTGCACGTGCCCAGACCAGGGATCAAACCTGCAGCCCTGCTGTGCGCCCTGACTGGGAATCGAACCTGCAACCTTTTGGTTACGGGACAATGCTCCAACCCACGGAGCCACACTGGCAACCTATTTAAAAATATAGAGCCCGTGCAGGGGAGACAGAGGGGACAAGGACAGTAATAGTTGGGACCCTGGCTCAGGAGCAGGACAGGGGCCAGCCCAGGTTTGAGGCCCACTCTGCAGCCCCACTCCTAGCCGTGGGGCCTCCCGCAGGCCCCAGCTCCTCCTCACTTTCTCGTCTGTAAATGGGGGTGCCACCCCTGCCTGCCCGTGCACCTCACAGGGGCCTCGGAAGGGTTCGAGGAAGAAACCTCTGCAAAAAGACAGCGACTCTGCTTAAAACTGTCGATTCGCTACGTGTTGGCCACTGGGGAACGAACCGTCAGGAAGAGACTGGGTCGTTCTGTGCTGGTAGCCAAACCCTTCCTGAGGACCCCTGGAGTCCCCCCTGGGTGCCAGGCCCTGTCTAGGGCGTGGTGCAGGGAGCGCCCGGGGCCTCTCACCGGGGCATGGGCCACAGGCTGCAGCATGCACGGCTGCTCCTTGAAGGTGCATTGAGTGGTATGACGCCCCCCTGCCTGGAGCCTCAGTGTCTTCCATGATGGAAACGGTGCTCAAATACCGATCACATGTGTGTGGGGTCCCTGTTCTCGGAGTGTGGTCACGCAGAAGAAGTCCTATGAGTGAGGACGTGAGGGGGGAGGGCAGGACGCGGAGACCTGAGTTCAGATCCTGCCCTGCCACTTGACAGCGCCAGGATCTGACGGACCTGGTCTTTGGGCAAATGACGGACCACTGCTGGGTCCCCGTTTCCCTCTCTGCTGGGTGAACGTGCGGTGCCTACCATACTGGCAATGAGGCCCAGGCTCATGGGGGTGTCCTGGGGTCCTCACCTCCATCCACCTTCCAGGATTCATGGCCACTGCGGATGGTCCTGGGAGGAGGGCGTGGCCTGTCTCCTCGGGTCCTGCCAATGTCCTAGGGCTCTACACAGTATTCAGACTTTGCAGGTGGCAGAACTGGCCGCTCTCTGGCCCCAGGGAGCGGGCGTCAGTGGCTGGCCTGGGCAATTTAGTTTGCAGAGAGCACCATGCCAACCTGTCAAACACCACGGCTGGTGCCATCCACGCTGCGGGTCTCCTGCCAAGTGGGCGACGCCCTTGTCACAGGCACCTTCGTGCGCTGGTCCCTTGAGTACGCAGGGAGGTGAGCCTTCCTCCCTCCGGAAAAGCACACGGGCCGCCCTCAAGTGTCTGTGCTGGACTTTCTCAGCAAAGGGCCTTCCCAGGCTTCTGGGGGCCCGGGATGCCCATGATGCTGGCAGAGAGTGAGTCCCAAGCCCAGGCTGGTGCACTGGAGGGTCAGGGAGCTTGAGCTGCTGGCCCTGGGTCATTTGGCCTGGACGGTTCAGAGCAGGAACCTGACCTCAGTGCTGGGTGCCCAGGCCATGCCTTAACCACTATGCGACCCGGACTGCTCGTCCCCCAGTTAGAACTCCTCTTGGAGGAGGAGCCACACTCTTTGGGACCATTCCTCCCTCCCCTGCCTCCTTTATCGCTGCAGACTGGACCAGGAGAGACACAGTGCCCGAGGGTCCCAGAGAAGGAACCCTGGAAAGCTCTGGACAGCCCCAAGCAACCCTGGCATACCTGCCACCACAGCGTCCAGCCTGCCCGAGACGGGGCACAGGTTGCAGGGCAGCTGCGATGCTGAAGGACGGTCCCACCGCAGCCCGTTCTAGCCTCCTAGTCACAGTCCTCACTGGTGGGCCTGCCCAAGCCGCCAGTTCCCAGAGCTTCCTGGAGCCCTCCTCAGGGTCGGGGTCACCACCACCGCTCACAGGGCAGTAGCCACATGACCTTTCCTACCCATGTGCTGCCCTGGACTCCAGAGCCCGTGACTGGCCTGCTTGTCATTGATGTGGTCTGAGCCCAGTGCAAGGGTCTTCTCTGCTTCATGAACCTGAAAAGAAAAGGGATGGGGGTCATGGGTGAGGGCTAGGTTGACCACAGGTCCTTCTGGAGGGCGGGGACAGCCCCATTTGCAGGAAGAGGACGGTAGAGAGAGAAGCAGGAGGGAGCAGTACCATGATCAAGGTCAGGAGGACTGCCAGGCGCTCCCAGACGAAGAGAGGAGGGAACACACAGAGAAGTCGGAGTGGACAAGGGGACAGAAGTCGCTGTTTTCAAAGCTCCTTGGAGAAGCGATGTCTCCAAGACCAGTCGTGGAGAAAGGGAGGGGAGCCCCTGCCTGTGTTCTCATGAGGGCCTGTGACCACAGTAACTATCCCACTGCCTCCCTGCAGCCCGGCCTGACCCTTTCCAGCTGCTCCTTGGTTCCCCAATGCATGCAGGTGTGCATGCAGGGGGACTGTGGGGCCATCCCTTCGCCATCTTGCCCCTAGAAGGCAGCACAGATGCTGTGGTCAGCAGGGGATACCCTGGAGGAGGGAGGGGAGAGCACTGAGCTGAGCAGAGTGGGGCAGGTCCTGGGCAGTGCAGGCCACGAGGAGGCCTCCCGAGAAAAGCGGGGCCCTTAGTAGCACTGGCACAGAGGTGACCGACAGGAACCCCCACCTCTGCCAAAGGCAAGGCTTCAGCGGGCAAAGCCTTGTGGCTGCAGAACCTGGGGAAATGAGGAATCCCAGGTGGGGCGGGGGCTGGTGGAGGAGCCGAGCCCCCGGGCAGAATGGGTGGCAGAGACCCCTCCCAGCCCAGGCTTCCAGGGACTTCTGCCTGCCCCGTGTTTTATCTACAAAACCCGGCAGCATGGGTTGATGGTGGGACGGCTGAGCCAGCGGCCCCCCGCTAAGTGCCAGACCCTGCTTCACAAGCAACCCCCAGGAGCATGAGAGCTGGCTCCCAGACTCAGGCCGTGATGGGGAGCCCCGGGGCCCCTGAGCTGGCGTTCTGTCCTGGGGCTCTGCTTTCATGGGGTCCATCACAGCACATCTGCTGTGGCTTTGATCAGCCTTGACTGGGAAACCTTTAGGAAAAAGGGAAAGACCAAAAAAACCTCCGTTCCGCAGAGTCGGACCTCATTTCAATCAAGACGCCTCGGCTGCGTGTGTTTACATTGTGGGGGTGGGCGGGGAGCTGCAGTGTTTCCTCAGGAATCAAGACTGCCTCTTGGCGTCGTGGATTCGTTCCAAGGGGAAGAAGGGGCGGCAGAGCCCTGGGACCTGGGCTGGGAGGGCTCATCTTCCAGGGCTCATCCCGAAGTGGCGGTAAGCCAGGCGTCTCCTGGCCAAGAGGGCCTTTGCCTGGGGTGGGGGGCTTTGCTCAAGAGCCAGCTCCCCACCCACGTGCCCTATGCCACCCCCAGCTCCTCCTAATGCTGGAGGCCGGGTGGGGGCAAGCCAGCCTTTCTGCGCTGGCCTGCCACCTGGGACAGGGACAGGCTCCCTGGTCGGATTGGAACCCCCTCGACTGGCGCCCGGACCCTCCCCAGCCCTGCCCTCCACCGCAGGGCTCTGCAGAGGCTGCAGGTGTTGGTCCCTGCCCTCCCCTTCTGCTGCACCACCCTCTCCTCCTGCCCTCCCCTCGTTATTGCTGGTGTTGATTTGCATGCCATTTTGCCTGTGGTCTCCATAGCAACAGCTACCAAATGGCCCAAGGATAATAGAGGGGCTCAAGGGGAGCCTGAAGAGGGATTTTGACTTTCAAAAATGAGTGTGGTGCTTCCGCTGCATGCTTGGCACCGGGTGGCAGCCCCACCCGGCCTCCTGGACACTGTGGGCCCCGAGTGCCCCTCAGCCAAGGGTGCGGTGCCTCCTCAGGGAGGGGAAGCAGCCCGAGGGAAGGCGCTGTGCGTGTGTCTCCAGAACAATGGAAAGAGCAGAGGGCAGGGAAGGAGGCCAGGGAAGGGACAGGAGCTCCCCCCCCACCCAGGGCCACCGGATCCCCCACCAACGACTCCATCTTAGGATGAAAGTCTCAAGCCCAAGCGTCGTCCCCACTGCCCATCCTTGTCTCCCGTCTTGCGGCAGCTCCTTCTGTCCTTCCCCAGGCTCCTTCTGCCTGAGAACACAGAGCGTCCCTTCATGTCTCAGGCCAGCCTCCGGGTCCAGAACCCAGAGAAATGCTTCCCTAATTCCTTACATGTGTCCGCCTGGCGCTGTTTACAAAGTGCATCTGGAGCCGCAAACCTCAAGTCTGGAGAGGCTGGAGGGTCAGGCCTGGGGAGCTGTCCCCACTGAAAGCACACTGGCTGGGGCGGAAGGGGCAGGCGGGTGGGGGCGGGGGTGACCTGACCACCCCGTGCCCGGGGTGTCTGTCCCCAGTGAACTGGAAACCCGTTCGCTGTTTTGAACATTATACATTTGAGTCGGACGAAACTTGACCGGTTTTATTGGTTATTCGAGCATGTTCCCTGATAACCCCACTTCCTATCCCCACAGCCCCAAGTTTCTGAGCTCTGCCCTGGGCGGGGCTCCTGCCACCCCTCAGACTGCAGGACTTGGCCGCTGCTGCTGGCACCCGAGGGCGTGGGGGTGAAGGTGGGGAGGGATGGACAGGAAAAACAAAGCCTGAAACAAAACGCACTGCCTGGGTGGCGGGAATAAACCACACACGGAATGATCCTTAGCAGATGCGCCATCGCGGCCCTGGCGGGCTAAGCCACCTTCTCGAGCATATGTGTCTGCACTCACACACACACACACACACACACACACACACACACACACTCAAGCACACATGTGCGTTCACAGGCAAGCACACAAACCCACACATACACACAGAGATACATAAACACAAGCACACAAACATGTACACACAAATATACATGCACACATACCTATAAACACACGTGTGCATGCACAAGCAAGCAGCAGGCACACAAACTCACCTACACACAGGTACGTAAGCATAAGCACACACACAGGTACACACACAGTGTGTCTTTGGAACCAGTTAGCACAAAGGATTGCAATCTTCCTGCTCTCTCCCCAGGGCACTTGGCCCTCTCCCTGTCCGTCTCTGCGCTCACCCTCCCCTGACCCAGTGGGAGTAAAACTCAGGCTCATCCCACTCAGGCTGGTAGTTAAAATCAAATCCAAGAAGTCACAGTGGGAGGGGTGGGGCATGGCAGTGGGGCTTGGGGCACAAGCAAGTGGATGTCTGTAGCATTAGGGCGAGGGAAGGAAAAGCAGGACCCGGGGACTGAAGCCAGCCCGCCCGTCCATGGAGAGTCCCCAGAGCATCACATGCCCGTTCGTCTGCATGGAGTGGCCTGCTCTCCTGGGCAGGGTGGAAGGGCTGCAGCAGTTCGTCCCCTTAGGAAGAGTTTCGTGACCCCTGTCATGGGAATTAATTGCAGTGAATGTTGTCAGGTTTATATTTTTCATTCCTGTGCGACTGGGTCACCTATTTGATCACTATCTGCCAATCGCCCCCTGGGGAGACCACTTAAGGAACATCTATTGAACCTCTGCTAGGTGCTGAGAACTGTAATAGTCCAGGATGTAGCTAGAAAGAACCTGCCGTCCTGCCCTCACGGGACTCACAGGATGCCGAGAGACATCCCCAACAGACACAGGCACAGGGTAGGCCAGAGAAGGTGGTTGGGGAACCCAGGGCAGGCCGGGGTGTGTTGGTAGGTGAGGCAAGGCTGGGAGGCGTTGGGAAAAGCTTTCTGATGGAAGCAACAAGGAGTTTGGTCTCAAAGGACCACTGGCTAGCAGCGGAGGGAGAGAGCCTAAAGACACAGGAGTTGGAAAGACATGCGGCTATCTTCAGATTTGGAGCTTGAGGGTCCCGGGATATGTCCTAGTGGAGATGACCCCAACATGGTTGTGTGGATGAGGGTCCAGAATTCAGGAGAGCGTCTGGGCTGGAAATGGAGATCGGGGGTCATGACCGGGCAGTTGCTGTGGTAGAGAATGGTGTTTTCTCAGTGATAAAAACCTTCAACTAACAGGTGGAAGTGATCTTCTCTTGCTATAGGCAACTACAGCACTTCCCTTTGCTGGTCTGCAGATATGACATGTTGTATTTTAACATGTATGTACCTGCCACCTCTCTCCATTAAACTGCAAAGAACAAAGACGTTGGCTGTGAGGTAGTAATTGTTTACTCTCCTGCCTTCACTAAAAATAAATCAAATATATGGGACAACAGTTTCCAGACATTGGACAGCAGGCACCACAGAGGAGCGATCTCTGAGAGAGGAAACACGAAGGACATGAGACTGACAAGTGTCCCAGCTCATGGCCTGGAGAGAGAGGACGGGAAGCAAGGACCACACAGATCTCATCAGGGTATGGAGAGAGTGTTCGGAATTCAGGAAGGCCAAGGCAGCGGACGTTTGCGGAGAGATTGCTGGGAGGGAGAGGGCCGCACACTCACACAGAGAGAGAACTCCAGAGGTCCACAGAGATCTGCAGACAGTCCACCTGCAGCTATTGACCGAGCACTGACCAGTGTCTACGAGAGGAGGTGAGGCCTGGGAAGGGAAGCAGCAGACAGAACAATCCCAAGAGCTCACAGGGACCTGGGAGTAGCTCAGTAGAAAGGCCTCCTACTAAGGGACGATGAAGCCAAGTTCTCAGAAAGGTATTGATTGCTTCGGAAGATGGGGGGATGGGGGGGTGGCAGCTAAATTAGCCCTAGACTAAAGGCCGTCATAGACCTGTGAAACAAAGCTTTAAAAGAGCCCTTGAAGAAAAGAATCAAGATCTTTTCCAAGGAATTTAATATGGACCAGCAAAAGAGTCCACAAATATTTAAAGGAGTAAGCACAGGAATTAACAATGTCTGGCATCTGATAAAAAATTACCAGACATGCAAAGAAGCAGGAAACAGGCTTCATAACATGGAAAAAAAGCAGTTAGTAGACGTAGATCCAGCAATTACACACCTAATAAACTCAGTAGGCAAGGATATTAAAGCAGCTGCTAAAAATATAATTTATATGTTTAAAAAAGTAAAGGAAAAGGGCCACAGCTCTGGCTGGTGTAGCTCAGTGGATTGAGTGCAGGCCTACGAACCAAAGGGTCGCCGGTTCGATTCCCGGTCTAAGAAAAAAAGTAAAGGAAAGCATGAGCATGATGTTGGGGTCGGAATAGAAGATGATTTTTAAGAGGCACGTAGAACTTCTAGAACTGAAAAATGCAATATATGATATGAAAAATAATCTGGATGGGATTAACAACTGATTAGACACAGAAGAAGAAAAGAACAGTAAACATAAATACAAAGGAATAGCAACTCTTCAAAATGAGATACAGAGAGAAAAGTAACGGAAAAAAAATGAACTGAGCATCAGTGAGAAGCAGAAGGATGCCATACCAGCGGTGGAAGGTATCTGTAACAGGAGAAAAACTAGTTGAGGAAATTAATGACCAAAAATTTCCAAAATTGAATGAAATTTATAAAGCACCAATCCAAGAGGACCCATCAAACTCAAACAAAGAACACGTAAATGAAACCCAACAAGGCACATCATAATCAAACTGTGGAAAACCAGTGATTATACAAGCAGCCTGCTGGGCAGGGAGTGGGCGCGCACCCGTGTGCGTGTGTGGTGAGGGTGACGGCGTACTTCCCATCAGGCACAATGCAAGCCGGGGGACACTGGAATGCCACCTTCTGAGCCAGGAAGGAAAAGGAAATCCTGTGGACTTAGATTTCTATGCCCCATGAAAACAGTTTTTTAAAATAAAGATGAAATAGTGTTCAGTTTTTATTTTATTATTATTTTAAATTCTTATCTGAGGTTATATTTATTGGTTTGAGAGAGAGAGGAAGGGATAGAGAGAGGGAGACAGAGAGAGAGTGGCATCAGTGCGAGAAAGAAACATTCATTGGTTGCCTCCCGTAGTGCCCTGACCAGGGATCGAACCCACAGCCTTTCTGGTGTATGGGATGATACTCTAACCAACTCAGCCAGCCGTCCGGGGCAAAACATTTTTTTTTTAAATGAAGATGAAATAAACTTTTTTCAGACACACAAAAAGCTTAGAGAATTAATCGCCGGCATACATGCACTACAATAAGTCCATCAGGTGGAAAGAAGATGATACCAGATGGAAGTTTGGACCAACACAGAGGAATCAAAAACATCAGAAATGGCAAATATATGCAAAATATCTTCTTATGTTTGAAATTTTGTTAAAGCGTAATTGACTACCTAACACAAAAATAGTTCCAATACACTGACGCTTTGTTACCTATGCTTTTGAAACGCATACATGTCACAGGCATCAAAATTAATATTCACTATTTTTGTTGCTGGGCAGTATTCCACCCTACGAGTATGCCATACAGGGTGAAGCAAAAGTAGGCTTGTGGCTGTTTGTATGGGGAGAATGCTACAATAATTAACAAATAGTAAGAGAAGAAATGAGCTCTGGCTCACGTGCTCACGTCCGCAAACCTCCTTTTGCCTCTGCCTGTCACGTGTCCACTTTCCTGGCTGACGGAAATCGGAGCGATTTCCAGCTTGCGGCCGGCAGAAATGAGCTGCCATAAATCCTCACCTGCAGAGCTTTGCGTGGGTCTCCGTCTGCATCCCCCTTGAGCAACCGCTGAGGCGTGGAACCTCGGGGCCTCACGGGAGGGGTGGGCCGGCTTTAGAGGAGACGGCCCAAGTGCACCGCCAATGGCTGCCCGCTTTCCACCTCCCCGAGCAGTGAGAGAGTCGTTTTACGTTTTCATCCAAATCGACGCGATCAGGCTTTGGAGCTTCAGTCGTTCTGCTGTACCCACGAAGTCCACGTCTCGTAGCCGTTTCGACGTCCTGGTCTCACAGTGGCTTTCGCTGGCAGTCCCCTCTTCCCACGTGCTTATTTGCCATTCTTACATCTTCTTCAGTGGAGTGTGTGTGCCAGTCTCTTCCCCGTGTGGCGTAGGAGGGGTCTGTCTTATTACTGACTGTTCCCATGCGCTGGGAACTTCTACTGGTGGGGCCTGGGTCTCCTTCCTCCCACCGACACCCCCCCCCCCCCCCGGTGCTCTGTTAACGGGTGCCGGCAAGCAGGCAGGCAGGCGGAAGGCGAGTCCACCTCCAAACAGTTGGCCTTACTCTCCGAGGAGTCCCGTCCCCCCATCTCCCACCCTCCCGGGACCTGGCGTGTGGGCACCGCCTTGGACACTTGGCACTGATGACCACTCGGCTTGCCAACTCCTGCCCGCCTGCCTCCTTCTCTTCTTAATCGACTCAGCAGCAGCCACTCTGCTTCCCTTTGCCAAGACCAGGGTCCTGGCATGCGCCGGCCCCGATGGAGTAGAGGGCAAGGGGCCAGCACAAGACTGGCATGGCCCCTTTTGAGGGGAGGCTCACCATGCCACTGTTCCTGTACCCTGCCCCCCCAGAACCCGGGGAGCTGCTGGCTGGTGGAGGGACAATTCCTGGTCCTGGAGATTTCCGCCTTAGTTAAGTGGTGAGGTGAGTAATTGCCCGGGGTTCTGGCTCCTCCTAGGCCCAGGCTGTTCGGAGAGACGTCTCCATCCCACGAAGCCTTGGCAGTGCGCCCGTGGGGAAGGGCTGAGCTGCAGAGGCGGCACAGGGCGGAGGCTCCCAGCCAGCTCAGGCCCCCTCTGTCCTCATTCTGCCCTTCGCTCTCTGAGGGGCAGAGAAGAGCTGAGGCTCCTTTCCGACCGACAAGGGGACCTCTGGGGGGTCCTAAGAGGCTTTCTACCTGCTCTGCCAGGATCAGCCTTTGCTGCCCCTCCATCCCAGGTCTTGCCATTTAGACATAAGTCTTCAGCATCTTAGGCCTCACCTGAGGGGTTGGTAGACATGCCTATTTTCAGGCCTCAAGCCTCAACCTAACCTTGAGATCTGGAGCGGGCCCAGGAATCTGCATCTCTACGCCCCCCTCCCAGCAAGGGTGATCCTGAGGCTGGGGGTCCTGGGCCATGCTGAGAACCCCACCTTGGATCTCCCAGCCAGGGAGAGACCATATGTCTGCTCAGCCGGGCAGTGGGGTACAGACAGAGGAGCCATGGCAGCCAGTTAGAAGATGAGGACAGGAAACGGGGTTCCCCGATCTCCCCCTTGTGTCACGCCAGCACAGAGTCCTGCAGCAAAAGGCCCCCCAGCAGGAGCCCTGTGGCCCCTTCCTGACGGGGCCTGGAGTTGCCTGCCCAGGAGCAGCATCGGGTCCCTGAGAGCCAGGCCAGTGGGAGGAGCCCCGTGCAGCCCAGAGCTCTGGCTCTCCCCACGGACGATGGAGAGAAGTCATCTGACCTTGGCCTGTCCCAGCCCTAGAGTGACCCTCCCGGCCCAGGCCTGGACTGGGCCCCAGAGGACCTGCTCTAGCAGGGGACAGCATGACTGTGGAAGGTAGGACCCTGGGAGGACGGCCTCCCTCCCCCTCCCACCTTCTCGACGCTGCTGCTCCTGTCCCCTTCCATGGTCCCTGATGGCTGTCTGCAAACTGGGGTGCACGTGGAGGGCTCACCGATATTTGTGGAAAGGACGGCAGGGCAGGCGGGGAGGGAGGGGCCGTTCTGTAGAAGCCGGCAGAGGAACAGAGAATAGAGGGAGCTAGAAAAGAGACTTCTCGCATGTGGGCGCCGCCCTGTTCTGGACCTCAGCGTGACCTTGGGCTTTCCTCCCTCCAGACCCTTTTCTCTCCAGGCCTCGGCTTCTGTGGCTGTAAAGCACAGGGTGGGCTCAGACACCCTGACATTCGCCTTGACACCCTAGGACTCCAGCCTTCTCGTTGCTGGAAATGGCAGTTGTCTGTTTATGGCGTGTGGGCTCCTCCCCCTCTCCCCGAGGAGCCACTGCCTCCGAGCCCTCACGCAGGTGAGGCTCATCCATAACGACAGGGAGGGGTGTCAGGCTGTGTCTGAAGCCACCAGGGGCCCGGCAGCCTGCCACACGCTTTGTCATAAAATACATTGTCACCTGGGGGAGAATCATCGCCGATGAAGTATTTCAGGCAACAAGAACAAGAGGTGCATTGATTGCTCCACGAGGTCAGACAACTTCTGGGAAGCCTCTGGTAGCTCAGTTGTCACAGTGCCTCTCCCTGAACATCCATCCAGCTGCGGAGTCAGCAGCCCCTGACCCAGGTGGGCCCCCCACACTGCCACAGGCCGCTCGCCGTGGAGGCAGCCCTGTCCTCGGCCTTCCCAGACTCTGGGGAGCAGGGTCCAGGGACAATTTCCTCCCCAGATTCGTCCAAACCAGCTTTGAGAATGGGCTTCCGGAAGGGCTCTGCTGACCTGCAGAGCTGGCCATGTGGTCAGTTTGGTACACGTGTCCAGAGACCTGCCAGGATCCCCAGGTTTTCCTGGGGTTTCGTGACACCGATCTGAATGATCAAATCATCAACCATGCGATTAAGGTCAGTCTCCAGGACACTCTCCCCTCTATGGACCTCACTCAGGCTACCCCCACGTTTCAACCCTCTGAAGCCATCTAGGGGACCGGCCTGGAGTCACCTCATTAGCATAACAAAGACCCTCCTATCACTCAGGAAATTCCAAGGCTTTTTGAAGCT